>ML789788.1:513312-554062 GCA_009831015.1 Picea engelmannii
CAAAGGACACAAGGGAAGGTGGTTTTAATAGTATTTTTATTCCTCCCTTGACGCCTATTGTTGTTTCCCCCCTGGGGGTTCTGATTCCCTTGGTTCTGGTTGCCCCCAATAGGTTGTTTTGTTGGGGCTGATTCCCTCCTTGACCTGGGTTGTTATTGTTCCTTTTTCTTCCTTTCTTTTTGGCATTATTCGACGGGTGGATCAGATTTGTCGTATTTAGCTGTTCAAAGTTTTGATATTGCTGAACGAGAGAGGGTTGAACAAAATTCACCCCAGTGTGAGGGTGTGGGGGTGCCATGGGCTGTGGAGGACCAATAAATGGACAGTACGGATTCTGTGGGAGTTGTGATCTCTGTAAGGTACATAGGAAGGCGTGGCACTTTCACTAGTATTTAGAGTATAAGCTGAGGCAGAGGGGGTACCAGACCTTGTTGGGATAGGTGGATGTATTGGGGGTGCCGACAGTGGGCCCCTGATGGGTGGAGGAATAGCAACAGGGTATGGCTGTTGATAAGGGGGTGGGGGGTAATAAGAGGTCCCCCCATATGCCGGAGGATATTGAGGTGTGCCATACATTGGTGGTGGTTGGGGTTGAGGATTGTGGTGTGTTGTATTACTAATCAATCCGTCTGCTAAGTGAGACATCCCGGGTTTGTCCTGACCGAATGGCACAGGTTTTGGGAGATCAAGAAGTACTATGTATAAGTACCCTGATTATGAATATATGAGGTAGTATTGTTGAGCCTTACTGATGGCTTCTTCTTCTGATTGAGGTAAGGTGGAAGCTACATCTTTACCGAGGAGAGAGACAAGTGAACTGAGAAACCAATCAAGACACTGTTGTTTGGTGGTTTTAGCTTTGCACAAACTACGTCGTCTACGCCACTCGTGAATGTGATCAGTGATATGTGTGGTTGAGGTTTGTTTGAAATTAGAGAGTAGTTCAAGACCATTGTCGTGGCGGATTGATAATTGGAAGAAGGTAAAAAATGCTTTGGCCAAGGACTTGAAAGTTGCACGGGACCTCGATTTTTCGTCTACATACCATTTGGCTGATGGGAAAGTGAGTGTGCGTTGAAATAATCATAGTCTGATGGAATCATCCATAATGCTGTTGGAAGAGCACCATAGGTGGAAAGTCATGACATGGTTGGCAGGGTCATCTCCTGCCTTTCCTTCAAACTTGGGGATGTCTGAAGGTAGTTTGGTAGGCATTACAGACCATGTGGGGTCATGCAATATATGATCATTTGTGAATTTTCTTAGATCTGGTATGTTAAGAGAGGCCAAATATGGAATCTGCAGTGGGGGTGGAGGATTAGTTCCAACCATGGTGTGAGTGTGTTGTGAACCTAACCCTTAGGGGGACTAGGTGGGTTGGTACTTCCTCCTTGAGAGGAAGTTGGTCCCCTGCTTCCATGTAAAGGAGAGCGAGTGGACGGAGGGACTTGGGAAGTGGACCCAAGTAATGTGGAACCAAGCCTAAGATAGTGGCACTCACCGGAGTGTGTGAAGGTGGTGCCAATGAGTTGGAAAGACTAGAAACTCCCCCTAAAATAGGAGGGAGGTTGAGAAAGCGTCTGGAACGACGGGGGTTCTGAGGGTCCCTTATGATGTCCGACTAGCTGAGTGGATGTGTGCACATTGTGATGAGAGCAAATAAACAAGAGCCTTTGTTGCAAATTTTGAACTTTTACACAATATAGATATCTAAATCAAAATGTAATCAGAAGTGCATCATACATAAAGTGTTTTGAAAAATAAGCATATATGTGGATAAGTGGGTTTTGTCCGCGTGGGGAATCAAAGAAAACAAATGCTCGTGTCCTAAAATATGTAGTTTCCTTCCTCTCGAATAACACTGGACCTTCCAATAGTACTCAACAGTGGGGTCTGAAGTCACTGGAAGAGAAACTAGTGAAGGATGAAATAATCAGTTATAATGAGGGGTAAAGGGGGCATATCCTGAAAGAGCTGGCAATATTTCCCAATAGCCACACAAAATCTGATCAAGGTGCAACTGCAACCCACAATTGCCACCTAGGTAGATGTCCTAAAATTTGGTCACTAGGTACCTGGGTAGATGTCCTAAAATTTGGTCACTAGGTAGTGAGTTTTTAGAATTTTTTTAGATGTGGTTGTTTGAGAGATTGAGGGTGTGAACCAACCTCATTGAAATTAAATGGGAGTGGATAGTTTCATCAAGAAAAGGGTGGGGTGTTTCAGAATCCCTGTGGAGGAAACTTACTTTGACCTCCATGTTTCGAGAAGAAACTATGTGAGTGATAAGTGATTTTTGTGTGTGAATGAGTGAAAGTGTACCAATGTTTTAATGAATTAGGTGTCACCTTTCTGCATATGGACTTCGCTTGGTCCTTACAAGTGTTGATTACCTAATTAACTAAGTGCCTTTGGTCCTTACTAAGTGTTGATGTGGGTCCTTTACTATTCCTTTAACTCCCTATTGTAATTTAATCTAAGAAAGTAAACTTCAACACTATCCTATATTTGTAGCATGTGGGCATGTATGGGCCTGTTACAATCTTAATATGTGTTTGAAAAATAAACTAAGAGGAGTCCCAAGAGGGGCTGTTATCCTCTCCTAAAGGTTTTAGTCTTTTTAAGGGAGATGAAATTGTCCCACAATCTTTTTCTGATTCTCAAGGTTGCTTGGAAGCGCGAGAGAAGAGCATACTAAGCGATTGTTATGCAACTTCTAGTCCCAATTCAAGTTTTATGTGATTACAAATGATTCTAACTTACAATTTTTAGTCAAAGCAAGCCATCCATGTGGAAAAATGAAGCAAAAGAGGAAATAATGATTTTAAACCCCCTAAGTGCCTATGTGTTTTGACTAATCCCTTTATATGAAGAGGGAACTAAGTGTGGTGCAGCTTAAAACATGCATGAAATCACTTTTAAGAAGGCCTAGGGCCTTCTCCAAATCTAAAAAAACCTTACAATGTGTAGTTTTTTGCACAGGTGCGCGGGTCCCAGAGTAGACAGAGGCGCACTAAGTGCCTGTGCACACACTGAAAAAAACTTATGGGCGTAGGTGCGCAAAACATAACTGTGGTTTTAGCGCCTATGCACACGATGTGCGTTTGTGGGCCAAAAAATCCATGCACAACTGACACACGTCCGTGAAAGAAAATTCCGGATGGAATTCTTTCAATTCAACTTGGAATTGGATGTTTTGCAGGTTGGCTTGGTCTGGTTAATGCACCCGGAGGTTAAATAAATCAAAAGAAGAGCTATAAAAACCAAAATGGGGTAGGAAATTGATACCTTTCCCCAGTGGAGTCGTCAATCGGTTGCGCCTCTTTCGTCACCTTAGTGAGCAAAACAAAGGTGCTTGCAAGATTAGTTGGGTTTGTTAAGTAGGACAACTATAAGGAAAAGGGTTAGAGAAAGAAATATAAAAGAACAACTAAGAATTAAACTAAAAAATAAAATAACAACTAAACTAGTGAGCATAGGGACATAAGAACAAAAGAAACAATAAGACCCATCTCATCAATGGTAAGGTTTATATCAGTGAAAGAAAAAACCAAGAAGAAAGAGGACTATGAGTTCATTCTTCCTCCAAAGGAGGGCTCTTGGACCCCCACAAATAAGCTATTCTTACAACTTTGAATAAAAATGGTGAAATAATTATTTGCTAATCCACAAAAGGGGTGAGATGGATTGCCCAATGTAATGGTGCTAGTATACTCTTGATGAGAATAGAGGATTCCTCAAGAGAATAGTAGCATCATAACTTTGCTATTGAATTCCTTAAGAATGAAGTGCTCCCATGGCCTTGTTTTATAGCACCTCTTTGAGGTATTATGCAACCAGCTTGTAGTGCGAAAAGAGGCTAATTAGGGAATTTTTAGGTCTTTGACCAGCCACCTAGTCGGATCCAGTCCAGATTTGAGTGTCAAATCAACTTGGAAGCTGAACCAAAAGTGGGCGGGAGGTCGACCACTCTCATAAATGCATCGTTCTCAGATGTGCGTGACTTTTAGCGACCACAATTGCGCATCGGGTGCATGTGCGCTTTTCCTGCATTTCTGTTTTGCGCATGTGCACGCGCGCCCTATGTAGTCATAACGCACTTTAATTTTGTCACTGGTTGTATAGTTTTTGACCCTTTGGAAATTCTTTTGTGGTAATTTTGGTCCATGGGTGACCTCATAACTGTTTGACAATGCTGAATTCTTGTAACCATTTGCGGACGAAATTTCAGTAATAACAGATGCTCCATGATGGATGAGGTTAGGAGCATACGTATAGCCGAAATCCATTAATGTTTCTTCTACTGAGAGTGTCTATGTAAGAAATAGCGATAGTGGGATTGTCAAGAGTTACCCGTTGGAGGGAGAAGGGAACCTGTATAACTCAACCTTTCATAAGGTGTGTAAAAATAAACTGTGTACAAACGAGGCGGGCATTCCCCATGCTCGTGTCATGTAACTCAAAAAGGAATGGTGTGTTGATGTAGACCACTACAACGCCCTCGGGGGCGGTCGTGATAAAGACAAAAGACAATTTTGCGGAGGAACATACTCTGAATAGTAGGCAGTGACATCTGTAAGAAATATCACAGATTATGTAGGCATTGATAGCCTAGCCAAGTTTAGAGGTCTTCGACAAATATAAGAAATAACTACAATAGTCACAAAGTAAGACCCACAGTAACATGAGAAAGTGTTGAAGTCAAATGTTACGGGGGTTAATGAAAACAAGGAGCAATTGTGGTTCTCCCTGTGCCGTCCGAGACCTCTCATTGGAAAGGTAATGAGAGTCAAGATATTGTCGCCCTTCTGGAAACTGTGCCGATGTCGACAAAAAGGGGGGCGCGACTCCGGGAAGCAAAGAGCTTCGTGAAATCTACTAGGTGAGGGTAGGAACTCAGGAGGTACATGGACGAAATCAAGATGTATGGAGACTCAAGACTTCCCTTAGTTGGGGGTATGTGTGAGGTATAAGTGGTCGCAACCATTCAACTAGGTCGAGTGTCAGGGGGACAACAAGACAGGGGATAAGTTGTGCCAGAGGGGGGACAAAGTGAACAAACTCAGAGGGTAGAGGTAAGTGACCTATGGGATACTCAAAGTATATGGACGATGTAAACAAGGATAGATTATGAGGAGTTCCCCAACCAAGGCGACATGGGTTGCGTTTTCCAAAAAAATGAAGAAGGTCGTCAAAGGTGGCGACAAAAGGAGATGTAAATGCTGGAAACAAAGGCTTTTTACAATGTACCAAATAAATAAAGAATAATTTGGGATGAGTGTACAAATATAGAAACGGGTGCCCCAATGTAATATGGTTGGGCCGGTTAGGGTGCAATTTGCTTGGAGAACTGGTGGAGGGTAGGGGCCCCGTGGGTGGGTTTCTATATGAGGTAGGTGAAATGAAGGGAAATTTGCAGAGGGGAAAACTGATCGTGGATGAAATGGAGGGTTCATGATATTGTGGAGGTGCAGTCAAAATAGAACCTTGAAGAAATAATCTGGGAGTCTAGTGGGAAAGCTAACAAAATGAGGAGAAGGAGTATGTGGCTGATTCTCGACATGATGTAAGACTATCAGGACTCCCATCCCTAAAGGTTTGAAAAAAAACATGAGTGTCAAAGTGCAAAAGGGTGCTATGAATGGGACAACTCATGTGGGAGAGAGTGCTACCGGGTGACAGTACCGAAGTGCTACCGGGTGATTCTACCTAGCCTAGATTAGCCTAGCCTACTCTACCTAGTCTACTCTACTTAACCTAGAATAGCCTAGTTTACTTTACCTAGCCTACTCTACCTAGCCTAGCCTAGTCTAGCCTAGCCTATTCTACTCTAGCCTAGCCTACTCTAACCTATCATACTCTAGCCTAGCATAACATATCCTATTCTATCATAGCCCATCCTTTCCTACTCTAACCTTCATGACCCTAGCCTAGCTTATCCTACTCTAGTCTACTCTGGCCTACTCTTAACTATGCTAGCTTGTAAAAGCCTAACTTACTCTAGCCTAACCTAACATAGCCTACTCTAGCCTAGCCTACTCTCTCTACACTAGCCTAGCCTAGTTTAGCCTAGACTAGACTTGCCTACACTAGCGTAGCTTACTCTAGCCTAGTCAACTCTAGCCTAGCCTACTCTAGCCTAACCTACTCTAGCCTACTCTAGCCTAGCCTAGCCTAACATACTCTAGCCTTGCCTAGCTACTATAGCTTACACTAGGCTAGCTTAGACCCGCCTATCCTAACCTAGCCTGCATTTCCTAAACTAACCTACTCTAGCCTAACTTATCCTACTCTAACCTACCCTAGCTTATCTTTCATTAGCCTAGCCTTGCCTACTCTACCTAGCCTAACCTACTCTAGCCTAGCCTAATCTACTCTACCCTAGCCTAGCCTAACCTAGCCTAGCCTACTCTACCCCAACCTCATCTACTATAGCCTAGCCTATCATAGCATAGCCTAGCCTAGCCAAGCCTCTCATAGCCCAGCATATCCTAGCCTAGCCTAGCCTAGCATGGCCTATCCTATCCTAGCTCAGTAAACCGTGGCCTAGCCTACTCTGGCCTAGCCTAGCCTACTCTAGCCTACCCTACTCTAGCTTAACCTAGCACAACGTAGCATAGACTAGCCTAACCGAGCTTAACCTACTCTAGCCTAGCCTATTCTAGCCTAACGTAGCTTATCCTAACCTAGTCTGGCTTATCCTAGCTTATCCAAGCCTATCCTAGTCTACGCTAGCCTAGCCTAATCTACACTAGCATAGCCTAGTCTACTTTAGCGTACCCTACCCTAGTGTACTCTGGCTTAGCCTAGCCTATACTAGCATAAACTAGCCTATCCTATCCTAGCCTAGCCTAGCATAGAATACTCTAGTATACTCTAGTCTAGCCTAGCCTAGACTACTCTAGCCTACTATAGCCTAGCCTAACCTCTAGCCTATTCTAGCCTAGCCTACTCTACCTAGCCTAGCCTAGCCTAGCCTACTCTACCTTATCCTAGTCTACCCTACCCTAGTAGCCCACTCTACCTATCCTAGCCTACTCTACCTAGCCTAGCCTAGACTAGCCTACTCTACCCTATCCTAGTCTACCCTACACTAGTAGCCCACTCTACCTATCCTAGCCTACTCTATCCTACTCTATCCTGGCCTACTTTATCCTAGTCTACTCTACCTAGCCTAGCCTAGCCTAACCTACTCTATCCTACCCTAGCCTATTCTAGCCTAGCCTAGCCTATCTTACTCTACCTAACCTAGCCTACTTTATCCTAGCCCACTCTACCTAGCTTACTCTACCTATCCTAGCCCACTCTACCTAGCCTACTTTATCCTAGCCCACTCTACCTAGCTTACTCTACCTATCCTAGCCCACTCTACCTAGCCTACTCTAGTGTAGCCTACTCTACCAAGCCTAGCCTATCCTAGCCTAGCCTACTCAATCTAGCCTACTCTACCTAGCCTAGCCTAGCTTAACCTACTCTATCCTAGCCTACTCTACCTAGCCTAGCCTACTCTACCTACCCTAGCTTACTCTATCCTAGCCTAGCCTACTCTATTCTAGCCTACTCTACCTAGCGGACTCTACCTAGCTTAGTCTATCATTTTCTAGCCTAATCTACTCTAGCCTATACTACTATATCCTAACCTACTATAGCCTAACCTAGCTTAGCCTACTCTATCCTAGCCAAATCTACACTAGTCTAGACTACTCTAGCCGAGCTTAGCCTACTCTAGCCAAGCCAAGCTTAGCCTACTCTAGCCTAGCTTAGCTTAGCCCAGCTTAACTTATCCTAGCTTTGCCTAGCTTAGCCTACACTAGCCTAGCCTAGCTTTTCCTACTATAGCCTAGCCTAGTTTAGCCAACTCTACCCTAGCCTAGCCTAACCTAGCCTAGCCTACTCTATCCTAGCCCACTCTACCTAGCCTAGCCTACTCTATCCTATCCTAGCCTAGCCTAGCCTTCTCTATCCTAGCCTAGCCTAGCCTACCCTATCCTAAACTACTCTACCTAGACTACTCTACCTAGCCTAGCCTACTCTATCCTATCCTAGCCTAGCCTAGCCTACTTTATCCTAGCCTACTCTATTCTAGTCTACTCTAGCCTAGCCTAATCTATCCTAACTTACTCTGTCTTAGCCTACTCTACCTGACTTACTCTACCTAGCCTAGCCTACTCTAGCTAGCCTACTCTAGTTAGCCTAGCCCAACCTAACCTACTCTACCTAGCCTAGCCTACTCTATCCTAGCCTATCCTACCTAGCCTACTCTACCTAGCCTAGCCTACTCCACCCAGCCTAGCCTACTCTATCATAGCCTAGCGTAGCCTAGTCTAGCCTAGCCTACTCTATTCTAGCCTACTCTACCTAGTATAGCCTACTCTATTCTAGCTTAGCCTACTCTACCTAGCCTAGCCTACTCTATCCTAGCCTACTCTACCTAGCCTAGCCTACTCTATCTTAGTCTATCCTACTCTTCCTAGCCTAACCTACTTTATCCTATCCTATCATATCCTAGCCTATCCTACTCTATCCTAGCCTACTCTACCAAGCCTAGCCTACTCTATCCTACCCTAGCATAGCCTACTCTATCCTAGCCTACTCTACCTAGCCTAGCCTGCTCTATCCTAGCCTACTCTACCTATCATACTCTACCTAGCCTAGCCTACTCTATCATAGCCTACTCTACCTAGCCTAGCCTACTCTATCTTAGCTTAGCCTACTCTTCCTAGTCTAGCCTACTGTATCCTAGCCTAGCCTACCCTAACCTACTCTATCCTAACCTACTCTACCTAGCCTACTCTATGTAGCCTACTCTACCTAGCCTAGCCTACTATATCCTATCCTATCCTAGCCTAGCCTACTCTATCCTAGCCTACTCTACCTAGCCTAGCTTACCCTATCCTAGCCTACTCTACCTATCCTACTTTACCTAGCCCAGCCTTCTCTATCCTAGCCTAGCCTAGCCTCCTCTATCCTAGCCTACTCTACCTAACTTAGCCTACTCTATCCTAGCCTAGCCTACTCTACCTAGCCTACCCTACTCTATCCTATCCTAGCCTAACCTAGCCTACTCTATCCTATCCTAGCCTAGCCTACTCTATGTAGCCTAGCCTAGCCTAGCCTACTCTAACTAGCCTAGCCTACTCTATCCTAGCCTATCCTACTCTACCTAGCCTAGCCTACTCTACCTAGCCTAGCCTACTCCATCCTAGCTTATTCTACCTAGCCTACTCTACCTAGCCTAGCCTACTCTTCCTAGCCTACTCTACCTAGCCTAGCCTACTCTACCTAGCCTCGCCTAGCCTAGCGTACTCTACCTAGCCTTGCCTAGCCTAGCCTACTCTACCTAGCCTAGCCTACTCTATCCTAGCATAGCCTACTATACCTAGCCTAGCCTACTCTATCCTAGCCTAGCCTAGCCTACTCTATCCTAGCCTAGCCTAGCCTACTCTATCCTTTCCTACTCTACCTGGCGTAGCCTAGCCTAGCCTACTCTATCCTAGCCTAGCCTAGCCTACTCTATCCTACCTTATTGTACCTAACCTACTCTATACTAGGCTAGTCTAGCCTAACCTACTCTATCATAGCCTACTCTATTCTAGCCTACTATATCCTAGCCTACTCTACCTAGCTTAGCCTAGCCTAGCTTAACCTAGTCTAGCCTACTCTACCTAGCTTACTCTACCTAGCCTATCCTAGCTTACTCTACCTAGCCTAATATAACCTAGCCTGGCCTTCTTTACCTAGCCTAGCCTACTCTATCCTACTCTATTATAGCCTACTCTACCTAGCCTACTCTACTTAACCTAGCCTGGTCTAGCCTAATCTACCTAGCCTTGCCTAATCTATCTTAGCCTACTCTACCTAGCCTAGACTAGCCTAGCCTAGCCTACTCTACCTATCCTAGCCTACTCTACCTAGTCTACTCTGCTTAGTCTAAAATAACGTAGTTTACTTTACCTAGCCTACTCTACCTAGCCTAGTCTAGCCTATTCTACTCTAGCCTAGCCTACTCTAACCTATCATACTCTAGCCTAGCATAGCGTATCCTATTCTATCCTAGCCTATCCTTTCCTACTCTAACCTTCATGACCCTAGCCTTGCTTATCCTACTCTAGTCTACTCTGGCCTACTCTTAACTATGCTAGCTTATAAAAGCCTAACTTACTCTAGCCTAACCTAACATAACCTACTCTAGCCTAGCCTACTCTATCTACACTAGCCTCGCCTAGTTTAGCCTAGACTAGACTTGCCTACACTAGCGTAGCCTACTCTAGCCTAGTCAACTTTAACCTAGCCTACTCTAGCCTAACCTAATCTAACCTACTCTAGCCTAGCCTAGCTTAACATACTCTAGCCTACACTTGGCTAGCTTAGACCTGCCTATCCTAAGCTAGCCTGCATTGCCTAAACTAACCTACTCTAGCCTAACTTAGCCTACTCTAACCTACCCTAGCTTATCCTTCATTAGCCTAGCCTTGCCTACTCTACCTGGCCTAACCTACTCTAGCCTAGCCTAATTTACTCTACCCTAGCCTAGCCTAACCTAGCCTAGCCTACTCTACCCCAGCCTCATCTACTATAGCCTAGCCTTGCCTAGCCAAGCCTCTCGTAGCCTAACATATCCTAGCCTAGCCTAGCCTAATCTATTCTAGCCTAGCCTAACATGGCCTATCCTATTCTAGCTCAGTAAAGCGTGGCCTAGCCTACTCTGGCCTAGCCTAACCTACTCTAGACTACCCTATTCTAGCTTAACCTAGCACAACGTAGCATAGCCTAGCCTAACCGAGCTTAGCCTACTCTAGCCTAGCCTATTCTAGCCTAACATAGCTTATCTTAGCCTAGTCTGGCTTATCCTAGCTTAGCCCAGCCTAATCTACGCTAGCCTAGCCTAGTCTACTTTAGCCTACCCTACTCTAGCGTACTCTGGCCTAGCCTAGCCTATTCTAGCTTAGACTAGCCTATCCTATCCTAGCCTAGCCTAACATAGAATACTCTAGTATAGCTTAGCCTAAGCTCTAGCCTACTCTAGCCTAGCCTAGCCTAGTCTACCCTATCGTACTCTGGTCTAGCCTAGCCTACTCTAGCCTAATCTAACCTAGCCTAGCCTACTCTAGCCTAACCTAACATAGCCTGCGCTAGCCTAGCCTACTCTATCTACACTAGCCTAGACTAACCTTGCCTACTCTAGCCTAGCTTACTCTACCCTATCCTAGCCTAACATACTCTAGCCTAGCCTAGTCTAAAATACTCTAGCCTAGCTCAACATACTCTAGCCTAGCCTCCAGCCTACTCTAGCCTACCCTATTGTACTCTAGTCTAGTCTAGCCTACTCTAGCCTACTCTAACCTAGCCTAGCCTAGCCTATTCTAGCCTAACCTAACATAGCCTGCTCTAGCCTAGCTTACTCTATCTACACTAGCCTAGCCTATTTTAGCCTAGACTAACCTTGCCTACTCTAGCTTAGCCTAGCCTAACATACTCTAGTTAGCCTAGCCTAACATACTATAGCCTATCTTAGCATATTTCAGCCTAGGCTAGCCTAGACCTACCTTGCCTAGCCTAGACCTACCTTGCCTAACCTATCCTTCCTTGCCTAGCCTAACCTACTCTTTCCTACTCTAGCCTACTCTACCCTAGCCTAGCTTAGCCTACTCTAGCTTACCCTAGCTTAGCCTTCATTAGCCTAACCTACTCTACCTAGCCTAGCCTACTCTAGCCTAGCCTACTTTACCTAGCCTACTCTAGCCTAGCCTAGCCTACTTTACCTACCCTACCCTAGTCTAGCCTACTCTACCTAGCCTAGCTTAGCCTAGCCTACTCTACCTAGCCTAGCCTAGCCTAATCTACTCTAGCCTAGACTTATCTAGCCGAGCTTAGTCTACTATAGCCTAGCCTAGCTTAGCCTACTTTAGCCTAGCCTAGTCTAGCTTAGGCTAGCTTAGCCTAGTCCAGTCTACTATATACTATACTACTCTACCTAGCCTAGCCTACTCTATCTTAGCCTAGCCTACTCTACCTAGCCTAACCTACTCTATCCTAGCCTACTCTACCTAGACTAGCCTAGCCTAGCCTACTCTATCCTAACCTACTCTACCTAGTTTAGCCTACTCTATCATAGCCTAGCCTAGCCTAGCTTAGCCTAATCTGTTCTAGCCTACTCTACCTAACCTACTCTACCTAGCCTAATCTACTCTATCTTAGCCTAACCTACTCTACCTAGCCTAGCCTACTCTATCCTAGCCTAGCCTAGCCTACTCTACCTAGCCTACTCTATCTAGCCTAGCCTACTCTACCTAGACAACTCTACCTATACTAGCCTAGCCTAGCTTACTCTACCTAGCCTAGCCTACTCTATCCTAACCTACTCTACCTAGCCTAGCTTACTCTATCCTTGCCTAGCCTACTCTATCCTAGACTACTCTACCTAGCCTACTCTATCCTATCCTAGCCTAGCCTAGCCTACTCTACCTAGCCTAGCCTGCTCTATCCTAACCTAGCCTAGCTTAGCCTACTCTACTTAGCCTAGCCTAGTGTAGCCTATTCTACCCTAGCCTACTAAACCTAGCCCAATCTACCTAGCCTATCCTAGCCTACTTTGTCATAGCCTAGCCTAGCCTACTCTACCTAGACTAGCCTACTCTACCTAACCTAGCCTACTCTACCTAGCCTAGCCTAGCCTAGCCTAACCGACTCTACCTAGCCTAGCCTAGCCTAATCTATCCTAGCCTAGCCTAATCTATCCTAGCCTAGCATACTCTATCCTAGCCTACTTTACCTAGCCTAGCCTAGCCTGACCTACTCTACCTAGCCTAACCTACTCTGCCTAGCCTATCCTAGCCTACTCTATCCTAGCCTACTCTACCTAGTCTACTCTAGCCTAGCCTACTCTAGCCTAATTTATCCTAGCCTAGTGTAGCCTAACATACTGTAGCCTAGCCTAGCCTAGCATACTCTAGCCTAGGCTAGCCTAGAACTACCTAGCCTAACCTTGCCTGCCTTGCCTAGCCTAACTTACTCTTACCTACCCTAGTCTACTATAGCCTAGCATAGCCTATCCTACCCTAGCTTAGCCTACTCTAGGCTAGCATAGCTTAGCCTAGCTTAGCTTAACTTAGCTTAGCCTAGCTTAGCTTAACCTAGCTTAGCCTAACCTACTATAGCCTACTCTAGCCTAGCCTAATCTACTCTAGCTGAGCTTAGCCTACTATAACCTGGCTTAGCTTAGCCTACTTTAGCCTAGCCTAGCCTAGCTTAGCTTAGCCTAGTCCAGTCTACTCTATCCTAGCCAACTCTACCTAGCCTAGCCTACTCTATCCTAGCCTAGACTACTCTATCCTAGCCTACTCTACCTAGCCTAGCCTAGCCTAACCGCCTCTATCCTAGCCTAGCTTAGCCTAGCCTACACTATCCTAGCCTACACTATCCGAGCCTACTCTACCTAACCTAGCCTAGCCTACTCTAGCCTAACCTAGCCTAGCCTAACTTATCATATCATAGTCTATTCTACTCTAGCCTATCCTACACTAGCCTACCCTAGCCTATCCTACTCTAGCCTATCCTACTCTATCCTAGCCTAGACTACTCTATCCTAGCCTACTCTACCTAGCCTAGCCTACTCTATCCTAGCCTACTCTAGCCTAGCCTACTCTACCTAGCCTAACCTAACCTAACCTAATCTATCTTAGCCTACTCTATCCTATCCTAGCCTAATCTATCTTAGCCTATTCTATCTTATCCTAGCCTACTCTATCCTAGCCTAGCCTACTCTATCTAAGCCTAGCCTAGTCTAATCTACTCTACCTAGCCTAGCCTAGCCTAGGCTACTCTATCCTAGTCGACTCTACCTAGCCTAGCCTACTCTATCCTAGTCTAATCTACTTAGCTTAGCCTATTCTATCTTAGCCTAGCGTAGCTTAGACTACTCTATCCTAGCCTACTCTACCTAGCCCAATCTACTCTACCTAGCCTACTTGGCCTAGCGTAGCCTAGTCTACTATAATTACCCGAGCCTACTCTATCCTAGGTTAATATACTCTAGCCTACTCTAGCATAGCCTAGCCTAACCTAGCCTAGCTTACCTTATCTTATCCTAGCCTAGCCTACTCTATCCTAATCTAGCCTAGCCTAATTTATCATATCCTAGTCTATTGTACTCTAGACTATCCTACTCTAGCTTATCCTACTTTAGCCTACCCTACTCTAGCCTAGCTTACTCTATCCTAGCCTAGCTTACTCTATTATAGCCTACTCTACCTAGACTAGCCTACTCTATCCTAGCCTACTCTACCTAGCCTAGCCTAGACTAGCCTACTCTATCCTAGCCTACTCTACCTAGCNNNNCCTACTCTAGCCTAGCTTACTCTATCCTAGCCTAGCTTACTCTATTATAGCCTACTCTACCTAGACTAGCCTACTCTATCCTAGCCTACTCTACCTAGCCTAGCCTAGACTAGCCTACTCTATCCTAGCCTACTCTACCTAGCCTAGCCTACTCTAGCCTAGCTTACTCTATCCTAGCCTAGCTTACTCTATTATAGCCTACTCTACCTAGACTAGCCTACTCTATCCTAGCCTACTCTACCTAGCCTAGCCTAGACTAGCCTACTCTATCCTAGCCTACTCTACCTAGCCTAGCCTACTCTAGCCTAGCTTACTCTATCCTAGCCTAGCTTACTCTATTATAGCCTACTCTACCTAGACTAGCCTACTCTATCCTAGCCTACTCTACCTAGCCTAGCCTAGACTAGCCTACTCTATCCTAGCCTACTCTACCTAGCCTAGCCTACTCTAGCCTAGCTTACTCTATCCTAGCCTAGCTTACTCTATTATAGCCTACTCTACCTAGACTAGCCTACTCTATCCTAGCCTACTCTACCTAGCCTAGCCTAGACTAGCCTACTCTATCCTAGCCTACTCTACCTAGCCTAGCCTACTCTAGCCTAGCTTACTCTATCCTAGCCTAGCTTACTCTATTATAGCCTACTCTACCTAGACTAGCCTACTCTATCCTAGCCTACTCTACCTAGCCTAGCCTAGACTAGCCTACTCTATCCTAGCCTACTCTACCTAGCCTAGCCTACTCTATCCTAGCCTAACCTACTCTATCCTAGCCTACTCTACCTAACCTACTCTACCTAGATTAGTCTACTCTATCCTAGCCTAGCCTACTCTACCTAGACTAGCCTAGGCTAGCCTAGGCTAGCCTAGCCTACTCTACTTAGCCTAGCCTAGCCTACTTTACCTAGCCTAGCTTAGCCTAGCCTACTCTACCTATCCTAGCCTAGACAAGCCTACTCTACCTAGGTTAGCCTACTCTACCTAGCCTATCCTAGCCTAACGTACTCTATCTTAGCCTACTCTACCTAGCCTAGCCTACTCTATCATAGCCTAGCCTAGCCTAATCTATCCTAGCCTACTCTACCTAGCGTACTCTATCCTAGCCTAACCTACTCTATCCTAGCCTACTCTACCTAACCTAGCCTACTCTTCCTAGCCTAGCCTAGCCTAGCTTAGTCTACTCTATCCTAGCCTACTCTACCTAGCCTAGCCTACTCTATCCTAGCCTACTCTTCCTAGCCTAGCCTACTCTACCTAGCCTAGCCTAGCCTACTCTACCTAGCCTACCCTATTCTATCCTAGCCTAGCCTACTCTATCCTAGCCTATTCTACCTAGCCTACTTTACCTAGCCTAGCCTACTCTATCCTAGCCTAGCCTAACCTAGCCTAGCCTACTCTACCTAGCCTAGCCTAGCCTAGCCTACTCTACCTAGCCTACTCTATCCTAGCCTACTCTACTTAGCCTACTCTACCTAGCCTAGCCTACTCTATCCTAGCATAGCCTACTCTACCTAGCCTAGCGTACTCTATCCTAGCCTACTCTATCCTAGCCTACTCTACTCTAGCCTAGCCTATTCTATCCTAGCCTACTCTACCTAGCTTACTCTACCTAGCCTAGCCTACTCTACCTAGCTTATCCTAGCCTAGCCTACTCTACCTAGTCTACTCTGTCTAGCCTGGCCTTGTCTAGCCTACTCTACCTAGCCTAGCCTAGCCTACTCTACCTAGCCTAATCTAACCTAGCCTACTCTACCTAGCCTAGCCTACTCTATCCTACTCTAGCCTAGCCTACTCTACCTAGACTACTCTGGTCTAGTCTACTCTACCTAGTCTACTCTACCTAGCCTAGCCTAGCCTACTCTGCCGAGCCTACTCTATCTTAGCTTAATATACTCTAGCCTAGCCTAGCCTAGTTAGGCTTATCCTGGACTAGCCTAGCCTAACCTAGCCTAGTTTACCCTAGCCTAGCCTAGCCTAGCTTACCATACTCTAGCCTAACCTAGCCTAGCCTACTTTATCATATCCTAGTCTATTCTACTCTAGCCTATCCTACTCTAGCCTATCCTACTTTATCCTACCCTAGCCTATCCTATCCTACTCTAGCCTTTCCTACCCTAGCCTAGCTTATTCTACTCTAGCCTATCCTAGCCTATGATAGCCTATCCTAGCCTAGCCTACTCTAGCCTAGACTAGCCTATCCTAGCATAGAATACTCTAGTATATGCTAGTCTAGCCTACTTAGGCCTATCCTAGCCTAGCCTAGCCTATCCTAGCCTTGCCTAGCCTATCCTAGCCTAGCCTACTCTATTCTAGTCTACTCTACCAAGCCTAGCCTACTCTATCCTAGCCTAGTCTACTCCATCCTATCCTAGCCTAGCCTACTTTATACTAGCCTACTCTACCTAGTCTAGCCTAGCCTAGCCTACTCTACATAGCCTAGCCTACTCTATCCTAACCTAGCCTAGCCTACTCTACCTAACCTAGCCTACTATATCCTAGCCTAATCTACCTAGCCTAGCCTACTCTATCCTAACCTAATCTACCTAGCATACTCTACCTTGCCTAACCTACTCTACCTAGCCTAGCCTAATCTATCCTACTCTATCCTAACCTACTCTACCTAGCCTACTCCACCTAGCCTAGTCTACTCTACCTAGCCTAGCCTAACCTAGCCTACTCTATCCTAGCCTACTTTACCTAGCCTACTCTAGCTAGCTTAGCCTACTCTATCCTAGCCTAGCCTACTCTATCCTAGCCTAGCCTAGCCTAGCCTACTCTATCTAGCCTAATCTAGCCTAACCTACTCTACCTAGCCTACTCTATCTAGCCTAATCTAGCCTAACCTACTCTACCTAGCCTAGCCTAACCTAGCCTACTCTAACCTAGCCTACTGTACCTAGCCTAGCCTACTCTACCTAGCCTAACTTAGTCTAGCCTACTCTATCCTAGCCTACTCTACCTAGTGTTAACACTTTGTAATTTGCCCAAGGTTGTGGAGGCAGTCACAGAGGCAACATCAAAACCACTTCGAGTCAGGGATCTAACCCTTCTAGACTAAGAGAGGGATCTCTCTGTCAAATTTAGATTTGTTTGAAATAGGATATTAGGCTAGTTATGCAGAATAGGGTTTGTTTTTTTATTTGAGGTGTTTGGCTAAATGATTGCTTTAGAATCCCATTGGGCTATGGGGTTTGTGTCAAAACTTAAAGTCAGATAGATAGCTTTTAAAGGGCTTCTTCACAGGGTGAGATAGCCATATACTGGATTGATTAAGATAAAATGTGATGGAAAGATAAAACAGGTGAGAGGTTCATTTAAGTAAAGAAGCATTCAAGAATTTCTTTAACTCAAAATCAGAAGAATAACATGCAGACTGATAAAAGGCTAGATACAGAGTACCCGAGGTAAATTTCTGTTCTTTAACTTCCGTTTAACAGTTGGAATTAGAAAACAAGGTGATAACAGAGTAAGAAAACATTAACATAGCAAGAAAAACATCACCAATGTCCAGACGTAAGAATCTTGTGCATCAATTCCTTTGTATTACTGGTGGATCTAAAAATTACAGAGAACAACCTTTCTAGGTGCAATGATCAACCTGATACATCTGACTTTGCTGGAGTCAAAAGAGTGTAAATCCTTGTAAGTTCTGGTGACCTCGAGTATCGATTTTTCCATCACTGCTTTAAGCATCAGGTTATGGGAAGCACTCGAATCTAACATAGCATTGTGCAGAATTAGATCGTGTATATTAAGGTTGATGTAAAAAGGGGCGACAACACCAGTGTCAGTCTGACCATCAACTTCAGGGCCAAACAAGAGTTCAGGTTGATCATCAGTAAGATTTACCGTGTCTGAATGATTCGCCGATCCAATGGTTAATTCCTTCGTGCCTATATCAGGTTTGATGATCAACGCTTTGATCACCTGCGATCGGTAAGCGTTCTTACTCATCAACTCGAAAAGGGGAATGAGCATTTTCACTTTGGCTAATTCCCCTTTGAGGTTGAAAGGAGTAGGTGCTCTGCTTTGGCTCAACAATTCTAATCTGTCCACCATAGTTTTCTGGGCGGAAGTATTTGGTCGGTTGGTTGATGAAACCTCAGTCTGCATTGATCTTTGTAAAATGGTAGGGTTTCTTTTTGCTGGAGTTTCAACATTACCTTTCTCGGGGATCTTCTTGGTAGATGGATCGGGAGCTTTCTTGGTTTCGACTGTTTTCTTCGTTTCGGTTACCTTTTTTTGAGAATTTTCATCTTTCTTTTTACTTCGCAGATTGTACTACCCGTGTACCTCCATAATGGCATTTTCAAATGCCTGTTGTTCGATCTCTTCGACTTCCTCACTCAACTCTATTTGAGAAAGAAGGAAAAGTTCTTGCTCTTCCCGAGTAAGGAAAATGGCTTTGTTATCGTGAATGCTCATGAGGTTTATGTGTGTGTCTTCTAATTCTTCAATTACCTCTTCACCTTCATCGACATAATTTTCCTGTAGGGGTGGCCTGATCTGTTGATCAGGACCTCTTTGTTCTCTTTGATTCCTAGGATCTCTCTACCTGATTTGAGGAGGATTTGTTCTGACGTTAGGATTTTGAATTTGTGGAGTAGGTTGGTTTTCTCAAGGAGGATTTCTTTTGGCTACAGTAAGTCTTTCCATCATCCTCTCCATTGCTCTAGCTAAGGAATCTAGTTTGGCATCAGAAGAAGATGTGGAAGGTTCCTCTTTAATCGTGACTCTCCTTTCCGTCCTCTTCTGTGCCCTTTTAGCCAACAGGTTGGCCTCTACACTTATTGTGATTTTCTGCATGTCCTCCAGGGTGGTGGAGTTTCTTTCCCTTAATTGATACGACATATCAGCGTCGAAACCGTCAGGGAATTTTATCAGTGCCAACCCTTGTGGGGGTTTAATATCGGATGGAATCACATTATACAGATTGTTGAAGCGGGTGCAATAGTCTTGTACTATCTCTCATTGATTTCTTTTGATGTTTTCGTATTCTGACAAGATCTGGAGAGGATTTTTCTTTACCTCCCATCTGTCCAGAAAACTTCTTTGAAATAATGTAAGGTCGACCACTGAAGTACCACGTAAGACTTTGTACCATTTCTTAACGTCCCCAATTAGACTCTACGCAAAAAGTCTCATTTGAACGTCAGCTTCATCCACTTCCTGCAAGTCAAAATAGTCATTCATTTTATCAATGTGTTGCTGTGCATTTAAGGGCCCTGTACCATCGAACTGTGGGAGTCTCATTTGATAATCCTGGGGCATATCGTGTAGAGGTGCGGCTAACACCAAGGGAGCATATCTGGCTTCCATGATAGGTGGAGGAGGTGGGACAACAACCTGGATGATAGGTGGGGCGGTGGCAGAAGATGAGGAGGATGAGGGACTAGCTGGCACAGAGTGAGCAGTTTGAGGTTTTGCAGTGGGAGATAGTATTTCAGGGGTTCGGGGTTGCAGGATGGTTGGATCTAAAATGGTTTCAGTCACAAAGCTATCAGATTTTGTTCTAAACAAGGTTTGTTCAAAAATGGTGTCAAAGTCGAGATCTTGAAGGGAAACAAGTTCCTCTGGAAGAGAAGGGGACCTGTGAAGGGGACTATGACTCCCTGAACCTTCTGCAATGGTCTTTTTTCTGAGTAACTATTATGGATTATCAGTTGTTATCGCAGGTTCTGGGTCTGGGTGGGATCGAGTATAAGCTCTTTTAGGAGCTAGATTTTTTAATTTTTAAATATTTTGAATCCAAAATTACTATGTACAAGCATTTAACAACCTCTGAACATTATTTCTTTCTCAGATTTATAATTTGTTCAGAAACAAAGTTTTCTTCTAGGGAAAAAGAAACTGTGGGGTTGAATGTTTGTTCAGTTCCCCAGTTGATTCGCCACTATGTTAACACGCTGTAAATTTCAAGACGTTGTCAGAGTAGAAGAAATTTACAAGAGGTAACTTTATCCAATCACTTCGAAACTGGAATCTAGCCCTACCAGCTTCAGAGAGGGATCTCTCTGTATGATTTAACTATGTTTAACTTTAAGATATTAAGCTAGTTAAATAAAATAAGATTGAATGGTTTGTTGTTGTTTTTGTTAAGTTGGCTGAAAAGGGTTTTACGCCTCCATTGGGCTATGGGATCTGTATTATAAAGATAGAGATCTAAACAGAAACTAAAAGATTCTTTTCACGGGGCAAGATAATGTATTCATTGGATTCTTTAGCAGTAAAATGATGAATAGCAGAAAAGATGAGAATATCAATTAAAGTAAATAAGAATTTAAGAATTTCTTCACTGTAATATCAGAAAGATAAAAATTAAGATCTTTCAAAGCCGGAAACAGGGTATACAAAGATAAATCCTGCAACATGCGCTACTTTTAAAAGATTATATTAGAATACAATATGACAACTGAGGAAGAAAAACATTTAACATAGAAAAAAAAACATCACCAATGAATAACATGCGAGAATCATGTGAAATGTCCCTTTGTATTACTGGAAGATCTCTTGATAAAAATTACAGTCTTTCTGGCTTATAGGGCGTAAAGATCAACCCTCGGTACTTCAAAGTTTGAAGTATTTATAATAAAAAATTACATACGATCCTATCATTAAAGATCAGGATGTGGTAGTTCTAAATTTAGCTAACTAACTCAACAAGATACAAAAATTCATGAACTGTTTGATGATGTGTTGAAATATTCATGCTGATTTCTAGAGTAAACTGTTGGTGAGTCCTCTGCATGACTTCGCCTGATTTGATTGCTGATTGAGCTTGGACACCTCAACTCTTACTCGATCAAATTGAAGGTGACTGGGAACAAAGGTGACTGGGAACGACGACTTTGAGTAGTCTTCGGTATACTTCATCCATCTCTATATACTTGGCAAAAGTTGGCTTGACGATGAAAATGTACTGGATCTCATGCTGTATGCTGATGTCTGACTGTAAAGCTTCTAAGAATGCCTTGCCTGTGATACTTCCTTGTATTCCCGAGAATTACGAACTATCTTTAGCCACGGTGGCTAGTTTCTTTTTATAATCAGACAGTGTCATTAACTTGTCATTTATGACCCATAAGCTAGGGAGGCCTTTGTTATGCAGAGCTTCAATTTTGCTGAAAAATATTTGCACTCCTATGTCCATAGTCTGGACTTTTTCCTCCAGCTGTAGCATCAGTCCTTTTTTGGTCAAGACCCTCTTGAACTTGAGGATAGTTTCTGTCCTATCTTCAATTTTCAAATCCTCTAACTCTTCTCTGGTTTTTGAATTCAGGAATTTAATGATCTCAGTGGCTTCTCTGGGCATCTCTCCCAGTTCTGCTCTTATTTTCTCAATAGCCTCCTTGCTTCTTTTCACTAGGTCATTTTGCTCGAACATGATTTGTACCATAGGCAAAATTTCATTTACGGACTTGTTGATATCCATCCAGACACTTTCCTTGACCTCAGCAAGTGTTTTGCCTGCCACTGTTTGCTTTTGAAGCTGTTGCAATTCCTGTTTGAGCTTGTTTGATGTTTGTTTCTCCTTGGAGTAGTTGGTTTGGTAAGAAGACTTGAGTTCCTGAAGGTTCTCAACCTCCTTTTAAAGTTTTCTAATCTCTGTCTCTTGCAAATTCATCTCTTCCATGGATTTTGCCAGTTCTACTATCTTCTCTAGAGTTGTTAGTGGAGTTGTCGAGGGAGTTTCTGCTGAGGGGATTCCCACTATAGATGTTGTGCTTACTCTTGTGAGTGGAATTACGCTCAATGGAATGACTTCCATAGGCTTTGATTGTTCCTTCTCTTTCACTAACCTTTCTAATTTTGCTTCCATCTCTTTCAACTGTGCATTCTGCTCCATAATCAACCTGAGCATCTCATCCTTTTCCCCTTCTGTTTCAGCTATCTCCTTTGCCTGTGCATCTTCCGTTGGTGGCAGTTTCAATTGTTTCCTTAGAGATGCTATATCAACATTTTTCTTTTTTAACATCTCCTCAACTGCTTTTACATTCGAGGGTTCATACCCAATCTTGAGGACCAATTCTTCCAACGTATTAATTCTATTATCTTTTTCAAAGGATGATATATTTTCTAATTTCAGCCGTGTCTGAACATTGCTCAGAGATATCTGTAATTTAGCAGCCGCAGTAGAAGCATTTGCCAACATGGAGAAAACCATTTCTCCAGTTTTCTTGTGCATATCCATCTGATCAGCGGGATGCACATCTCTAGTATGAAACTCGAATGCTTCTCTTTTGTAATCAATGATGGCTTTCAGGTCTAGCACCTGTGCCTGCAGAAAATCCATGTGCATTCTACCCTTCTCTGTATCGAATGCAGACAATAGTCTATGCTGTGCCATTGATGTTTGTTTCCAAAACTGAGCATCAATATTGTTGGTCAGCGTCTAATTTTTCTTTTTGATCAGGTCATACTTCTAAAAAACACTCAACTTTGGTCTTACTTTACTTGGCTGGTCAACTAGTGGAGTATTCATGGGCTTCTTAGGAAAAACTGTAGACATGATTTACTTGCTGCTTGTGCTAAGAAGTGACCGATCATCTTTCATAGTTGCAGTGGATTGGATTTCCTTTTCACCAGCCGTGTCAAGTGTATGACTGGTTTTTGGCCTTTTGGTGTGTAATTGGAAATCTTCAGCCGAGACTTCGGAGACGGAAGGTGAAGTATCCTTCCCGGGTCTTTTCTCCTTGGGAACCTGTGGTGTGGTAGTCTGTGAGAAGATGACCGAAGGGTCCTGCTATTCCATCTCAACCAGAGTGTTTGGCTCCCATTCTATTTGATTTGCGAACTTTTCTATCTCAGGTTTGGGTGTATGAACATATGGAACATTTTTATGTTTAACCCTCATCTCAGAAATTGTCTCGCATGGATCATAGTGCCATATGAAACTGACCTGAAACTTCATTTCTTTCAAAAATCTGTCTGCTTCCTTCCCGACACCTCAGCTATTACAGATGAAAGACCCTATTTGCCCTTTAATTCTAAGCTGCTGTTTCTTTTTCAGAGACACAAAATGTATGTCATATGAGTTAATCATTTGCCTTATATACTCCAGGGAAAATATCCTCACGGGTAGATACTTGGACAATTTGTATGGAGCCAACTCGCATCCATATACTCTGATCTTGGTGTGATTTTGGTAAATATACCAGTCTCCAGTCTTTGCAAGGTCTGAGAGGTGTAAAATCCTCTGAATCTCCTCATTTATTCTTGGTTCAGGTCTACCACTGAGCATGCTCACCACATGATGGTAGACCTGCTCGATAAACTATTTGAAATTGAACTCTGTTGAATTTTGTCTGAGTAGTGAAGTCCAAGCTGTTACCGCCTGCAGCCTCCCATCCTTGTCCATTTTCTGCATTGAAAAGGAGAACCTGTCTGCTTGAAAGAAAGTGAACAAGTAGGCCAGTATTGAGGAATACCAGAACATGCCTTTTGAGACGAAATTTAAGAACTGCTCGTGAATACTGTCTGCCAGGAAAGTGCTGTAGTCGAACTGCGTGGTGGGTCTTTTTTTTGTGAAGAAGATGGACATAAAACCCAATATGGGTTCATCCACCCATTGGTCGGAAAAATAACCAAGTAGAGCATAGAGTGACGAAATGACTTGGTTTCCCTTCTTTGAGAACAAGGTGGAAGGGTACGATGGATTTGTCTTGGGGAGCTTAGCAGCCTAAGGGAGGAAAAGAATGAAAATCTGAGCTCTATGAGGGAATGATAGTTTCTGGTACAACTCTGTGATGAATTCAAGGTTAAAAGGGGAGGTGGGATCAATTCTGGGTATCTGTATCATCTGATCAATGGCCTCTGGTGTGATGAAGAAAATAGTTTCTCTTGATGAAGATACTATGTCTCTCTGGTCGGGGATGTAATGAGTCTAACATTTGAGGGAAAATTAAGGGAAATGGTGAACTTGGGGGAAAATATACAGAGGAAGGTTGGATTCCCAGAGCCCAATTTCATTGCTCTGATCTAAGAAAATATATTTTATCCATGGCTGCAAATCCATGAAGTCAAATTCGCACCTGGTGTCTATGATTAAATGATCCTTGTCGGCCAAATGGATCCTGTCGAAGTCAACAGGAGGGGGGAAGAAAGGATTTTCCCGGCTTCTGCTTTTTTTGATTTTGGCGCCATCATTGTGAAAATACCTGCAAGTCAAACAAAACGTTAGTGGGGATGACTGTGGTTTTGGATGGTTGACTGAAACGGAGAGGAGATAGGGAAAAAATCTCTGGTGCGATGGACAAAGTAACAGTGGGAGAATGAAGGAAAAATGGTAGTTTTGAGCAAATGGATACCCGTTGGGTGCGGGAGACAGATCAACAGGCTAAAAGATAAGTTAGCTAGTAATAAATGGCCAACAGGTCCTTTAGAGCGTGAGATGGCAGGTAGAAACGAATGACAAGTACGACAGGGTGACGTGGAGGGTGTTGATTGGGAATTTACCATGATGAAGGGACTTGTAACATGTGAAAGGGGGGAGTGGATTGATGAAGTTATGAGATGTGATCTTTAGGGAAAAAGTGGAAAATGATGTCATGGGGCGACGGGGGGTATGTCAGAAAATGATGAGCGGTACGTGGTGGGAGTACGAACCAATGGATTCCTACCACATAGAGAAAAAGGGCCTGCTAGAAAACCACTCCATTCCGGACTCCCCCCCCTCCCCATCGTTAAAAGCAGACCGGTCGGGGGGGTCCAAAACATACCATCAGCCATCCATCGACGCGTTTGCCGCTGGACCATAGATCTGAGTGCGATGTTTAACCAACATTCCAGACCCCCCCCCCCACCATTAAAAGCAGAATGGTCGGGGGGGGGGGGGGGNTCAGATGCGCGCCTTTGTTATACATGATTCCAGACCCCCCCCCATACCGTTAAAGGTAGAACGGTTGGGGGGGGGGGGTCCGAAAAAACTTATCAACCATAGATCTCAGCGCCAACACCTCATCCATTCATCTGTGCGCTGTATTTAATATGTGAGCGCAAATTCATTTTTGCTTTGAAAACATAGGATAATCGCTTTAAGTGGGTTTGTCCAAGCTTTCCTTGTTTTTATCACCATGGGGTTAGACATTCAACTTTCAAACATCAAAGATAGGGTTCAACATTGATCATCATGCCTGTTTTATTGAGATAAAGCAAACTACCCTATGCTCTAACCTAATTACCTATGACGTTTAGCCTAGATTAAATTGTTGGACTAAGAAATTACTCTATCCTGGGGTTATTTGACCAAGATTAGGCAGTTTGGTCAAATTTATTCACTAGCTAACCTAATTTGCTTGGTTAAGATTAAATATTTTAGCCAAGCTTATTCACTACTCCTATCGACATCAATTTAAAAGGACTTGGCCATGCTTAAATTGTATGGACCAAGTCATTCTTATTACATGGAGTTCTATTGAAATTTCTTTTATGCCCTCTTTTATTCTTTTTATTTTTCTTTATTTTCTTTTTATTTTTCTTTATTTTATTTTCCTTTTTCTTTCTCTTTTTTTCACTAATTATTTGCAGAATGAAAAATCATTTGGCAACCAAAACAATAAAAGGATAAAAAATTCCAGTCACCAGTTGATCCTATAAATTATAGGGTTATAACACCTAGCCTAGACTACTATATCATAGTTTATCCTAGCCTAGCCTACTCTATCCTACACTACTCTACCTAGCCTAGCCTAGCCTAGCCTAGCTTAGCCTACTCTACCTAGCCTACTCTACCTAGACTAGCCTATCATAGCCTAGCCTATCTAGCCTACTCTACCTAGCCTAGTGTACTCTATCCTAGCCTAGCCTAGCCTAACCTACTTTATTTAGCCTACTCTACCTAGCCTAGCCTACTCTACTTAGCCTAGACTAGCCTAGCCTACCCTATCCTAGCCTACTCTACCTAACCCAACCTACTCTATCCCAGCCTAGCCTAGCATAACCTACTCTATCCTAACTACTCTACCTAGCCTACTCTAGCTTAACCTACTCTATCCTAGCCTACTCTACCTAGCCTACTCTATTTTAGCCTACTCTACCTAGCCTACCCTAGCCCAGCCTACTCTACCTAGCCTAACCTACTATATCCTAGCCTACTCCACCTAGTCTAGTCTAGCCTAGCCTACTCTACCTAGCCTAGCCTACTCTATCCTAGCCTACTCTACCTAGTCTAGCCTAGCCTAGCCTACTCTACCTAGCCTAGCCTACTCTATCCTAGCCTAGCTTAACCTAGCCTAGCCTACTCTATCCTAGCCTAGCTTAACCTAGCCTAGCCTACTCTACCTAGCCTACCCTAGTCTAGCCTAATCTATCATAGCCTACTCTACCTAGCCTACTCTCCCTAGCCTAGCCTACTATATTCTAGCCTAGCCTACTCTATCCTAGCCTACTCTATCCTTGCCTACTCTACCTAGCCTAATCTACTTAGCCTACCCTACTCTATCCTAGCCTACTCTACCAAGCCTAGCCTACTATACCTAGCCTAACCTACTCTACCTAGCCTAGCCTACTCTATCTTAGCCCACTCTACCTAGCCTAGCCTAGCCTAGCCTAGCCTAGCCTACTCTATCCTAGCCTACTCTACCTAGTCTAGCCTACTCTATCTTAGCCTACGATACCTAGCCTGGCCTGATCTATCCTAGACTAGCCTAGCCTAGCCTACTCTATCATAGCCTACTCTATTCTAGCTAATTCTAGCCTACTCTACCCTAGCCTATGTTAGGTTAGCCTACTCTATTCTAGCAAATTCTAGCCTATTCTACCCTAGCCTATCCTAGCCTACTCTATACTAGCCAATTCTAGCCTAGCCTAGCATATGTTAGATTAGCCTAGCCTAGCCTAGCCTATGTTAGATTAACCTACTCTACCCTAGCCTAGCCTAGCCTAGGCTATGTTAGGTTAGCCTACTCTATTCTATCCAATTCAAGCCCACTTTATCCTAGCCCATCTTAGCCTAGTCTACTCTATCCTAGCCTAACCTAGCCTACTCTACTTAGCCTAGCCTACTCTATCCTAGCCTAATCTACCCAACCTAGCCTACTCTATCCTAGCCTAGCCTACTCTACCTAGCCTGGCCTAATCTATCCTAGCCTACTCTAGCTAGCCTAGTCTACTCTATCCTAGCATGCTCTACCTAGCCTAGCCTAGCCTAGCCTACTCTATCTTAGCCAACTCTACCTAGCCTATCCTACTTTATCCTAGCCTACTCTATCCTAGTCTACTCTACCTAGCCTAGCCTACTCTATCCTAACTTAGCCCACTCTACTTAGCTTAGACTACTCTATCCTAGCCTAGCCTAGCCTAGCTTACTCTATCCTAGCCTACTTTACCTAGCCTACTCTACCTAGCCTACTCTACTCTATCCTACCCTATCCTCGCCTAGCCTACTCTATCCTATCCTACTCCACCTAGCCTAGCCTAATCTACCTAGCCTAGCCTAGCCTACTCTATCCTAGTCTAGCCTACTCTACCTAGCCTAGCCTACTCAATCCTGGCCTAGCCTAGCCTAGCCTACTCTATACTAGCCTACTATATTCTAGCTTACCCTAGCATAGCCTATCCTACTCTACTTAGCCTAGCCTACACTATCCTAGCCTAGCCAACTCTAAATAACCTAGCCTACTCTATCCTAGCCTAGCCTAGGGTAGCCTAGACTACTCTACCTAGTCTACTGTACCTAGGCTAGCCTACTCTACCTAGCCTAATCTACCTAGCCTAGCCTAGCCTACTCTATCCTAACCTACTCTACCTAGACTAGCCTACTCTACCTAGACTAGCCTATTCTAGCCTAGCCTAGCCTAGCCTACTCTATCCCAGCCTATAATACCTACCCTACTCTACCTAGCCTAGCCTAGCCTACTCTACCCTATCCTAACCTACCCTACCCTAGCAGCCTACTTTACCTAGTCTACTCTACTTTGCCTAGCCTACTCTACCTAGCCTAGCCTAGCCTAACCTACTCTATCCTAACCTAGCCTAGCTTACTCTACCTAGCCTACTGTACCTAACCTAGCCTAGCCTAGCCTACTAGCCTAGACTACTTAATCCTAGCCCACTCTACCTAGCCTACTTTACCTATCCTGGCCAACTCTACCTAGCCTACTTTAGTGTAGCTTACTCTACCTAGCCTAGCCTACTCAATCTAGCCTACACTACCTAGCCTAGCCTAATTTATCCTAGCTTAGCCTACTCTATCCTAGCCTAATCTACCTAGCCTAGCCTACTCTAATTAGCCTAGCCTACTCTACTTAGCGTATCCTACTCTACCTAGCCTAGCATAGCCTAGCCTAGCCTAGCTTAGCCTACTCTATCTTAGCCTAGCTTACTCTACTGAGACTACTCTACCTGGCCGACTCTACCTAGCCTAGTCTATCCTAGCGTAGCCTATCATTTTCTAGCCTAATCTACTCTAGCCTAGGCTACTATAGCCTAGCCTAGCTTAGCCTACTCTAGCCTAGCCTAATCTACTCTAGCCTAGACTACTCTAGCCGAGCTTAGCCTACTCTAGCCGATCTTAGCCTACTCTAGCCTAGCCTAGCTTAGCCTAACCTAGCTTAGCCTAGCTTAGCCTAACTTAGCCTAACCTAACTTAGCCTAGCTTAGCCTACTCTAGTCTAACCTACTCTAGCTTAGACTAGCCTACTCTAGTTTAGCCTACCTTAGCCTTCTATAACCTAGACTAGTTTAGCCAACTCTACCCTAGCCTAACCTACTCTACCCTAGCCCACTCTACCTAGCTTAACCTACTCTATCCTAGCCTAGCCTATTCTATCCTAGCCTACTCTATCTAGCTTAGCCTAGCCTACACTATCCTAAACTACACTACCTAGACTACTTTACCTACTCTAGCCTATTCTATCCTAGCCTACTCTACCTAGCCTACTCTACCTAGCCTAACCTACTCTATTCTAGCCTAGCCTAGCCTACTCTACCTAGCCTAACCTACTCTATCCTAGCCTAGCCTACCTAGCCTACTCTACCTAGCCTAGCCTAACCTAGCCTAGCCTACTCTATCCTAGACTACTCTACCTAGCCTAGCTTACTTTATTCTAGCCTAACCTACTCTATCCTAGCCTAATCTACCTAGTGTTGCCTACTCTATTCTAGCCTGCTCTACCTACCCTAGCCTACTCTATCTTAGCCTAGCCTAATCTATCCTATCATATCCTATCCTAGCCTAGCCTACTCTATCCTATCCTAGCCTAGCCTACTCTATCCTAGCCTACACTACCTAGCCTACTCTACCTAGCTTAGCCTACTCTATCCTAGCTTACTCTACCTATTCTACTCTACCTAGCCTAGCCTACTCTACCTAGCCTAGCCTAGCCTACTCTATCCTAGCCTACTCTACCTAGCATAGCCTACTCTACCTAGCCTAGCCTATTCTATCTTAGCCTAGCCTACTTTTCCCAGGCTAGCCTACTCTATCCTAGCCTAGTCTAGCCTACTCTACATAGCCTACTCTACGTAGCCTAGCCTACTCTATCCTAAACTAGCCTAGCCTAGCCTAGCCTAATCTATCCTATCCTACTCTACCTATCCTACTCTACCTAGCCAAGCCTACTCTATCCTAGCCTAGCCTAGTCTACTCTATTCTAGCCTACTCTACCTAGCCTAGCCTACTCTATCCTAGCCTAGTCTACTCTACCTTGCCTACCCTACTCTATCATAACCTAGCCTAGCCTAGCCTAGCCTACTCTATCCTATCCTGGCCTAGACTAGCCTAGCATACTCTATCCTAGCCTACTTTACCTAGCCTAGCCTAACCTAGCCTACTCTACCTAGCCTAACATACACTATCCTAGCCTACTGTTGGAGCCGCCTTTTGTTTTTTCTAGCCCGTCAAAATTTTATTTTTAATGCTCGAAATCGAAAGATGGTTTTCATATTTTCTATCTGTGGTTTCAAAATCTCTGAAGCTTTATCACGCAAACAACGATGATTATTGTACTCTCGAGGCCAGTCCTACCTTTCGTAAAAATGTTTCTTCTTTTTGTTCTACCTCGGTATCTCGTAGGTCGGATGCTATAAATCACGTAGTTCACACGTCCTGAGCAACGAAACGACGAAATCGTTTTAATTTTTCACCCCGGGCAGTAACAGGAGTAAAGTTTTCCTAAACCATGATTAAACGTCATCGGGTTTTCGCACCTCGACATTCACCAAATCCAAAAGTTTATTGTCGTAGCCCTGATAGCCGAGAACACGAAGTCCTTATTTTAGTAACCCGTGTCAAGGTTAAAAGTAAAAGCTAAACCATGGTAACGTTCTATCGGCAATTCGCCACTCGACGTTTTCTTTTTTAAAAGTTATACTGTCTAAACCCCGACTCGTGAAATCACGATAAGGGTATGAACATAATTAATTAATCACTTAATCCGAGTTTATATTCCCTTTAATTAAGTCGTATTATCGCGATCTCGCGGTTTCGCAGCTCGGCATGCAAACTTCCCGGAAACTTACCTTCGAAACTCCGAGTCGCGATACGGTGAATATAAATAATTACGAAATTAATTAAGCTTTTAATCATAATTACGTTTTTATTAATCAAGATCAATCATCACAATTTCGGGGGTTAGAGGTTCAAAAGGTTAAAGCAAAATTTTCGATACAACGAGTGGCGAAAGATTAATTAACGTTGGTAAAACCAGATTAATTAAGCTAAATCAATACATCCCGCTTTTTTATGCTTGCACGATTTACGAGGTAGCCTTATTTCTTCCATACACCAACTGACACTTCAAACCGCCAAAATTTATGGCATTAATTAAGAAATAGGGCGAATCGATGAATAAAGCTCGGGTTTTTATGGTTAAATTTATTTCTAAGTATGATTTGACAGATTTCATCTGAAAGAGTACCGAGTTTTCGAATATATACATAATTGTTAATCATTATGACAAATGCATTTCTATACTACGCAGAGCATAATCTCTGAGCGAGCTAACTTCTATATGTATACGTATTTCTATCGTAGAAGAGCTAAAGCAGAATCTCCGACCATGGCCCCGCAAAAAGCATCCAAAGCCAGTGTTGAGGTTTCGGGACAAGGCTCGGACAACGTTGCTGATACTTCACCTCGAAGTGTCGGTTCTGTCTCGAACTGGTCTTTCGTTTCCGATGTTTTGCAGGCCGAATTGGTGGATTATTCCGATAATTCCAACGATAATGAAAAAGATGATATAACCACAAAGTATAAGATTGTCATCCAATCCGGAATGCACAAAGTAGCAGCTAGGCCACGACTATTTCCATATTATGATATGGTCCGATGGGCATTAGACCATGTGGACATACCAACCAGAACCATCATGAATGAGCAGAAGGTCACCATCGAGACTTTCAGACCTGAACATCTGCAAGCCATGTATAAGTTGCCTACAATGTCCGACTTTACATATGGTGCTGAATTCTTAGACGAATTCAAACAGAAGGAATGTGTGCAGTATGATAAAACCATGTCTAGCTTAATAAAAGATTGGGTTTCGTGCTCTGCGAAGTTTAGGGCAGACAATCATGGTATATATTCAATAGCTTCTTTAGAACCACAGTACAAGTATGTAGCTATGATGACATGCAGATTATATGGGAGGGAGGACACCTCACATTTCTTTCTTCCATGGGTGCCTCTAATGTTTCGAGTCGCTGAAGGTTGTTCCTTCGACTGGGCGAAGATGCTGTCCGACAGTCTGACTAGTCGGGTCACGAAGTATCGGGCGCAGAAAGAAAGCGGAAAAATTGCTTCATTTTTTATGTCTGCATACATTATGGACGCCGTTTGTTTTTTAAGACCATTTCCCTTAATGAGCTGGAGTTGGACTTCGGCAGAGGACGAGCCCATACACGTCTATCATTCGAAATTATGGGAAAACAAAGCGACAAATTTCGTATACAAAATCTTCAACTGGGTGATGGTGCCTCTGCATGTCACTATTTTCGGTCACCTGCCACCCAGGATCTCGGACAGTATAGTGACAACTTTGAGAAGCATAGCTGATTGGTATGTAGAAGCCGAATTTTCATATCTCAGAGTTTTCGGGGCTTCTGTTTCCCCGCATGCATTGCCATTGTTCATTCTTGACAAGCTGGCTTGTCGTGAGGTTGCTAGACAAACAGTAATCGGTGGTATAAGGAAGGAGCTTAAGGGATACTCAAAGAAGGTATGGCCACCTTTTCCTGTTCATTTAAATTCATATTCTTTATTAGATTTCGGGCATGCCAAATCTGAGGCATCAACCCTGGAAGACCTAAATTTGGTCCTCATTAATACAAGAAGCACGATCCGCAAAGGGTCGTGAGCAATCATTTGGCCAGTTGTGGGCTCAAGAGATTTGAGCACGATAATTCACCCTCGGATGACATTTTACGAGGCGCAAGGTCATATGCTGAGATTCGAGCTCAGATACAAACCTTGGCACCTGAGGAAAGAGTCGATGTTCTGAAGTTCCAAGAACATCGACGCAGTTGTCTTCCGGCAGTGTTGCGGGGTGAGAGTCCGAGTACGGCGGAGGTGAAATAAAAAGATGCCGAAGGCTCTAAGGATGCGACTCCCGATCAAGAAAAACACCAGGATGAGGGAGAACAAACTAAGAGTCTGAAGGCAGAGATAAAGACTCCCGACCCACCGAAGAAGCAGAGTCTGGTTACTACTCAGGGAAGATCAGCGAAGTAGGTCAGAGAACCTATCACATCAGTTACCCCCTTGTAGTCGACTCAGGGAAATATTGATGCAGGATGGATCTTCAACAAAGAGTTGAGGCCTATAAGGGTAGAAGAACTCCCTCCAAATGAGTTTTTCTTCGATAAGAAGAGAAAGACAGCGGTAAAGAGAGAATTCTATCAGGAAGGAGAGTCAACAGCCAAGAAATACAAAGTTATAACTGATGGAAAAGACAAGAGGAATGAACAATTCGTGACTGAAATAATAGGGACATTAGGAGCATACGCCACGACGAATCAATTTTCAATCGGGGTCTTGAAAAACCTGCTGAAACGAAAGAATCACCTCATCAAGACCCTAGAAGCTAGATTAGCCATAGCAACGGAGACTGCCAAAGACCAGGCGAGTGTAGGTATAGAGCAAGCAAGGTTGGCCGATAAAAATGAGATAGATCTGCTCAAGACTAAGCTCGAACAAGCACCACTGGTGGTTTGGGATGGTCAGATGCAAGCGAGCCAGAAAAAAGATTTGATCCAACAGCTGGAGGCTAGGGTGGAAATCGCCGAAAGCAAAGTGATAGATATCGAGATGTTTCAGTCCCAGGCGATGGAGATTCGGAGCAGAGTCTCTGCGGCCCAACGAAATTTACTCGGCAAGGTAGAGGAAATTTATGACAATTGCTTGCTGGTTAATCAAGTTTTGGAGAATTTAACTGCTAGAGAAAGGGAAGTTGGAGCAACACGGGTCGCCTTCCAAGAGGCTGTGATAGCCACAAACAACAGGGATTCGGGAAGAACTCCCAGGTTCACCATTTCAGAGCAGACCAGAGGAAACATTCTATTAAAAGAATGGGAGCACAACATCGCGAAAGGCAAGCTGTAAGCCAAAAGGGTAACGAATTCCTTAGAAGAGGCCTTTAGTTCTATAGATGGAAATCTGCTAGGCATTGATAGCAGAGGTAATGATGAGGCATTGATTCAAATGAATATGGCAAAAATCTCGCTTGATTTAAAGGAAAAAGAGGAAATAGATTGTTAAGGTCCTAACCCGCACATAGGTAGATCAATGTATTCAGATGTAATAAAGGTCAATATTAATAAGACCTTTCAATAAAATAGAATAAGGTGGATGTAAGAAGACCTAATAGAAGCTTTCGCTTCTAGAAGGATCTTCCTCTAGATGCTTCTCTTAATAGACATATTTAGTATAAATAAGAGGTGAGGGTAAGAGAACCCTAGCTTGGAGATTATTGTAACAGAGCGCTGCTCGACTGGAGGTTGCCCCCTCGAAGAGGCCTGTGAACATTGCTTTCTGAATCAAAGTGTTTTTTCTATTGCTATTTCACATATCATTTCTGTGTATTGTGAAGATTATGCTGGATATTTTACTGTTATTCTACCATTACTAGCATTTTAATTCTGTTCTGCATATTTTATATATATGGTATCTTGTAAGTGGTATTAGAGCACTTTCCTTGGCAGAAATTGTGGGTATTTTTTTTTTCAGGGTAGAGACGTATTCCGACGTCTTTAAGTCACATAGATCTGTCGTTACACGCATAAATCAGTGGTTGAGGGATTCATACACGCAGGAAATACAAGTGGTTCTTAAGCGCACATCTGTTGGCCACCCTTGTAACCCTTGTTGGTACCCCTTCGAGTGGTAGCGCATCAGACATCACCTGTGTACGGATCGACCTAGATTTCCTGAAGCCCTCTTTAGATAAACCTATCGGCTGCCGGACTGCTATAGTGTCACCGAGAACAACACTCGGGAAGATACTCTCTAGTACCTAGGTAGTCGGGTAGTACGACTAAGGGTACGGTCTATCCTCCTTAGTTAGTGCCCTGAGATATTGGGCCGAGTACTACTGTTGGACCCCGCACGTATATCAGAGAGCTATAGCACAGGACAAACCCTTGTCTGTAGAACCCTTGAATACCTAACTCTTGGGGCATAAACAATAACATAAACAAATTAAACCAGCGAGATCTATTGATGCACATCTGTGTTTGTGTTGCTAAGTAAATACTCTTTGGTTCAGAATTTGGGGATTTCAGCACTGCAACATTCTTCAGACCTATTCCATTCTTCAGACCTATATCCATTTTTTCACCAATATTTGAGACCTATTCCATTAGACTCATCTCTTCTCCCTTATCACATTCATCCATATCATTTTTCTGCAAATTTTTTTGACCCCGCCCGCTCTACCTAGCCTACTCTACCTAGCCTAGCCTACTTTACTTAGCCTAACCTAGCCTAGCCTACTCTACCTAACCAAGCCTACTCTATCCTAGCCTATCATAGCCTAGCCTACTCTATCCAAGCCTACTTTACCTAGCTTACTCTATACTAGCCTACCCTAGCCTAGCCTACTCTATCCTAGCCTAGCCTAGCGTATTCTACCTAGCCTAGCCTAGCCTAGCCTACTCTATCCTAGCCTAGCATAGCCTAGCCTACTTTATCCTAGCCTACTCTACTTAGTTTACTCTACCTAGCCTAGCCTACTCTATTCTAGCCCGGGTTAGCTTAGCCTACTCTATCACAGGCTACTCTACCTAGCCTAGCCTACTCTATGCTAACCTACTCTAACTAGACTACTCTATCTAGCCTAGCCTACTCTATCCTAGTCTACTCTACCTAGCCTACCCTAGCCTAGCTTACTCTACCTAGCTTAGCCTACTCTACCTTGCCTAGCCAAGCTAGCCTAGCCTATTCTATCCTAGCCTAGCCTACTCTATCCTAGCCTACTTTACCTAGCCTACCCTAACCCAACCTACTATATCTATCCTACTCTACCTGGCCTAGCCTACTCTATCCTAGCCTGCCCTACTTTAGCCTATTCTACCTAGCCTAGCTTTCTTTATCCTAGCCTAGCCTAGCCTACTCTATCCTAGCCTAGCTTAGCCTAACGTACTCTACCTAGAATAACCTAGCCTAGCCTACTCTATCCTAGCCTACTCTACCTAGCCTAGCCTACTCTATCCCAGCATACTCTATCCAATCTACTCTACTATACCTAGCCTAGCCTAGCTTACTATACCTAGCCTACTCTACCTAGCCTAGCCAACTCTATCATAGTCTACTCTACCTAGCCTCCTGTACCTAGCCTAGCCTACTCTACTTAGCCTATCCTTCTCTATCCTAGCCTACTATACCTAGCCTAGCCTAGTCTAGCCTACTCTACCTAGCCTAGCTTACTCTATCCTAGCCTATTCTACCTAGCCTAGCCTAGCCTACCCTACTCTTTCCTAGCCTATTCTATCCTTGCGTACTCTATCTAGTCTACTCTACCTAGTCTAGCCTAGCCTAGCTTACTCTACCTAGCCTAGCCTAGCCTAGCCTTCTCTACCTAGCCTACTGTACCTAGGCTAGCCTACTCTAACCTAGCCTAGCCTACTCTACTTAGCCTTGCCTACTCTACCTAGCCTAGCCTAGCCTAGCCTACTCTACCTAGCCTAGCCTACTCTATCATAGGCTACTCTATCTAGCCTAGCCTAGTCCAGTCTACTCTACCTAGCCTAGCTTAGGCTGGCCTAGTGGACCTAGCCTACACTACCTAGCCTAGCTTAGGCTGGCCTAGTGGACCTAGCCTACACTACCTGGCCTTGCTTAATCTCTCCTAGCCTAGCCTAGCCTCGTCTACTCTATCCTAGCCTACTCTACCTAGCCTGGCCTAGCCTAGCCTACTCTATTATAGCCTACTATACCTAGACTACTCTACCTAGCTTAGCCTACTTTATCCTATCCTAGCCTAGCCTACTCTAACCTAGCCTACTCTATCCTAGCCTAGCCAAGCCTAGCCTACTCTACTTAGCCTAGTCTACTCTTTCCTAGCCTACCCTACTTTATCCTAGACTAGGCTAACCTAGCCTAGCCTACTCTACATAGCCTAGCCTAGCCTAGCTCACTCTATCCTAGCCTACTCTACCTACTTTACATAGCCTTACTTAATCTATCATATCCTAGCCCAACCTAGCCTACTCTATCCTAGACTACTCTACATAGCCTACTCTACCTAGCCTATCCTACTCTATCCTAACCTATTATAACTAGCCTAGTCTACCTAGACTAGCCTACTCTATTCTAGGCTAGCCTACTTTATCCTAGCCTACCATACCTAGCCTACCCTACTCTACCTAGCCTAGCCTACTCTTCTTAGCGCAACCTACTCTACCCTACTCTATCATAGCATACTCTAACTAGCCTAGCTTAGCTTAGCCTACTGTACCTAGCCTAGCCTAGCCTACTCTACCTATTCTAGCATATTCTACCCTAGTCTAGCCTAGCCTAGTCTACTCTATTCTATCCTACTCTACCCTAGCCTAGCATAGCCTAGCCTATGTTATGTTAGCCTACTCTATTCTATCCAATTCAAACCTACTCTACCCTAGCCTATCCTTGCCTACTCTATTCTATCCAATTCTAGTCTACTTTACCCTAGCATAGCCTAGCCTAGACTATGTTAGGTTAGCCTACTCTACCCTGGCCTAGGCTAGGCTAGGCTATGTTAGGTTAGCCTGCTCTATTCTAGCCAATTCAAGCCTACTCTATCCTATCCTATCCTAGCCTAACCTACTCTATCTAGCCTAGCCTAATTTATCCTAGCATAGCCTAGCCTACTCTACCTAGCCTAGCTTAGCCTAACATAGCCTAGCCTACTTTGTCATAGCATAATCTATGAGGCCTAGCCTACTCTATCTTAGCCTAGCCTAGCCTACTCTGCCTAGTCTACCTACTCTAGCCTAGCCTACTCTACCTAGCCTATCCTAGCCTAGCCTACTCTATCCTAGCCTACTCTATCCTAAGCTAGTCTAGACTAGCCTACTCTACCCTAGCCTACTATATCCTAGCCTACTCTACCTAGCTTAGCCTAGCCTAGCTTACTCTACCTAGCTTACTTTACCTAGTCTAGACTAGCGTACTCTACTTAGACTAATCTAACCTAGCATACTCTACCTAGACTAGCCTACTATATCCTACTATATCATCTCCTACTCTACCTAGCCTAGCCTAGCCTAGCCTAGCCTACTCTACCTAGCCTAGCCTAGCCTAGCCTACTCTACCTATCCTACTATAGTTAGCCTAGCCTGACCTAGCCTACTCTACCTATCCTACTCTATCTTAACCTATTATACCTGGAATAGCCTAGCCTAACCTACTCTATCCTAGCCTACTCTGCCGAGCCTACTCTATCCTAGCTTAATATACTCTAGCCTAGCCTAGCCTAGCTAGGCTTAGCCGTGACTAGCCTAGCCTAGCCTAGCCTAACCTAGCACAACCTACTCTACCTAGCATAATCTACCTTGCTTAGCCTAGCCTAGCCTACTCTGCCTAGCCTAGGATAACCTAGCCTACTCTACCTAACCTAGCCTACTCTATCCTACTCTACCTAGCCTAGCCTAGCCTAACCTACTCTATCCTAGCCTACTCTACGTAGCCTACTCCACCTAACCTAGTCTACGTAGCCTACTCTACGTAGCCTTGCCTACTCTACGTAGCCTTGCCTACTCTACTTAGCCTAGCCTACTCTATTAGAGCCTGCTCTACGTAGCCTAGCCTAGCCTAGCTTACTCTAGCCTAGCCTACTCTACTTAACCTAACCTACTCTACTTAGCCTAGCCTAGCCTAGCCTAGTCTAGCCTAGCTTACTCAGCCTAGCCTAGTCTAGCCTAGCCTACTCTACCTAGCCTAGCCTAGTCTAGCCTACTCTACCTAGCCTAGCCTACTCTACCTAGCCTACTTTACCTAATCTACTCTATCCTAGGCTACTCTACATAGCCTAGTCCAACCTACTCTACCTAGCCTAGCCTACTCTACTTAGCCTTGCTTAATCTATCCTAGCCTAGCCTACCCTATCCTAGCCTACTCTACCAAGCCTAGTCTACCTAGGTTTGCCTAGCCTAGCCTACTCTATCCTAGCCTACTATAATGAGCCTACTCTACGTAGCCTAGCCTACTCTATCCTACCCTAGCCTACTCTATTTACTCTATTCTAGCCTACTCTATCTAGCCTAGCTTACTCTACCTATCCTAGGCTACTCTATCCTATCCTATCCTATCCTACTCTTCTTATCCTAGCTTAGCTTAGCCTACTCTACCTATCCTACTCTACCTAACCTAGCCTCTCCTAGCCTACTCTATCTAGCCTAGCCTACTCTATCATAGTCTAGCCCACTCTATACTAGCCTACTCTACCTAACCTACTTTACCTAGCCTACTCTATCCTGGACTACTCTATCCTGGGCTACTCTACATAGCCTAGTCTACTTAGCCTAGCCTAGTCCAGCGTACTATACCTAGCCTAGCCTACTCTACCTGGCCTTGCTTAATCTATCCTAGCGTAGCCTACTCTACCAAGCCTAGTCTACCTAGGTTTGCCTAGTCTAGCCTACTATAACGAGCCTACTCTACATAGTCTACCCTACTCTATCCTACCCTAGCCTACTCTATCTACTCTATTCTAGCCTACTCTATCTAGCCTAGCCTACTCTACCTAGCCTAGCCTACTCTATCCTATCCTATTCTACTCTTCCTATTCTAGCCTAGCTTAGCCTACTATACCTAGCCTAGCCTCCCCTAGCCTACTCTACCTAGCCTACCCTAGCCTACCCTAACTAGCCTTCTTTACCTAGCCTAGCCATGCTAGCCTAGCCTACTCTATCCTAGCGTAGCCTACTCTACCTAACCTACTCTATCCTAGACTACTTTATCTAGCATACTCTACCTAGCCTACCCTAGCCCAGCCTACTCTAACTAGCCTACTCTTCCTAGCCTAGCCTACTCTATCCTAGCCTACTCTACCTAGCCTAGCCTAGGCTACTTTACTATCCTAGGCTACTCTAACTTAGCCTATTCTATCTTAGCCTAGCCTAGGTTACTCTATCCTAGCCTACACTACCTAGCCTACTCTATTCTAGCCTAGGCTAGCCTAACCTACTTTATCCTGGCCTACTCTATCCTTTCCTACTCTACGTAGCCTACTCTTCCTAGCCAACCCTATTTTATCCTAGCCTACTCTATCTAGCCTAGCCTACTCTATCCTAGGCTACTCTATCCTAGCCTACTCTACCTAGCCTAGCCTACTCTATCCTAACCTAATCTACCTAGCCTAGCCTACACTACCTTAACCTAGCATAGCCTAGCTTACTCTATCCTAGCCCCCTCTACCTAGCCTATCCTAGCCTACTCTACCTATCCTACCCTACTCTATCTTAGCCTAGACTAGCCTAGCCTACTCCATCCTATCCTACTATAATCTAGTTAATTCTAGCCTAGCCTACTCTATCCTAGCCTACTCTACCTAGACTACTCTGTCCTAGCCTACTCTACCTAGCTTAGCCTAGCCTGGCCTACTCTACCTAGCCTAGCCTACTCTATGCTGGCCCACTCTACTTAGCCTAGCCTAGCCTACTCTATCCCAGCGTAGCCTACTCTACCTAGCCTAGAATAGCCTAGCTTACTCTATCCTAGCCTAGCCTACTCTACCTAGCCTAGCATAGCCTAGCCTACTCTATCCTAGCCTAATCTACCAAGCCTAGCCTACTCTATCCTATCCTATCCTAGCGCATCCTACTCTACTTAGCCTAGCCTACTCTATCCTAGCCTACTCTATCTAGCCTAGCCTAGTCTAGCCTACAATATCTTAGCCTACTCTTCCTAGCCTATCCTACTTTATCGTAGCCTACTCTATCCTAGTCTACTCTACATAGCCTAGCCTACTCTATCCTAGCTTATCCAACTCTACCGTGCCTATCC
>ML789789.1:0-79404 GCA_009831015.1 Picea engelmannii
AAACCAGAGAGTTGGTGCTCTCAGCAAGTAGCAGCTTGCAAAACAGAGGTTGCAGCCTCATTATGAGTCGGTGCTCATATGTATGATAATGTAAAGAATGTAAAGATTACTTATCATATAAAGAAGAAGAGGTTTTTACCCTTTATGGGTTTCCTTAGGAAATATCTGTCTCTGTGTATCTCATATGTGTGACTGATGTTGAATGTTCTATTGCTTACTTCCATCCATTATTGTGACTGCCATTAAATGCCATTGTAAAGGTTTTAAAATAAGCATAATTGCTTAAGCACGGTAACAACTGATTCACCCGCCCCCCCCCTCTCAGTTGTTCAACAATTGGTATCAGAGCGGGCCCCTTTTACCTAAGGGTAGATCCTAGAGCTTAAACATGTCAAGTCATGAAGGGACTTCAGTCACTAGGCCTCCTCTATTTGATGGAACAAATTTTGCCTTCTAGAAGGTTAGAATGAGAACATACCTAATGGCCTTGGGTGCTAATGTTTGGGATGTAGTAGAGACTGGATACATAAAGCCTGTTGTGCTAGCTTCCAAAGATGATAAGTTAGAATTTAGCTTTAATTCTAAGGGAATGAATGCTATCTTGAATGGACTTGCAGAAGCCGAGTTTGTGAAGGTGATGCATCTTCAAACTGCCAAAGAAATGTGGGACAAACTCATTAGCAGTCATGAAGGTAATGAGAAGGTAAAAGATGTCAAGCTTCAAACCTACAGAGTACAGTTTGAGAAGCTACAAATGAAATAAGATGAAACCATTGTGAAGTATTTTCTAAGAGTTGAAGAACTAGTAAATGTAATGAAAGCACTTGGTGAAGAAATTGAGGAACCCTCCTTAGTTCAAAAAATTTTGAGATCTCTGCCAAATAGGTTCAACCCAAAGGTCTCAGCTATAGAAGAACTTAATGATATAAAGACTTTGGCTTTTGATCAACTTCTAGGAACGTTGACTACATATGAAATGAGGATAGTTATAGATAAACCCACCTCTAGAGAAGAATAATTTAAAACAGATAAGGATGAAGATTATGAGCCTGATGAAATTGAAGCAAAATTCGTGAGAAGACTAAAGAAAGGATCAGGCAAGTACCAAGGTAAGTTGTCCTTCAAATGTTTCAACTGTGGTAAGATAGGTCATTTTTCAAATAAATGTCCACACAAGAAACATGATCATAACTTTGAAGGTGAAGAGAAGTACAAACCCAAAAGATTTGATAAAAATAAAAGTTTATGTGTAAACAATGATAACTCCTCAGAAGACACCGATAGTGACTCTTCCTATGAAGATAAGGTAAATGACTTCATGCTTATGACCAAAGAGGATTATGATAATAAAATCACATGCAGTGATGATAATGATGAAGAAGCTATGGTTGATTTGGAAGGAGAATTGATCAATGCACTGGAAGAGATTGACAGACTTAGAATTAAGAACAGAAAGCAAAAACAATTGTTGATACAGTTCGAGAAAGACAGTAAACAACCTGATGAAGACTTTGCCCTACTAAAAGTGAAATTAGAAGAGGCAAAGAAAATAGAGGACATTCTGAAACAGCAGTTATCAGAAAGGAAGGGAAGATCTGAAGCCTTGGAAGAAGAAGTAGTGAAAACAAGGAAAGAGTTGGAGAAGTTTCAAGCCTTGTATCATCAGAATCTGTCAAGTATCAAAGCCTCAGAAGGATTAGCCACCATTCTAAATTATTAAAGGAATCCAAAGCTAAAAACGGGTTTGGGTTATGAAGAGGGATCAAGTAGTGGTCAGCCTAGAAACAAAGGATCCATCAAGTTTGTCAAATCTACAACCAATGACAACAAAAAACCTACAGAAACAAAGGAAGACAATCAGCCACCCAGGATGAGTAAAGAAAAAGGAGTTAGGACTGAATCTGTAGAACAAAGAAATAATGCACTCCCTGCTCAAAGACATCATCAGCATGAAAGAAATCAATTTGCTCAAAGAAGACAACCATTTTCCAGGTACAAAGAATTTTTTTATGGATATTGTTTGTACTGTTATAATTTTGGTCACAAAGCTGCAAATTGTTCCTTAAGACTTAGACATGAGCAATTAAGATTTCAAAGGAATAAATATCTGCCACAACAAAGAATGATACAGCCAAGTAACAAACCATCACAGATTGCAAATTGCCAAACTAAGTCTAGAGACATGCCACTGAGGAGGTCAAGAAATAATAAACAGTCAATGAGTAGACAACGCTACAACAATAACTTTGACCTATTGAACAATAATATTGAATGCTATAATTGTCACAACCTTGGCCACAAAGTTGCAAACTGCCATCTGAAGAATTACAAAGCAGATCCAAGGATAAAGTTCTTAGACAGAAAGGCCAGCACATGGAAAAGGAAAGATAATGAAAAATGTGGTCAAACACCCTCAACTCAAAAACAAAAGGCCTCTGAGAATATAGACAGTGAATGTTCCAAGCACATGACTGGAGACAAGGATAAGCTACTATCCATAAGTAAAAGAAAAACAGGAAATGTGATCCTTGAAAATGATGGACCAAGTAAAATCAAGGAAAGAGAGATAGTGAGTTTGGGCAATGACAAAGGAGATGCCCAGTACGCTCTGCTTGTGGATGATTTGAAACATAATTTGCTCAGTACAAGTCAAAAATGTGATAGAGGCAGTGAAGAGGTGCTCACGTCCAAAGAGCGTAAGGTAAATGTAAACTCAGGACAAGTGGTGAATAAAGGAATAAGGACAATTAATGATGTTAATATTGAATCCTCCCCTGCAAGTAAAGAAGAATATTCAAATACAATAAAAGCATGTTCAGTTAGAATTTACCCCATGGATGAAGTAGGAGAAGAACCATGTCATAAGCTGGAAGCAGAAGTCTTGAAGGTTGTGAAGGAAAACACCCAAAGAAAGCTCTGAAACAACTCCATGACCCTGGATAAGATCTTGGATAGTCAGAGATCACCAAATGACAAATATGGTATTGGATACAACAAGGAAGAAATCAGTACTCCTAAGAAACCTGATACAGGTCCTTCATTTGTGAAAAAGAAAAGCAGGAATGAGAGTGGGTGTACCAGTTTTTTCTTGTGATTGAATATGGTCATAAAAGCCTTGGATTGTTTGCATCATGAAAGAAAAATGAAAATTGTAGTGATAGAGATCAATGAGAATCAATGAGGAGATCCAAGGGTTGTTTGACAAGTACGAGATTCAATTACGTAGTGTGCCATTAGGACAGCAGCGTCTTCAACAACAGCATTTTTCTTTACAAAATGATATACATGACATCCTGTAGAGATAACAAGAGGAAAAACCTTGTCAGGGAAAGCTAACCTTTAAGAAACAAAGGAGGAAAACAGTCAGAAGTAGAGAGAGAATAGTGACAGGGGGAGTCATCCAGTTATGAGAAGAAAAGGTTGATGAATGAGTCCTAGTAAGAGAGGTAAGTAATTTTGAGTATTCTACAGAGGATACAGCGGAAGCTGAAGATGAACAGGTCCAAGAATCAGAAAGAGAAGACTCTGGTGTAGATACAAATACTCTGCAGGCCTCAAATAAGAGAGTCCATCTTGTTAGGGGGAGTTTTGTATTGATTGAATATCTGACACCTACTAAAAATACTGCAACAGCTCAGGGGGAGCATGTTTTCTTTGAAATTGATGTCAAAGGGGGAGAAAAAGAACAGGTCTGGGTGCCTTTATTTCCATCAATGCCAAAAGGGGGAGATTGTTGGCATGTTTTACAGGCAGTGTATGCTTTTCATTGATGGCAAGAACAGTAGCAACGATGGCATGTGTACAGGCAAGTATAGCAGCGATGATGGCTTGAGTATAGGTATAATGTGTCTGGCGGGCACCAGAAGTATTTTGGGAAGACGCAGCAGAACAAGCTCGATAAGATCATCGAGTGATAGTGTAGAGGATTGTTGGCATGTTTAACAGGCAGAGTATTCTTGTCATTGATGGAAAGACCAGAGTATGCATCAATGGAAAAACAAGAACAAAGTAAGCTCAGGAGGAATTAACGCAGAGTCGAACGCAGTGCGAAGGTGTGCATGTTCATTTGATGGAAAACAAGCAGGCAAGGAAGACCAACAGCGCAACGATGATCAATTGGCAACATTGAAGTGTTGGTCAAACTCCATTTCGGAGTTTCGACTACCGGGATTTCTGATACCGGGAGATGGAGATGTTAAGGACTCTCACTACAGGAGTCTCGAAGTCGTGAAATGCAAAATACCGATGTGATGTTAATCAAACTCCATTTCGGAGTTTCGGCTACCGGGATTTCGGTTACCGGGAGATGGAGATGTCAGAGACTCACATCATCAAGAGTCCCGAAGTGTTGAAATGCGAAAACCCGAAACAGGCACATCGCTTGGAGTGTTGGATACCAGGATTTCGGATACCGTGAGATGGAAATGTCAAAGACCCCTTACAGGGGTCACGGAGTTGCGAAATCTGGAATCTCGAAAGAGGCACATCAACAAAGAATTTCACATACCAGGCTTAAACTTCATTTCGGAGTTTCAGATACCCGGAAATTGAGAAGTCAATAATTGAGACTCTTCAACACAGGAGTCCCGGAGTTGTGAAATCCGGAATCCCGAAATCCCGAAAGAGGCACATAAATGAAGAGTTTTGCAAACCGAGAAATAACTCCATTTCGGAGTTTCGGGTACCAGGAGTTGGAAGAGTCATGACTCTTCATCATCAAGAGTCCCGGAATCACGAAATGAGAAACGCAGAATTCCTGGAAGAAGGAGGACGATTTCGAATACCGGGAGTTGGGGATGTCAAGAACTCTTACTACAGGAGTCCCGAAGTTGCGAAACCTGAAATCGCGATATGCGAAATCATGAAGTGATTTGTGCTGACAGTTCCAGGAAGTGAATGTGGCAGACCACGTTAGAAAGGATAGGTGGAAGACCATGACACGTGGCATGATCAAACAACGACAAGTGTCAAGTTGATTTGGCATTTCAGGCCACTGGAATTCACATTTCTGAGTGACACATGGCAGCCACTTGGGTCACGACATGTCATCGAGTGACACAAGACTGACCTCACTCTAGTAGTTTTTGCTTCGGGAGTTTTATCACTATCACTCCCCCAAAGTCCCAAAGGATGAAGTCCAAGGGCAGAGAATAATCGTCGAATCATCAAGGGTGTGGACCGTTGATCCGACTCCATTTCAGAGCTTCAAATACTGGGAGTTGGAAGAGTCAAGTGACGAGACTCTTCATCGCAAGAATCGTGAAAGGCCGAAATGTGAATTTCCGAAATGATCGGAGCTAGTACAACCAAGCTCCATTTTGGAGCTTCGGATACCAGGACACAAATCATCAAGAACACATCACCAAAGGAACATTGAAGTGCCGAAAAGTGAAATCACGAAAGCACGTTAAGGATAAGCACTCGGTCACCGATGGTGGTCACACCGTCAAAGAGCTATAGGGAAAAAGCTTGAAGCGGAAAGCTCCATTTCAGAGTTTCAGGGACCGCGACTTGGAGAGTCAAGATGCCTCGCAACAGGAATCGTCGAAATGCGAAAACACCTTTTGGTGTAGGCTGTGGTCATAGCCATTGGTCACATCGATGGAAGATGGAGGAAGGGGCTAGTGTAACCAAGCTCCATTTCAGGGTTCGCGACCTAGAGTGTCGAGACACTTGATCACACGAATGTCGAATTGTCGAATGTCGAAATGCCGAAATAGTGAAATGAATGTAAGATTCAATTAAGTCAATTCAATGGTGCAGATGAATTTGAATAAGATCGGAGGGCTATTGTTGCACTTCACAGTGTAACTGCTAGAAACAAATGATGGTTTCTGCCAGAGGATGAGCTCATCTATGACAGAGAAGACGAAGAGTCTCAACTGCCAAAGAAGCTGAGGAATCTCGACATAACACCCAGTGATGATGGATGCGTGAGAAAAATGGCTAGAGAAGTTGAAGAGTTGCGATGATGATCAGGCAGAGCACTCGACATGGAGAGATCATGCAGAAGCGTGGCGAGATAGCATGCACAAGGAGGACAGAGACTATAATTATGCAGAACAAAGAAGAGATGAGGGTTGTTTTTTTTATGAAGTATTGAGGTGTGAAGAAGGAGGAGAGCTCAGCAGCAAAAATGCACAAAAGGGGAATGGTGCATTGAAGAGACACTGCGCAGAGAGCATAAAAGGAAAAAGAACAGAAAGCGCAAGGAGTGTGCAGAAGACACTGATGCAGAGAGAGCAGCACAGTGTAGCAGAACGGTGATGAAACCGGTAAGCCATTGAAGAACTTTATATCACTGTAATAAGTCATAATAGCAAAGATTTATATTTCAGGGTGGTAGGGAGGTGCTAGGGAGGACTGTTGTCCTCAGAGGTTCAAGTGGATGATTGAACACAGGGAGTTGTAGCTTCCATATGGTTGCATCCAGAGAAACCAGGGTGGCAGGGTGGTGCAAGGGAGAATTGTTGTTCTCTGCTATGCAGGTTGGTGCCTGTATGACTGGGAGTTGGTGCTTCCATCCAGTTGGTGCTAGAACACTTGGGGAGTTGGTGCTTCCCTCTAGTTGGTGCTAGAGAAACCAAGGAGTTGGTGCTTCCTTCTAGTTGGTGCTAGAGAAACCAGGGAGTTGGTGCTTCCTTCTAGTTGGTGCTAGAGAAACCAGAGAGTTGGTGCTCTCAGCAAGTAGCAGCTTGCAAAATAGAGGTTGCAGCCTCACTATGAGTCGGTGCTCATATGTATGATAATGTAAAGAATGTAAATATTACTTATCATATAAAGAAGAAGAGGTTTTTACCCTTTATGGGTTTCCTCAGGAAGTATTTGTCTCTATGTATCTCATATGTGTGACTGATGTTGAATGTTCTATTGCTTACTTCCATGCATTATTGTGACTGTCATTAAATGCCATTGTAAAGGTTTTAAAATAAGCATAATTGTTAAAGCACGATAACAACTTATTCACCCCCCCCCCTCTCAGTTGTTCAACACATACAGCTTCACATAAGAACCAGTGTTGATCAGGATCTTCAAATCCATCTCCTCTAAAGATCGGTAACCTCATTTCATCTTCCATAGATATTCCTTGGCTTCTTGACTGAGTGTGTACTAAACTGCTTGCAACAGTGCTCTGATTTCTCTGACTACTCTGATTACTTTGGTTACTTAATGCTTCTAAAACAACAAGAGGAATGATATTACTTACTTCAACAGTAGGCACAGTGCCTAAAGTTGTTGATTCTTCTTGGCGAGGTTCTTCAGTCTTCCTCTCCTCTGCCCTAGCAGACTTTGAATGTTCCTCGTTCAACTGCTCTTCTTCCTCTACACTGTAGAACCCTTCGTCATGTGCTAGTGGTTCGTGATTATGCTCAAACAAGTCCACCAGAGGAACCTCTCTAAATTCTCTCGCACTGCGCGTGTGTCCAACCTTTGTGTCGATGTCGTTGTATGAGTTCTTGAACATTAGCTTTTCAGTCCAACCGATTATTGTATCTTCAAGATGTTCTTCTCATGCAATAGCATCTTGATCTTCAACTTCAAAAAGTGTAAAAATTTTCTCTAGGTCCCTTAAAGAAATATCTATATTCTTGGTTATATGACTCTACTCTGTCAATAGAAAACTCAGTGATGTACCCTCCAATAGTGCTATCAAACCAGATATCCATGGCCCTAGACACAGCATTATCAAATCTCTTGACCTTCTTGATCAGCGTTGTTGTCCAAACCACAGTTGGTCTAGATCTGATCTCAAACTGGGTATCTGCTAATCTGGCCAACCACTCATATAACTCTTTATGAATTCCCCCAAATAAAATCTCATGTATGTCAGTGAAGATGTATCTTCCCAACCAGTCTCTGTACTAACGCTAGGATTCTTGTTTTGGGCTTCATCGAAGTCCTTCTCTTGTTCTTCTATCCACTTCTGAATTTATGTCTTCAATGGGAACCACCTTGACATTCCCTCAAAAAGATCCTGATCCCGGCGACAGAACCATTTTTTGGCATAGAGGCAGACCCAAGGTTCAACTCTAGTAGCCCACCAACAAGCCCTAACTACTGGCCCTTTTGACAGCACCTGCGAAGCAGATGTAGTCTCACCCGAAGTAGCAATAGGGGTTACAGGACATAGGTGTCTACAACCAGAGGAAATGCAAAGTGGATCCAGGACAACAGCACAAAGCAATCTAGTTATTTTTTATCTCACTTAAGCCTACTTCGCAAGTTATATCTCAGATCTTACACAACAATGCAATAATAGTATAACAGATGGAAAATAACATAGCATCAACCACACATAACAACAAGATATACGTGGTTCACCCTCTCCCTAGGGCTACGTCCACAGAACTATGTTTCTTGATATATTATATGAAAACATATAGTTCTATCTGTGCTCTTAGCTTGCAAATATCTCTCTATTTCTTCTCTCATCCCTCCCTGTGCACCCAGCTGTAGGGTTGATCTTCGCACCCAACTGAAGATCTTACAATACAGTCTCAACACTGTTCTCCACAATCGATTCTTAGCAATGAACAACAACAATCATAGTATCAACAACCCAACCTAGAACGAACCCTCCCAAGTCTTCTATACCTTTATGTATACATTACATGGCACAAGTCTAGGTGTCAAAACCCTAGATTTAAAACCCTAGGTCAAGTTGACTCGTGCTTTAAGGGCTTTACCAACTGGTCTTTCCTTCTTTTCTGCAAGGTGATCCAAAGCACTCGTTGATGTCTTCTTTCGCTTGCTGAGTTGTCAATGATCCATTTTCCTTACTGCTTTATCTTCCTCGATCTTCTCTTCCAACGACTATCTTTTCCTTCTTTTTCTCCTTCTTTTCTTCTTCTTTTCCCACTTCTACCCTTCCTCACTTTATGTGTCTTCCGCGCAATTCATACTTCGTCTTTCTTCCTTAATCTTCGCTTCCTTTCATATCCAAGGGCCAACAGAGATAGACCAAAACATATTGTGATGATCATCGAGGCATTGTTCAGGTGAACCAAAGGAGTATGAGGACTCATAGGATCGGTACGACTCAGAGACAAGTAGATTACCCAACTGTAAGAAAAGACACAAACATGTGCCATGTTCAAGGGAGACAACAAACAAATGCCATAATGCTTTCCAAAAACTTTACCCACTTCCTTCAATTTTTCCCCCACCATGATTGACGAGTACACATTCATTTTTTAACGAGCTTGAGGAGGATAAAAGATACTTGGTATAGCTCATCTTTGAAGATTCCCTCATCATATGTTTAACTAACCTGAAGAAGGAGGGGTTCAGCCCTATATGGGTCCTTCAATGCATGTTTTATGAGTCCAAAGAGGGAAAATCGATGGTCTTTTCATGTTTAGAGAGTCTGAAAAGATCTTAAAGACGAATTTGTGGATGTTCTTTTCCATAAATTTAGTCCCCCAAGCCCAAAAAAGTGTAAAACAATACAAAGGATAACTCTTCTAGTCATGATTGACTAGAGTATACATTTTTCGTAGTTAGCCTTATGAGGCTGAAAAAGAGGTAAACTACCACTAAAAAGATGACTCTTTGTGGTTTAACGAGCTTGAGGTACGACGAAGTATGCTCGTAGTGTGCTTCATTTTTTAACGAGCTTGAAATAGAAAGCAAATTATGCTCGGAGTCGGTTTCATTTTTAACAAGATTGAAAACGAGAAAAAAAATATGCTCGGCATAATACCCATGAATGGGCCTCTTCCCAACATGATGTCCAAAGGTTGGTACGTTGATCTATACCTATTAGCGAGTTTTCTCCCAACATTGTGTTCATATCTTGGTACTTTTCCACTAGCATCATCATAACAAGTTGGTGATTTAACTTCAGTATGATGCCTAGAGGTTGGAGACATGCCCCCAAGCTTTGGTTTGTCCGTCGACTCTTCTTATGCACTTGATTAGATTTTTAGTTACTACTAGGAATAGGTTCACTAGAGAGAGAGGAAGAAAGAGGATCAATTGAGATAGGCGGAGGAAGTGAAGGTTTAGGTACTAGATCTTGTGGAAGACTAGAATCGACTAGACTAAGCGACATGATGTCACCTAGTGTTGCAGTGGCAGATGGGATAGGCACTACCAAAGGATCAAATGATTCAGAGGATCATTGCACCGTAGTCGTAATCATGTTTGATGTGGCAACCTCATGTGGGCAATCAAGGGGAGGTAAGGCAAAAACGCCCATGAGTGAGGAATCTTTGAGGAGACCTAACCCCACACTTTCATACTTAAGATCGAACTATACCAGGAAGGGGATATTATTCGTTGGAGAATTATTGAGATCTGGAGTGCAATAATCAAGTTGGTCAACAGTCACAATTTTCCCTTGATGGGGAAATTGAAAAATATGAAAGACTCAAGAAGTGACGACAATCATCGCATAGAACCCACTGTGACCAAGCAACAAATTATAATCCAAGGGTGAATCAACCACTTCAATGTCCATAGTATTGGAAACTGTGTCCATCTAATGATTTAAGGGTGGTAGAAAACTGAGTAAGTTCAAGAGAACCAATGTCTCTCCAACAGGACAAAGACATGACACATGTGGAAGCTCCTTCATCCAAAATAGTACGATGGATGTTCTTCCCACCAACCATAGTTTGAATTTGTAATGTCAAGTAGTGGGAGAGCCTCGGTTCAAAATAATCTAGATTAAACATAATCATATTTGACGCCTCTATATACACAACTCCAATGGTTGATAACATGGTTCTACGTTGAGTTTGACAGTTATGTAGAACTTTAAGCGTTGACATAGAACATGGTCTATGAAACATGTATTTGGTGTGCAAAATGTTGGAATCAAGCTCATATTCCTATTTTGGGATAAATATTCCTGCTAGAGTGCACATGTTGTGGCCTAGGGCCTTTTTATTTCTAATGAGCCATAAAATTAGTATGAAGGGCCTAAAACCTTAGTTTTGAAGAGTTTGATAAACATGTGCAAGAAAATAAATTCTAACATAATCTAGAACATAAGAATAGCAATGACACATTCACATAATATACAGATGATTTACCCTAGAAACCCTTTTCTAGGAAAACCTGCCCAACTGGGAGTTGCACTTCTCTCGCACATTCACACGGTATATAGAAGATTTACCCTAAAAACCCTTAAATAGGAAAACTAACCTAACTAGGAGTTGCACTTCTCTCTATCTCATTGTTATTCTTGTGTTTTAGAATATGTTATTATTTCTTTTGTTGCATGGGTTTAGGAAACTCTTTGTTTGGTATTGGAGTTAAACCATAGAAATAAGGCATTCCAATACATCTAATAACCTTACCTTGATACCAAATTAAGAGTTTGATAAACATGTGCAACATAATATAAAATATAATAACAACAATGGCACATTCAGGTAGTATACAAGAACTACCCTAGAAACCTTTAATTGAAAAAACTAGCCTAACGAAAAGTTTCACCTCTCTCTATCTCATTTTCTAATATATACGTGGGCATCCCTAAAAAAAATTGGCCAGTAGTAACCTTCCCTCATAATTTTATGGGTCGTGGTTTCTCTTGCAAAATGACCACCATCTAAGTAATACTTTGTCATAGATTTTTCAGAATAAAACCGAGCTTATCAAGTGATACTGAGCAGATTCCAAACATAGTGCCCTCTTTTCCTTAGAGTTCATATGACCAAGGTACACACCATGATATAAGAAATAATAAAGGTCAGAGTACAAGGAATCGTTAGCTGCCAAAATAAAAAATTATTTCATGAGAACAAACAGACAACTCATTTTCCCATCCAAGCTCACCTTGATCTGTGGAGTCTTGAGAGTCTGCAGCCGGCTTACATAGTCCTTGACCTTTGAATATATTGGCAAGCTTAATTTCTAGATCAAATTATTGGATAACAGTCTTGCAATTTCCCTTCGTTCCTCTAGCTCCTATTGAGTAAAAAGTGATCATACAATAGCATGAGGCACTATTACTTTAGTATTATTTTTAAGAATGTATGATCTGAAGCGTTTAACATCCTTGTGCATAACATAGACATGTTTATCAATCGTTGGATAGTTCAACTCTGCACCTTGTAAGTTGGTACTCATGAAGGGAATAGGGGCTTCATTGTTATCGTTGTCCTTTTGAGTAAGAACAATTGCCAGGGACTGGTCAAAGGAAAAAGTGTAAAGAAATAATTCTTTGTTGAAATCAAGTTTTATAAAACAAAGGCTTGAGATATAGAAATATTAACTTTCTCAAAGGCTTCCTTCTCTTCTCTATTCCACTTAAAGTCAGTGTCTTTGCAAATGGTTTTTTGTAAGGGCTTGATTATTTCAACAAAATCTAGTATGAATTTCCTCATGAAGTTTATCATCCCAAAGAAAGATTGCATGGTTTTATTACTGTGAGGAAAAGGCAACTGGGAGATCATTTTTACCCACTCCAGGTCAATATTTATCCCATCCTTAGATATAACGTAACCGAAAATCTTTCCTTCAGTTACACCAAAGATGGTTTTTATTAGGTTAAGGGAAATTCCATACTTTCTACATCTTTTGAAGATTTTTGTGAGGTGAAAAATATGGTTTGGTCTACTTATGAATATACAATCAAATCATCTAGATAAACCAACACACTTGTATTTATCAGACCCCTAAAAGCAACATCCATAGCTCACTAAAAAGTGGCACATGCATTAATTAAGCCGAAAGGAATGCATTTGTATGCAAAGGTACCCCACTTAGTGCAGAAAGTGGTTTTAAGTCGGTCCTTTGACACTACAACCTAATTATAACCTAAGAAACCGTCCAGAAGTGAAAACATTTCATATCCGAAAATTGTTTGGAGCTGCTCCATTGGAGGGATGGGATAATTATCTTTTTCAGAGACTTTGTCCAAATTTTGAAAATCCACACAACGATAAATCTCACCTGTTTGTTTTCCTTACATGCATCATGTTTTCCACCCATGCAGCATACCTTTCCTGGGTGATAATTTTGGCATCTAATAGTTTTTTGAGTTCCTTCTGAATTCAAGGTTTGATTGAAGGGTGAAACTTTCGTAATTTATGTTGGAAAGGTTTGACATCATTCTTTAGGGGTATTGTGTGTTGTATGATCCTTGTGTCGTAAGTTTTAAGATCTTGATAATACCATGCAAAGACGTCTTAGTGTTCTTTGAACAACTTGAGATAGGCCTTTTTTTTCCATGGATAATGATTTTCTAATATTGATGTTCCTGGGGTTCTCAGTGGTACCTAAATTTATTACTTCGTAGCCTAAACTAGAGCTGCCAGCTTTGACATTCAATGGACCTTTGAACTTATCCTACAAGTCAAACATTAGGTTGATCACCCCTTTGGGCATGGTATGTAATTTAGTCCTCACTATTGTTTCACTCCATTTATTCTTCGATATATCAGATTCTTGATCTGTTAAGGTAGCTTGAAATTCATCATCATCAATGGAGAGGTCTCTGAAATTTTCTTCATTGGTTAGGAATTCTAATATCTATTGATATCCTTCCATAACCCTCTAATTAGTGACATTGTCAGGGGAAAATGTTTATACAACAATTCAATGGAAAATATAGTAGCTTCATAGTATTCTAATGGGGATATCCTAGAGGTTGTTGTGGCTAATGAATCAACTAATAGGTTTTGGAATTGTGGGATAACAATGATGTTAAAAGAAAAAAAAATTATCTATCAGCACGTAGACTTCTTATTGATGATTCATGAGGTGTGGTGAGTTGCAATGTATGGAATTCTTGATCTGCCTCACTGTGATTTCATAATCGCCAAAAACTTTGAGTTGTTTTAGATTCAAATCAATAGCCTTTTTCGACCTTGAACCAAAGCTTTATATTCAATAGTGTTATTTGTATAGTCAAATTCTAGCCTACAAGATAGAAAAATACATCTACCATTTGCGTCTATAAAGTCACACCCAACCCCTGCTCCTTCCTAAGATTTAGATCCGTCAAAGAATAGTGTCCAAATATTAGGAACAATGCTCTATACTATTTTTTCCTTTTGATTTTTTTTATTTCAGATTTTTTTAGATTTTCTTGTGAAGTGTGGTTCACAATTTGTACATTTGGGTTATCACGGATTTCTGAGAAAATTTCATCCTCTTTCAAACTCAATTATGACTTCTTTGTGATTGATATTTCATATGTCAGGGCTATGAAATTACCGAATTCTAAATCAAGTGAGTAATTTCCTAGGATGGGATATTTAGATGATGAGGGTTCATATGTTGCTTCCAAATAAGTCATAGTGTGTTTCATATACTTTTCTCTAACAATCCTAATTTTATTAGGTTTCCCATTCCAAGGTAATCACAAGTGAGACCAATCTGAATAAAAATACCCTTATATTTTTTATGACCGATCTCTGTTGAGCAGAAGATCGTAAGCTTTAGGAATATCTACAACAACAATATCAACGACTTGATGGATTTTTTGGGTTGAAGTGAATCTAATCAGAACATCATTCAACTCTCCAATGACCTTTACTTCTGATATATCTAACTGAATGATATGGGTGGAACATTTAGTGAGTGTAGCATTCAATTTTTTGCATACAAAGTAAGGAATGGCATCTGATGATGCTCCAAAGTCAACCAAAGAGTTAAGAACATTGCGGTTGAAAATTTCGAAAGTTATCGGAAAAGGAGGTGTTAACGACTTGGATTTCTTCTTTGTTGAAGCTGTGTTTTCTACTAACTTTTGGTAGTTACCCAAATCAATTATGTTTATAGTTTAGGTAAGGGTTGCAGTTTGAGATTTTTCCTCCTTTAAAGCTTTAAGAAAAAGAGTATTCTATTGAGAGATTTTACAAAGATCCATCACCAAAATATTTTCTTTAATATTTTTAAAATATTCAACCACATTGTATTCCATATGTTTAATCTCTTAATTTGTAGACTTAAGAAAGGTAGTGAATGCAATAGTAGGTCTAACCACAGTACAGGTGCCCATGGTTTCTTAGGTTCTTGTGATATAATGGGTTGGGACTGAGACACATGGTTGTTACTTCTGGTCTAGACATTGAGTGTTTCATCTACTATATCATCTTTCTTCTGTCATGTTCACTATAGGCATAATGTCCCATTAGAACATGGTTGTTTCCTTTGGGTGCTCAGATGATTATTCATATGTAGTATCTTTTGTTTGGTCATTGGATTGGTCAATTTGAGTTCACCCATATAGAAACTTATTTTCCATAAAATTCATAACATGTATCTATTGTGAGCAGGTCTTCTCAGAGTGGTTGGCCTGGAGGTAGTTGCAAAATTTATCTGAGGCTACATCTCTTAAGTTAATGTTCAAGTTAGTCAGAAGAGGTTCAAGGGCCTTGGGAGAAGTAGGTATTCTAAAGAAAGGTCTGGAAGGTATTTTGGTGGATGATCCCTCTCCTACACTCCTCTTCATGTCAATTATTTCATTGGAAATTTTTTTTATCATTCTTTGTAAACTCTCCATATCAGTTGTGTCCTTTTCACCACTCTTATGGGATTGTTTAATTTGAGGTTTTAACGGTAGAAGGCCTTTTTTGGTTTGCGTTACCTCCTTTCTTCCTAAGGTAATCTCACTTTCTTTACAACCTTTCATTTCAAATTATACATTTTTTACCTCTTCAATATTTGTTGCTAGGGTGTTCTTACTAGATCTCTTGACAAACAAAGAGATTGTCGTGAGTAGAGAATTGGAATAAACTTCAATCTATAATTATTGAGCAGGGGTCGTTCCATGTTGAAACTTGTTCAATATTACGTTAAATGTTGGTTGAAGCCCTTGACCTTTTCATTGGATCCCATACTTGAGGCAGATAATTCATCCATTAAGACCCTGGTGGTGGTTTCTTCCCCAAATGTGTCAAAAAGGGATTTATGGAATTTAGTCCAATTGGTGATGGATATGACAAGTGGATTTAAATACCACGTGGAAGTTGAGTTCTAAAAAATTTAAGGGAATAGAAGGAAAACTATGTATGTCTCTATGTTGTACATTCATCAATCTTATAGTGAGGATAAACTTTTTAATATGATTGTCAGGAAGGTCAGATGATTCAGAATCATATTTTGGAATAATTTTTTTGGGTGCTTGGATAAGTTGTGGAGTAGACCAGGTAATTCCAAAGAATCCCTAGCCAACCAAGCTGGTTATCATTGTTTTTATGCTCCATGTTATCAGAGTCTTGCTCTGAAGCTTTTGATTTCAGTTATGAATCTTCCTCTTCTGGTTCTGAATAACCATGTTTATAAGAATAAACACTTGAGGGAGGGGTAGTTGTAGTACTTATAGGGGCATTAGGAATTAAGTAGAATGGTTGATCAATTTCTTGCATGGCTAATTTCACTAAATCTTCAATCGTGTGTACTAAAGTATGCTATGATCTGGATACTACGGTTTTTCGAGTACTCCTTCTTTGAGGGAGTAATGGTGTTATAGAAAGTGCACCAATTTGCTTAGCATATGCTCGAGTGATTCACTTGAAATCCTCCACTTCTTAATTAGATACCACATATGAGATTGTTTCAGGATGGATTCCAGAACTCTATTCAACCTTAGGTGAAGTATTTTCATGGGGTATACCTTCAGGTTTTGGATTTTCTATGTGTGGGCTACTTGTATGGCTTGTCATACATCAGGACCTCCTTCTAGCACCAATTATGTTGATGAGGATGGATTCTCAATACTCAAAAATACACATTAAACCTAAGTATGAGGCCCAGTTAGACTCCTCCCTGGTTGGTATGGAATAATCCTCGGGGTTAATGGTCCAGCAATCGTTCAATGGGCATTAAGAGTTGTTCGATTTCGTTATTTTTTTTTCTTTTAATGTTATATGTTTTATTATCATATTACAGAAGAGAAATGAACTAAAGGGTTTGGAGAAATCTATGTTTAGGATAACCTATCAGCACAGTCAATGATAAATATCTGAGGGTTTTAGGTTCATACAAAAAAATTCTACTATAAACATATTATTCGACAAATATTTTCCAGGAAACAATCAACTAATTTATCAACACAAATGAATAAATTTATAACCATGGGACACTTAGAAATAATTCCATTATATCCCATATCACAGAGAAATAAAATTAACTAATAAAGCGAAACAAACACTTTCACCAAAAGTATCCAGCAATCCATTCAACAAATAAGATAACTTAACAGTATCGAAATTCTTACTAGATGCATGTAACATTTACACAATTGTAGAATAGTCCATGATGATGAGTAAACACACATAGATTCAGTAAAATTCCTTGGCTCGTTCTGAACTTCTTAATTAAGCTTCAAAAATAATTCTCAGTTACAATAATCCAAAATTTATTTTACAATCCATCGACCGCCTTTCTTTGGTCCATCTCTCTACTTATTAAACTTCACTTGCTAAACATAGTAAATTCTACTTCATACAAAATTGAAATGTCTAAAACAAAAACTTGCATGTTAAGACTACTTGTGTGAACTGGGTGACTCATCAGTTGCATGCTCACCATCATAGGCCACCCATTGAGTGAATAAATCCTCACATGTATGCATGTAAGGGAACTAGTGTTGGTCCATTCAAAAACTGAGGGTTTCCCTCATCTCTCAGAACTACTGCATGTATTTCTCTATCCTCAAAATCAACCGCTCCAATCTATCGACCGTCTTGATTTTGGTGATCAAAAACTTCCTAATGTGGACACTCTCTATCGTAGCGATTCCTTTGATGTCTTCCTTGTATTTCCGATCACTTTCTTGAAACTCGGGCATTACCTCCTCCAAACCTCAAAAATCCTTCAATGAACCAAAATTTGGTAATTGGAGATCGGTCATTGCATTATTGATCTTTTCCCATGATTTGAGGCAAGCTGACCATTGTTCCATCATTTTGATTTTCAGCTTGATGGCTAAATTCACCAAGTACTCTACAGCTCCATGCATCTTCGTTATATTGTTATTAGTTAGAATTTGGATGTCATGGTCTTTCCCACCTCATGATTTCTGGATTTCTCTAATATACTCAATTTGATCCACAACTTTAGCTCACTTTTCACTCCATTTGATCATTTCCTTATATGTTACACAACATAATAAGGTCTCTTCTTGGTAGTCTGCAAATTTCTTCATAAATGTGTCCCTCACTACCTTATATTTGTTGTGGTTTTCTAAAATATCTTCCTTAATATAGCTTCAGTGGTGTCTTTATAATAATGTACTTGATGCCTGGTATATTCCAATTCTCTTCTCGTTTCTTTAGCTTCCTTCTCCTTTGCTCTAGCCTTGTCTATAGTGGCATGTGAGATGGCCACTCCTACACCTAGTAGTTCACTTAACTTGGCATTTTTGGCATCAAACAAGGTTTATTTTGATGTCAATAACACAACATTATCCAATGTAATATTCTTCTTCCTTTGCATTCTTCTCATAATGGATTGCATCTTTTTGTCATAAGCAATGGAATCTACACCAGCAACCTCATCCAATGGTTTTGGAATTTCTTGATCCCCCCGAGACAAAATGTTTTCTAAACTAACTGGGGTATGAAAATGTTCCATGGTTGGTGCCTTGCCTTTGTCTCTAACTTTTACTTGTTTCTCAATTGGTTTTACCCCCATCTCTGCTACCTAATATGTGCCTGACATATCACCTTCCCTTTATGTTAATCGACATGTATATTGTTTATCTTCACCTGTTATCTGAGTTATGGAAGGTGTACTAATATCCTTCATCAAGGTTTCAACAGGGATTTGTGTCTAACCAACTACTTCAGATACAATCTTGTCTTGTTCCTTCTTAGGCTTAAGTGTTGTGAAAACTTCTTCTTTATTCTCAAGCTCGTGGATTATGGCAATCACTTCCTCTTTCTCAACGATCTAATTTTTGGTGAGCTCTTGAGTTGAATCTTCTATAGGTTCATGGGTTACTTCTCCAACTGGTTCTTGAGTTACTCCTTTGGTATTTAGATCTTGAGAAGCATTTTCAATATTGGAATCAAATTCAATTCCTATTGGAGTCTTCGTCTTTACTACCTCTTCATCTTCTTCCCGTGTTAAATTTGTTATATCTTGAGGAGGGACTTCGATAGAATGAGAGTTTGGCAATTGATCAACATGTTTCTCCATGGCTTGTTGTGATTTCTATAGCTCTTTCGCTCTCTCTTCCTCTTATTGCTTCTTCAATAATTCATGAGCTTTATTTTCTTCTTTTTGTCTTTATAGCAATTCTTGCGCTGCCTGGTAATCTTTCTCTATTCCTTGTTTATTTTTCTCTTCTTACTCTTTGATTTGTTGTTCTTCTAAAGCCTTTCTTCTTTGTTTCACCTTGGCTTTTCTTCTCTTTTGGTTGAGATCTTCTTGAGTTGCTTAATCTTCTTGTTCCCTCTCTAACTCTTCTTCGTTCTTTCGTTGAAACTCCTATTCTTAAACTACCCTATTCTGCTCTTCTTCGATAACCTGACGCTCGGTCTCTTCCTTAGGCCAAATTTCTTCATCTCTCCTAGCTTCTTATGCCTCTATTTCACATGTAAATCCCTAACTTAAAACATGTATCTATTCATCTAGAGATAGGGTTTTGAAAATTGTGAGACTAAGAGTAGATTTTCTCTCCAAAACTTAAGCCTAGTTTTACGCATCCTCCGTAAATGATTCCTCTTCCCATTTTTCATGAGCATAAGGCCAATGGTAAGTGACATGCCCGTCGTGCTTGAGCACCAAACCCTTGGGGTCATGCCTTCTGAATATTCCAAGGTTAAACCTATATTCCACACAACCTAAACCCTCTTGCCTGGCCCATGGAGTGTCTTTAACAAAGCAATACCCAAGTTGGAAACCATAGGGAATGAAAACTCTCTACTTATGTTTGATCAGAGAAGCATTGAAACTCTGAAGAATGGTCTGGTAGAAAGTTTCCCCTAGAAAAACCTTGTTAGGGACATACGCGAGCAAAAAATGAGGGGGGCGCAATTGCTTTGAAAATCTTGATATAGGTAAGTTTTTCTTCAATATACCAGTTATCGATATGTGAGAGAATCTTCTTAGCTTTCTTTAACAACCTTGGACATTCTTGATGGAAGATTATGAAATATAGATGTGCCAAAAACAAGTCACATATCATAGCATAGGATTTATTGTATTGATTCTCCCATGACATGTTGAAATACACGTGAACAGGGGGTTTCAACACATGCCAGCGGAGATTCATCTCAACAAAAATGTCTCAAGCACAAATAACATCTAATAAGTAAGAATCCATGTAGAATCAAGGCACTTCACCTACCTAAGGTTTTTGAGCCTGCTCAATTATGTTGTTGAGTTGCTTGACAATGATGTCTACCCAATTAAACATGTTCCTGGTAGTGGCCATTATGTATGTTAATGACACCCATGCTTCGGTGAATTGTGAACAATCATTTTCCCCATACAATCGATGAATTATGATCATGACATACGTATACAACTCCCGCATACCCATCACACTATACCATCCTACAGATTGATTGGATAATTTATTGTCCTACTTCCACCAACTGGCTATGATCTTGACTACATCATGTTGTCTTTGAAATGTTGTTACAAAATCCGTGATGAAAAACACTTCTAGTTCAAGTAACTTGTAGTATTTATTGATTTCTAGAGGAATAAATGTGCATATACATTGCCCTTGCTCACCATTTATTATACAATTATTGTTGTATGCATGACTAATGATCCCATCCAATGATTCTATGCAAGGAAAAACCAAAAACCTTGTTGCAACCATATGCAATCGAGTACGACAAACATTTGCAAAAACCCTATAAACCATTGCTTTAATAGTCGGGTCACTATGTGGTGTTGACTCAGGGTTATCTCCATCCCTAATCTTAATGAATAATTCATTCCATGTAGGAAGGAGAAATTTTGTTCCAATGGTCAGCTCGGTGTCCCTATATAAAGGTGGTTGCACAAAGACATTTTTCAAAGGAAACTCGATCATCTGTTCTATGTTCTTTAGTGGCTTTGTTCCTTCTATCAGTACCAGAGTAGACACTTCCCCTGTCACTCTCCCTTTTCTTTTCGGTGTTTTCAAATACTATCGAGTGGTGGTTCTTCTCGACGTCATTGTTCCCATCGAAGAAACTAGTCATTACTATATTAAGCTAAGGACATTATTGATTGCTTGAGTCATAATTTAAAAATGAAAAGAAAGATGATAAAATATTGTGCGCTAACCTATTGAAGAAGGATTTTCACAGAATATGATTAGAGAATACTTACCATAATTAAGGATGCGGAGGACTAAAATCCAATTGTTATTATCATGATTCAAATCTCAAATCAATCAATTGGCTTCAAATCATGATCCTTCTCTGTAATGAATTCTTGGACAATTGATCGAAAATGAAACAATCAACAACCTGAGCTCAAATCTAAAAGACCTAGGATCAAATCAAGAACAAAATCTCAATCATTTTGATAGGATCCTAGAAATTTGTTGGTTTAAATGCTACTACTAACCGCTATATTCACATTTAAACTAGCTTTGATGACCGACAATAGGTACTTATATCACTTCCTATTTGTATCAACGCTTTAAAAAATTGTTTCATTTGGCACATTTTTCTATTAGAGGTTGGTAGCTAAGTATATCGGTGGTTTCAAAACGTGTTGTTTCACACCTTTTTCTTAAACCCCTTAAAGAATATTTTGGGAATATTCTCTCGATCTCATTTGTGCACTTTAGCTTGCTTACTAGAGTTCGTGGAAAACGTTTCGAAACCCTCTAAAGTAATTGTGTAACATTCTTAATAAACCTCTGAAAATAATATTTCTTCGAAGATTATTTCGGAGTTTCAGAAAAAAATGTGTTCAGACCATTGATGCACTTTCTATGTTTGTCGAGAGTTAGTGATAAAGTGTATCAGATGTGTTAGAAATTGTGTTGGTTCACACCTTTTCACGAACTCCTCGTCTGCATATTCATGGAATTATCGGCTTTTGGCTCAGATTTTCTTTGTTGCAAACTTGATCGTAATTACTTTTCCTTCGACCCTATTGGCCTCTCGGGAATAAGTGTTTGTCGGCATCGACACTTAAAGAAAATGTTTTCCACTAGTTTTTTTTATGGTAGATAAACCTACCAAGACTTCAAGAAAAAATTGTATTTTGTACCTTTTCTTTTTCTTACATATTTTACTTTTATCATCTTTTTGAAAAAAAATATCTTTTGGATTTTAGGTAAACATGTGTATGATTATTCTAATGAAACAATAAAAAACAAGATCAAAATAAAATCTTAAAACCAAAAGTGTTATCCAAAAATACTTACAAATTTTATGGTGTGTTGTGTGCTCAACATAGTACAAACACAAAACAAGGATGAAAGTACATAAACGATGACAATATCATGAGAAAGGATTTTGTTGATCCAATAGGTCGAGCCCTCTGCCAAGTAGCCATCGGTCTTAGCCTAACATGCACGACACTTTTTATTGCATATTTTATGCTTGATTTTCGCAATGTCCTTTATCAAAAGGTCGAGTTTATTTTCGATTATTACATGGAAATCAACTTTAGGTATGTTGACCCCTAAGACTCTTCCTGGTTGAGACACTCAATTATGTTGTCATATTTCCTTGGTCATCCATGCTTCTTCTTAATCATTGCACAAGTGGAAGGAGCCTGGTCTTCAAACATGGGATCACTAATTTCGGGATTAGTTTGTGCATGCACTAGCTCATTATTTTTCACCATATTGTTATCACTCTATGAATTTGTTCGGTTGATAAAACAAACAACAGAGGTAACCTACAAACCACTTTAGAGTTGGGTACTAACCTACTCATCTCAGAGTGGGCTCTCTCCTGTCACTTGGTCTTTAATACATGAGTTTTCTTTAACAAGTCATTGGTTGGGTTGTGTTGCTTTGAAGGGTTTTTTATAATTTTGTTGGCAAGGAAGGGGAGGGACACTTAGGGCTATGAAGTCAAACTCTTGAAAACGAATGGAAGCATTGATTGGTCGGTAGAACTCTCCAGAGGATAAAGACTAAGTGAGGCGATGAATCTAAGTTATAAATTGTAATTTGCGGAGTGTAAGAAGAAAGGAAAAACATATAACTACATCAGAGCATTAAATAAAATGAATTATGACTTAGTTAGGAATAAATTAACACAGTTTAAATTGCTTAAGCCTACATCATCACAAGATGAATGATGGGCCTTTAACTATCCAATTTAAACGGAAGACAATGAAAATGAAATCAAGAGCACAGGAAATGCATACAAAGAAAGAAGACAAATCTCAAACCACCACCATTAGAATCTTTTCGTGGAGATTTCAAGACATCTGCATGTGCATTCTATTCAGCTTCAGAAAATTACATTCAAGTTCCAAATAGCTAAATTCGTGCCCTTGCACTTCTGCCAACCTCTAATACATTTGGAACTCCTAATATTTATACAAGACAAGTTCCTTCGGTTTGAAACTGATTACAAAGATTATAAAGAAACGTTTTGGTTTTGAAACCGATTACAATGATTATAATGAAATTTTTTGGTTTTGAACCCAATTACAATGATTATAATGAAACGTTTTGGTTTTGAAACCGATTACAATGATCAGCAAGAAAACGTTTCTTAATCTGGATTCTGGGTCCTCTGACATTTCAGTCCCTTTCTTTGCCACTTGTTCTGCTTTGGTATTCCACGTGATCTGCCATTTTTAGTGATACCTGAACATCATTTACTAGGCCTTGGAAAACTGCATTTTGTCTTACTCAACCTAATTATTTTCTTCCATTGCAAGTCAGAAGGAATATCATAATCTGTCATTTCCTTTATCAAAATTTCCAAGCCAATGCAAGAAGCATATGACATGACTAGCAGTCCAAGCTTGACTGCTTTGAACTAATTCATAATTTCAAAGTCTGTAATCAGATGCTCAACTCATGTAGCTCCTTTCAGATTTTCTTCCAGTGTTTCAAACTTAGAATGATCCATTCTACACTGAGTCAAACAAGCATTGTATTCTTCATGATCATGCAACTTTCCTTTTCCATCCCCAAATGGTGGAAGTCCCTTGGTAAATAATTCTTCAAACAAATCTTTGAACTCATGTACACTATGTTCCATCTGTGTTGCCTTAGTTTGGACTGATTTCAACAAGTTATATTTAGCAATAACTCTCCTGGCCCAGATAATCAATGTAGTTATGTCTTTAACCCCAATAGTCTGAAGGTCTGTAGTAAGAACAACATTGAGAATATTTATGGCGTTATGGGCCCATTCAGATGGTTTATTTGTTAAAGTTGCATTCACAACAATGCACCTAGTTCTGGCTGTGATGGCTATATTGTCTTTATCATTAATTAAATTCAAATATTCTCTGAACTCGGCAGCTTCAGCAACTATAGAGTCCCAGATGATATGCTTGGCCCCCTACAGCAGACCCTTGCCTCTTAACCTCATCTTCAATTTATTTATTATTTCTTGTAAGACTTGATTCTCCTTTTGAAATTGAGCCATCCTTTGTCTGCATTTCCTGCTTCAGTTTCTCTATTCTTCCTTTCAGCCCATTGATTTCTCCTTCTTTCAAACTAACTTGTGACATAGCCTGGACAAGTCCTTCAGTGTTTGACCCAACTTCTGTAGCAGGAGCTAAAACTACAACCTTGTTTATCAATTATGCCTACTCTTGTTACCATTTCACCTTTTCTTGTTCTAGCTGCAACACCCTAGCCTTGTAGTCCAATGTCTCTTGACGAAGTGTTTCCTTTTCTTGTTCTAGAGCAACCAATTCTGATGTTTGTGGATGCTCTGTACCAGACATTTTCAATTTCTTCTTCAAACTTTGAATTAATTTGTCCTTCTCATCCAATGAAGATTTCAATCCTTGGGGGCCTTCAGCTTCCGACCTCTTGACCTGAGTCTGCCAAGCTCTACTAGATGCATTTTCCTGCCTCAACTGTCCTTCCAATTTCATTGCATAGGATGATAGTTTTGAACTCTTTAAGCTTAAGCTCAGGTAATCAGAATACAACATGTCACTAGTGTGTTTGTGGAATTTGACCTTGTCTGGAGCACTTATGTTATCATATTTTATCTTTATTTTGGAGACTTTGTCTTCATCTGCAACTACAATGTTAAAGGTCCTCTTTTCAACATCCTTGACTATGAACAGAGAAGATTTATGTTGAGAGATCTTTTCCACCTTAGGGACTAAATCCCTCATCTCACCCAGAGCTATATTACCCTTCTCAGCATACTATTTTGCCAAATCTTCTCTTGACTGATAAGCTAACTTAGATGTTTTAAAAATGTATTTCTTACTGCTAAAAATTCTTGAGTTGCCTTCACATTGGAGTTTACTTTCCTTTCCAACCTCTATAGTGCTAGTACCACTTTCCACCATATCTTGATTAGCTTGGTCTTTGGATTCTTCCTCCTCTAAATCCACAATCTGTGCAGACTATGTAATTTTCATCTTCTTTGGGGCAGTTTGCTAGTCACCGATGTCCATGGCCTCTAAACTACTTCTCTTGTTGTAAACACTTGTCTTAGGAACTTTGATTATCAACTTCTTAGGAGCTTGTTGTGTTCGACCTTGTTGCAGGGTTGCCTACACTTGTTGTGTTTGGATAGGTTGCAAGAGTGCTTCCATATCAACACAAACTTCTAGATTTTCAACTTATCAAACCCTCAACCTGTTCATGCTCATAAGGGGCTTGTTTGTTCATCAATCTTCTCTTGGATATGATTTGGTGTGGACCATACCTTATACCCTGTAACTGTGCACAACCAAACTCTTTGAGCTTTGCTTGAACTTGAGATAAACATGATCTGAAATTGAAAATGAAGGGGGCAATGATAAAAGGGAACTTAAGGTTGGAGGCTTTGTGCAACTTCAGGAAGTGCTCTGTCTCAGATATAATTCTCTTCCTAATGAATTCAAGGGCAAAGATTCTAGGAGTTAGAAAAATAGGCAATAGGTAAGGGGATTCATGGCAACCATAAGCCCATATTATTGTTGAGTGCATGAATAGTACCCAATCCCCCACTTTGTTCTATGGATTTGGTTATAGATGGCTCCTTATGTCATCCAAAACTCTAGGTAGGCTAGTAGTGAAAATCAAACTATAAACTTTGGACATGACTTTGTTGATGAAGATAAGTAATGTAATTCTTTTACACTCAGTTGACACAAATGTTGCTTCAGGAAATTCCCTCTTATTGGTTTCCAGGAAAATTCTCAACAGATAGGTGTAGTATCTGAAATGTCTTAGGGAGAGAAAATTCACTAGTTGTTTATGGATATTATTAGCTAGGAATTGATCAAAGCTGATACGGACTGATAGACCAGACTCTGACTTAAAAAAGGTCAAAAGGAAACTGAGCGTGACTTCAACCACATTTTTGTCATTGTCTAGACCTAAAACTTGACTCAATAGGGAGTAGACCTATTGGACTTCAATGAACATTATATTTACATCCATCGGCAAAGACAAACCTTTTGAAAAATGTCCAGGTTTGACAATTGTCTATAAAAAATGATCTCGGACCTCTGATGGACATTCTCTATATACCCTAATCAGCTTCTCTTCATTGAAAGGTTCAGAAATTGCAGAAAAATACTCTGGTATACCGAGGGACTCTCGAATTGACAGACTCTCTACCCTACACAAGACCTCGTACCCTCATTTATTCACAACGACTCTTTCTTCATGGGAATATTGTTCGGCGCACCAACCTATAAATTTGGGAAATAGGAAATCGATTTTGACAACATAATGGACTATGGTGGCCTGGACTGTTTCAAGGAATGGTATACATCTTCCTACTTTATCAGACAGGTTGCTTCTGGACACAGAAATAGGAGAAATAGTGATTTTGACATCAAAAACATATGCGTTTCGGCCAATTAGGGATTCTTCGTTTCCCACGAGATCTTGTTCTGTTACAGAGGTTATGATGGGATCCATGGTTGTGATGAAAAATACCTGGAAATGATCGGAGATGGAGAGCAATTGGTGTATTGTTGAGCTGCAGGTGAAAGACGGGGTCGCACCAAGGTTCTAACAGTCCAGCATTCAAAATAATAATCAAAATAAAATAAACGCCTAAATTTTCTTTTATACTTTTCCAATTTTTGGGGACACGAGAAAGTGGTTTGAGGCAACCCGCTTTTTGTCTCGAAATGCACCTGGTGATGCCACGTAACCCTGAGAGAAAACCACGGTTTAAATTTCGAGACCGTTCTTCAAAATTAAACATCGTGTAGCTTCACCCCCCGAAATTATTCTCGGCCGTTGATATTGAGAACTCACGATCCACGAAGTCTCAGACCCAATCAACTTAGCACTCCTGCCATATTTAGCCCTCCCCTGCCATATTTAGCCTCTTTCCCAGTTTATCAGGCTTCCAAACCATCTTAGTGTTTTGCTAGATTATGAAATTTTGATGTCACACAATAAAAATTTAATGGTGACTAACATGGGCTCCAATTGGGGATGTTATCCTCCCAACGAGTTAGCAAAGAATGGCAGACCAAGTGCCCGTCCATTGGGATTTATTTCACTCATGCGACTAAATCGATCAAGAACTTATTCACGAAACTTTGTTCACATAACTCCAATTATATTCAACATAAACTTAGGGCCTTCACTTCGGGCTTCAATTTTTTGTTGCTTTGATTTCAAATAATACAACTGAAAAACAAAAATGGTTATATACAATGAAATGGAAAGGGTGAAAACTTCTTTAAGCGATATAATGCTTGAGAAACATGCCATTCACAGGACCCCCACCAACGAGATCTCCATTATGTTCTTGTAGAAGATAGGCATTATTTCCATGTTATGCCACAATTTTGAAAGTTCCCAGCCACAGATGGTCGAATTTTCCATGCTTTCCTCTGTCTTCATTTCTGGCATCCCATTTCAACACCAAATCCCCCACTTTGAAATCATCTTCCTTAGTATGCATGTCAAAAGCTTTTTTAATCCTACCTTGGTGGAATTGAGAGTTGTTGAAGGCTTTATATCTTGTTTGTTGAACGTTGATTAGTTCATTTGTCCTCCTTTGAGTGGCATCTGGTTCAGCATCTTGCTCCTGTAGCAATCTCATCATTGGAAATCCTAATGAAGTAGGAAAAAATTCCTCTATGCCGTACACAATCTGGAAGGGTGAAGTGGCAATAGACCTTTTAGTAGTGATCTTGTCAGCCCATAGTGCATAAATAAGCTTCTTGTGCCAAGCCTTTTTGTTATCTTGCAGCAGTTTTTTGATAATTATGGTCAAACTCTTATTGGATGACTCAGCCAACCCATTACCTTGAGGGGAATAAGTTTTGGAATGGCCAAGAGTTATATTGTAATCACTGCAAAATTTCTCCATCTTTTTGGACTTGAATGTTACTGCATTATGTGATGATTTTAACTCGACAACCAAATCTAGACAAAATATTGTTTTCCAAAAACTGAATGATCACAGTATCGATGGCTTGTCTTGTGGGGACTGATTCAATCCACTTGGTGAAGTAGTTTGTGACTGACAGTATCCACTTATGTTGAGATGAGGACTGTGGATGAATTTATCCTATGAAATCAAGGCCCCATTGCCTAAATGGTGCTTCAACAGAGATAGGATTCAAAGTCAAAGGTTGCAGTTTTCTCTTCCCATCAAAAATTTGGCATTCATGACAGCTTGAAACTTCTTTGTAAACATCAGAAAAAATGCTAGGCCAATAGAAACCTACCCTCAATATTTTGTGCACATTAGTTTTCCAATAATGGTGTCCTCCACAATCACCTTTATGAAACTCTCTAATGGTTTTTTCCACTTCTTCCTCCAGCAAACAACTCGGAAGGATCCCACCTAGATCCTTCCAATACAGAGATTGGTTTAGAATGCAAAACTTTGTTGCTTTTAGCTTAAAAAACCTAGCCTTGGTTTTTCTCAATTCAAGAGGATCCTGCAAATTTCTCAACACATAAATAATGTCAGCGTACCATGGGCAGTCAAGGAATTTTTAGGATACCTGAGGGACCTTTTCTTCTTATGAATCTGTTGATAAGTAGGTAATGAAATTAATTCCCAAGAGCTCACAATTTGATTGTGCCATCATCTTTGCAAGTCCCTGCCCCTTGATCATCTTTGTAGGTTTGATATCAAGGTTATACTCCAACAACACAGTTATCTACTTGCCCCTTTTACCCTCAAGATCAGGCTGAGTCAAAATGTCTTTCACAAAACGGTTGGGCACATAAGCAACAGTATGGGAATGCAAGATATAAACTCTAAACTCCTTTAGGGTCTTGACTAGTGCATAGGCCTCCTTTTCCATGATATCATACTTTAGTGGGGAATCCCTCAATGTCCTATTGTAGTAAGTTATAGGCCTTTCAAATTTCTGTTCATATTTTTGTAACAAAACACTAGCAATGGTGTGTTCTGAGGCAAAAGAAAACAATATAAAGTCTTTTGCAAAATTGGGATTGGCCAACATTGGGGCTTTGGTCAATGCCACTTTAATATCTTCAAAATACTTTCTGGCTTCAGGAATCCACTTTATCTCACTTCTTTTCCTGATCATGTTAGTGATATGCTTTATGATCTCAGCCAGATTAGGGATGAACCTTCTCAGAAAATTTACTTTCCCTAGGAAATATTGTACTTCTTTCATGCTTCTAGGTGTGCCAATTTTAAGGATTCCTTCAACTCTGTTGGGATCTATCTTTATTCCCTCATTTAAAATAATGTGACCAAGCAAATTTCCCTCTTCCATGCAAAAATTAGAATTATTGGGGTTCAATGAGATGCCAAACTTCCTACATTTCTGAAAAGATCTCCTTAGATGTTTAAGATGTTCATCATCAGAAACTAAATATATAGTGATATCATCTAAGTAAATAACAATAAACTTATCTTTCTCATCACCAAAGGCTATATCCATAGCCCTTTGGAAAGTTTCTCCTACATTCATGAGCCCAAAAAGCATTTTGGCATACATGAATGTGCCCCATGGTGTTGTAAAGGTTGTCTTCTCCTGATCATCAGGGTGTACCATGATTTGGTTGTACCCAGAGAAACCATCTAGCATTGATATTTTTTGAGAACCAACCACCTTTTACAGAATGTGATCAATCTTGGGCAGTGGGTAATTGTCCTTGAGATATACCTTGTTCAGATTCCTACAGTCCAGACATAATCTGATCTCTCCACTTTTCTTCCTGACAGGTACCAGATTTTCCACCCACTTAGAAAACCTCAAAGACACTATGATCTTGGCTTCAAACAACTTCTTTATCTCCTTTTCAATCAAGGGCAGCAGTAAAGGATTAATTCTTCTTAATTTCTGCTTGAAAGGTTTGTGATCCTCCTTGATCGGAATCACATGTTGAATCATCTTGGTATTATAAAACTTTAGATCTTCATAACTCCATGCAAAAACATCAGGAAATTCTTTCATTAAACCGATATACCTTTGCTTGACCTATGGGCTAAGTGTCTTGGATAGCTTGATGATCTTGGGATCGTCCTGAGTCCCAATGTTGCAATCTTCAACATATCCATCATTTGCAGTAATTTTAGGACTTCTTGCTACATCATTGTTGTCAAGGATTTTTTCTAATGGGACCAGGCCTTTGGGAATGATGTTATTTTTCAGCTGCATTATATCCTTACCAGCAATCTGATTCTTGAAATAATCATCATTTGCGAACACAACTGCATCTTCTTCTTCACAACAATATTCCTGATCAATATTCAAATTTGCAAATTCACCATCCATCTTAAGGAAACTTTCTACTTGTTTGTCATCTTCGAAAACTTGCCAGTACTTAATGTTATCACGTACTATTGGCATGTGCTTGACCTTAATCTCATATCTTTTGTTAGGAAAAACTAGAATTTTGAAAACTGAGGTTGAAGTAGCCAGGGCATCAGCAATCTGATTCTGCCCCCTTGGAATCACTGAAAGATTATATTCTAAAAATTCTTCAAGAAGATCAAGAACTATATTCATATATGCTCTTAATCTAGGATGCTTTGCTTGATATTTACCCTTTATCTGACTTATAATCAGCTCATAATCTCCATGTATAGATATCCTCCTAGCACCCATTTCTTTCAAACTCTTCAATCCCAACACTAATGCCTCATATTCAACCATGTTATTTGTGCAATCAAAAGCAAGCTTGTAAGAACAAAGTTTTGTACCTAATTTGGGGGGGTTAATCCACACACCAGCCCCTACTCCTTCTCTGTTGATAGCTCCATCAAAGCTCATATTCCACATTTCAGTTTCTGCATCGTTTTGTTGATCTAGTTTTTCTTTGATAGTCATATCAGTCTTTGGCACCTCCTCTTCAAAACTCAAATCATTAAAGAAAATGGAAGAGCAAATCTCAGTTTCCACAGAATAAATAGGATGGTTGTTTGGTTGGGCTTTGTTACTGACCATGTACTTGAGCAATGCTTCCCTGTACAACCTCCTATCTTGGCCAAAAACAGGAATATTGGCATATGACATATCCATTTGCAAAGTCCCTTTCAGCTTTGTCGCCCATGACCTAGATAACAGCATGCCAAATTTAGGAGGGATATCAGCAACCACCACATCCGTGACCATATTTTTTGCTGGAATTTGAGACAAAGATACTACCAGATCTTTGATCATACCCAAGCACTTCACCTTCCTTGAATCAAAGGAGAAACGATCCTTGTAAGGCCTTGTAATGTCCAGACCCAATTGGTCCATGACCACCTTGGGCATCAGATTATGGAATGCTCCTGAATCTAACATAGCATTATGTAAATTCATATCATGAATCTTCAAACTAACATAGAAAGGAGGGACCTCATCAGCATCACCACTCTCCTCTACACGTGGGCCAAACAAGATGGCAGGATGATCATCTTGTATATTTAAATTATCATAAGTTTCTTCAATCTTGAGCATCTTAATGATTTGATTTATATATTCAGTATTCTTTATCAGCTCATTGAATGGAACAGAGATTTTAATTTTGGCCATCGCACTTTCAAAGTTAAAGGATGATGAGGTTTTTTCTACCTCTTTGATGACTGTCTCATTTCTCACTTCAGGTACTTTCTTTGGAGGTTCTTCCTTCTGCTTTCCTTTCTCCACAACATTCTTTGCAATAGAGTCCTTCTTAGGCTGACTCGAAGAAGGTGTATTATTTTTATATTCCTTGGTAGGATTTCCCTTTGGAGGATTTGCACGCACCTTTTTGCTTCGAAGATTATATTGTTTATGGAATTGCATGATGGCATTCTGCAATCCTTTTTGATAGTCTTCCTTTTCCACTGATAACATTTCATCATTATCCTGCATGAATATATCATTTGCATCCATGAAATGATCATGTTCTTCTTTAGTTAAAAACACATTTGTTTCATCACCATCACAGCAATGCATATTGTCTTCAAAAGTTTCATCAAAATTTTCATTCACATAATTGTTTTGAAAATGAGGTCTTATTTGTTGATCACTTTGGTTCCTCTGGTCTCTTTGTCTGATTTGTGGAACTGCTGGTCTCCTTTGATTTCTAGGTGGACAATCATCTTTCTCTCTGGTGTTAGGCTTATTATCTAAGGACATCCTTTCCATGAGTTTCTCCATAGTTTTCATCATCAAGTCAAATCTCTCTTTTGATGACTATGAAGTTGAAGGTTGTGCCTTATCTTGAACCTCATTTATGTCTCTGTCATAATTATATTTGATCTTTCCTGAAGCCATTAGATTTACTTCAACTTCTATTGCATAACTCATCATATCATCTAATGAATTGGATCTTCTTTCTCTCAACAAAAAAGCAAATTCATTGTCAAAGGAATCAGCATATCTAAGTTGTGCAGCTCTAGGAGGAGGTTTTACTTCAGTAGGAATTGAGTTGTAAACTTTCATAAATCTAGCTGAAAACTCTTGTATTGTTTCATCAGGTGACCTTCTCATGTTGTTGTATTGGGTTGGCAACTAAAGGGGGTTATTCTTGTCACCCCACTTTGCAAGAAAACTTGTTTCAAAGGCTGCAAAATATGGGATACTTGTTGTTGGGAGAGCTCTAAACTATTTTCTAACTTTACCTGCGAGACTTTGTGAAACCAATCTCATTTTTGCATCTTCATAATATACTTCTTCTAGATCCACAAAATCATTGAACCAGTCTAAGGGTTTTTGGGCTAACACATTGCCTTCAACGTCATACAACTTCATCCTCTAATTATAGTCCCAGGGTAAATCATGTAACTAAGCAGGTAGGACAAGGGGGGGAAACTTAGTTGCGATGGTTGCAGGAAGAACTTGAAGTGGCTCATTGTTCTGAGTAGGAACCACAACGGGTCTAATAGAGGCAATTGAAATTAAACCTTGGAACCTCTTCTCATCAAAGATGATTTCATTCAAATTGGATTTAGATCTAGTTTTGAACAGAGTTTGCCCAAATTTTAAATCAAAATCAAGGTCTTGAATGATTTTTACTCCATCTTTGGGTAAAGATAGATTTATGTCCAGACAAAAAACTAGGCTTATTGGCCTTTCTTTTCTTTTGGGTACAAGTTTCTCGAGATCAGACAAAGGGATTATTGCTTATGGGTCTCGATTTATTCTGGTATGAATTCTCTTGGGAGCCAGGATTTCTTGCTCAAACTACTTTGTGCTACTGGTATTTTTATAATGGAGTCTCCAGGGTAAATTTAGTTTCAGCCAATAAGGTGTTTGATTCATTGTCACCCTCAGGAATCAAATTTGAATCTTTAAGTCGTTCTTCTCCCAGGGAAAATCTTCAGTTTCATCCGCGACAACAACGCCAAAATGTTACCACTCTGTAAATTTGTTTGGTTGATAAAACAAATAACAGAGGTAACCTACAAACCACTTTAGAGCTGGGTACTAGCCTGCTCAGCTCAGAGAGGGCTCTCTCTTGTCACTTGGTCTTTAATAGATGAGTTTTCTTTAACAAGTCACCGGCTAGGTTTTGTTGCTTTGAAGGGTTTTTTATAATTTTGTTGGCAAGGAAGGGGAGGGACACTTAGGGCTATAGAGTCAAACTCCTGAAAATGAATGGAAGCACTAACTGGTGGGTAGAACTATCCAGAGGATAAAGGCTAAGTGAGGCAATGAATCAGAGTTGTAAATTGTAATTTGCATAGTGTAAGAAGAAAGGAAAAACATATAACTGCATCAGAGCATTAAATAAAATGAATTATGACTTAGTTAGGAAGAACTTAACACAGTTTAAATTGCTTAAGCCGAGAGCATCACAAGATGAATTATGGGCCTTTAACTATCCAATTTAAATGGAAGATAGTGAAAATGAAATCAAGAACACAGGAAATACATACAAAGAAAGAAGACAAATCTCAAACCACCACCATTAGAATATTTTCGTGGATATTTCAAGACATCTGCATGTGCATTCTATTCAGCTTCAGAAAATTACAGTCAAGTTCCAAATAGCTAAAATTGTTTCCTTGCAGTTCTGCCAACCTCTAATACATTTGGAACTCCTAATATTTATACAGGTCGAGTTCCTTCGGTTTGAAACTGATTACAATGATTATTGTTGTGCTACTTATATGATTAGTATAATGCACTCATTAATTATCAATCCGGGATTCGTAATCAACAGAGTTACAAGACACCAGTAAGAAAGGTAATTCTAATGTCATGAGTATAGAACTACTCTAAATTATGCATGCTAGAAACAAAGCAAACTAGCAAACCGAAACACACTTTGGTTGTCTTTCACAGAGAGGTTGTCTACTCCATTACGACACATGCAAGTATGACATGGAGTTCTTTTGACAAATCAACTCTGCTTTCTGACCTAGAAAGTTAACTATGCAATCACACTTTTGAAAGGGGAATCACACATCAATCATTGAGACATAGCATGGGTAGTTCAATAGTCAATATACTGAGTATGTTGTGGTTCACAATGTGTTGTTGTGAACTTCACTAGTTCTCCTTCAAATATGTCTGACTATTGCTACCAACATTTATATCCATGAAACAAAATCAAATCCATAAAACAGAGAGAGCGTACGCAAAACAAAGTAAATAAAGATCTCTAAACAATCATATAATTGAAACTCTATACTGCTATCATCTAAAAGGATCAAAGCTTTAGCTAGTCTAACATCTATACTATTGAAATCAACTACTAACACTAATCTATAAGGATGCTGACCTTTGTTGGGCGGTAGGCCCTTGCCGCTTCAACAAGTCAACGACTAGAGTCTACAATAAACTTTCTTTCAATCCACACATTACTCTTACTCAAACTTCAAAACATAGAATCAAACTATGCTAACAACTCAACTCACATTCATTCATAAATGATCAAGACATGGAGATAAATGATGTCCTTCTATTAAAATTCAACTCATAATATGGTCTACAATATGTAACGTTGCTTCATATGCTGTGTTATGCTAATTCTCTATTACCTCCACCATCCTTGCCATGATTATTTAAACAGTCTTAGTCGTGAAACACAAGGAGGTGAAATCTTTAGCAGATTAGTCAATTGCCAAATTTACATATTTGGTTACATATTTTAAGCTTCATCCTCATGACACGAAGTGTATGAGGATGAAGCAAAAACAAACTGGCTTAACATAGCCTTGCTATAGCTTTGATGATTCAACAAACATCCAACAATTATCTTGGTCACGATCTGGAGCTAAACTTGGTATATTATGCTTCTTGTATTGGTACCGGGTCATGACAAGTGAGATTTGGTAAATGGTACCGGATCCGAACAGTACGCAAGTGGTTGGTACCGGACTAGAACAGTCTGCGGCCGTTGGTACTAGATCGCGACAGTGAATAGTTCGGTATCGAGTCTGAATGGAAGGTGCACTTGGTACCGGATTCGGATAGTGACAATCTAGCGCATAAGTACCAGATGGCTGAGCTGACACATAAATGTTGGACTCATCTAGAGGTCAAAGGTTACACGTGGCAATTTAAAACATTAGTACATGAAACATTTAGTCTCTGAGCTCAATAAACCACAAAATGCATGAATTCAATTATACTTTACCTTATCACCTCATCAATGGCTAATGGTAGTGTTATTTGTCATTTATCCAAGCTTAGGTAGGCCAAAAAGGTATAAATGAGGAGTATAATAGGGTAGTGGGGATGTCAATTTAGAGGCTCAACAATTATAAAGAAACGTTTCGGTTTTGAAACCGATTATAATGATTATAATGAAGCATTTCGATTTTGAAACTGATTACAATGATTATAATGAAGTGTTTCAGTTTTGAAACCGATTACAATGATCAACAAGAAAACGTTTATTGATCTGGATTCTGGCTCCTTTGACTTTTCAGTCCCTTTCTTCGCCACTTGTTCTGCTTTGGTCTTCCACATGATCTGCTAGTTTTAGTGACACATGGACATCATTTACTGGGCCCTCGAAAACTACATTTTGTCTTACCCAAACTGATTATTTCCTTCCATTGCAAGTCAGAAGAATATCATAATCTATCATTTCCTTTATCATAATTTCCAAGTCAATGCAAGAAGCATATGACATGACTGGTAGTCCAAGCTTGACTACTTTGAACTAATTCAGAATTTCAAAGTCTGTATTCAGAGGCTCAATTAATGTAGCTCCTTTCAGATTTTCTTCCAGTGTTTCAAACTTAGAATAATCCATTCTACACTGAGTCATACGAGCATTGTATTCTTCATGATCATACAACTTTCTTTTTCCATCCCAAAATGGTGGAAGTCCCTTGGTAAACGATTCTTCAAACAAATCTTTGAACTCATGTACACTATGTTCCATCTGTGTTGCTTTAGTTTGGACTGATTTCAACAGGTTATGTTTAGCAATAACCCTCCTGGCCCAAATAATCAATGTAGTTATGTCTTTAACCCCAATAGTCTGAAGGTTTGCAGTAGGAACAACGTTAAGTAGATTTATGGCGTTATGGGTCCATTCTAATGGTTTCTTTGCTAAATCTTCATTCACAACAATGCACCTACTTATGGTTGTGATGGCTTTGTTGTCTTTATCATTAATAAAATTCAAATATGCTCTGAACTTGGCAGCTTTAGCAACTATAGAGTCCCATATGATATGCTTGCCCCCTTGTAATAGACCCTTGCCTCTTAACCTCATATTCAATTTATTTATTCTTTCTTGTAAGACTCCATTCTCCTTTTGAAATTGAGCCATCCTTGCATCATTTTCCTGCATTTACTGCTTTAGTTTCTCTATGCTTCCTTTCAGCCCTTTGATTTCTCCTTCTTTCAAGCTAACTTGTGACATAGCCTGGACAAGTCCTTCAGTGTTGGACCTAAATTCCGCAACAAGATCTGAAACTACAACCTTGTTTAGCAATTATTTCTACTCTTGTGACCATTTCACCTTTTCTTGTTCTAGTTGCAACACCCTAGCCTTGTAGTCCAATGTATCTTGACGAAGTGTTTCCTTTTCCTATTCTAGAGAAACCAATTTTGTTGTTTGTGGATGCTCTGTAGCAAGCATTTTCAATTTCTTCTTCAAACTTTGAATTAATCTGTCCTTCTCATCCAATGAAGATTTCAATCCTTGGGGGGCTTCAGCTTCCAACCTCTTGACCTGAGTCTACCAAGCTCTACTAGATGCCTTTTCCTGCCTCAATTGTCCTTCCAATTTCATTGCATAGGATGATAGTTTTGAATTCTTTAAGCTTAAGCTCGGGTAATCAAAATACAACATGTCACTAGTGTGTTTGTGGAATTTGACCTTGTCTGTAGCACTTATGTTATCATATTTTATCTTTATTTCAGAGACTTTGTCTGCAACTGCAATGTTAAAGGTCCTCTTTTCAACATCCCTGACTATGAACAGAGATTCAGAGAATATTTATGCTGAGAGATTTTTTCCACCTCAGGGACTAAATCCCTCATCTCACCCAGAGCTATATTACCCTTCTCGGCATATTTTTTTGCCAAATCTTCTCTTGACTAATACGCTGACTCGGATGTTTTAAAAATGTATTTCTTATTGCTAAAAATTCTTGAGTTGCCTTCACTTTGGAGTTTACTTTCCTTTCCAAACTCTATAGTGATAGTACCACTTTCCACCATATCTTTATTAGCTTTGTCTTTGGACTCTTCCTCCTCTAAATCCATAATCTGTGCAAACTGTGTAATTTTCATCTTCTTTGGGGCAGTTTGTTGGTCACTGATGTCCATGGCCTCTGAACTGCTTCTCTTTTTGTAAACACTTATCTTAGGAACTTTGATTATCAACTTCTGAGGGGCTTGTTGTGTTTGACTTTGTTGTAGGTTTGCCTCCACTTGTTGTGTTTGGATAGGTTGCAAGATTGCTTCCATATCAACACAGACTTCTAGATTTTCCAGCTTATCAAAACCCTCAACCTGTTCATGCTCATAAGGGGCTTGTTTGTTTATCAATCTTCTCTTGGATATGATTTGGTGTGGATCATAACTTCTACCCTGTAATTGTGCAAAACCAAACTCTTTGAGCTTTGCTTGAACTTGAGATAAACATGATTTGGACTTGACAATGAAGGGGCCAATGATAAAAGGGAACTTAAGGTTAGAGGCTTTGTGTAACTTTAGGAAGTGCTCTGTCTCAGATATAATTCTTTGCCTGATGAATTCAAGGGCAAAGATTCTAGGAGTCAGAAAAATAGGCAATAGGTAAGGGGATTCATGGAAACCATAAACCCAGATTATTGTTGAGTGCATGAATAATACCCAATCCCTGACTCTGTTCTCTGGATTTGGCTTTATATAGCTCCTCATGTCATCCAAAACTCTAGGTAGGATGGTATTGAAAATCAAAGTATAAACTATGGACATGACTTTGTTGATGAAGATAAGTAATGTAATTCTTTTACACTCAGTTGACACAAATGTTGCTTCAGGAAATTCCCTCTTGTTGGTTTCCAAGAAAATTCTCAACAGATAGGTGTAGTATCTGAAATGTCTTAGGGAGTGAAAATTCACTAGTTGTTTATGGATATTATCAGCAAGGAATTGATCAAAGCTGATACAGACTGACAGAACAGACTCTGACTTGTAAAAGGTCAAAAGGAAACCGAGCATGACTTCAACCACATATTTGTTATTGTCTAGACCTAAAACTTGACTCGATAGGGAGCAGACCCATTGGACTTCAATGACCATTATATTTACATTCATCGACAAAGACAGACCTTCTGAAAAATGTCCAGGTATGATAATTGTCTATAAAAAACGATCTCGAACCTCTGATGGACATTCTCTATATACCCTAATCAACGTCTCTTCATTGAAAGGTCAAGAAATTGTGGAAAAAGAATATGGTATACCAAGGGACTCTCGAATTGACATACTCTCTACCCTACACAAGACCTCAGACCCTCATTTATTCACAACGACTCTTTCTTCATGGGAATATTGTTCGGCACACCAACCTATAAATTTGGGAAACGGGAAAGCGATTTCGACAACGTAAGGGACTATGGTGGCCTGGACTTTTCCAAGGAATTGTATACATATTCCTACTTTATCAGATAGGTTGCTTATGGACACAAAAATAGGAGAAATAGTGATTTTGACATCAAAAACATCTACGTCTCGGTCAATTAGGGCTTCTTTGTTTGCCACATGATCTTGTTATGTTACTCAGGTTATGATGGGATCCATGGTTGTGATGAAAAATACCTGGAAACGAGCGGAGATGGCGAGCAGTTGGTGTATCATTGAGCTGCGGGTGAAAGACGGGAGTCGCGCCAAGGTTCTAACAGTCCACCGTTCAAAATAATAATCTAAATAAAATAAATTCCTAAAAGTCCTTTTATACTTTTTCAATTTTCGGGGGCACGATAAAATGGTTTGAGGCAACCTGCTTTTCGTCCTGAAATGCACATGGTGATGCCACGTAACCCCGAGAGAAAACCGCAGTTTAAATTTCGGGACCGCTCTCCAAAATTAAACCTTGCGCAGCTTCACCCCCCGAAATTATTCTCGGTCGTTGATCTTGAAAACTCACGATCCGTGATTTCTTAGACCCGATCGACTTAGCGCTCCTGCCAGATTTAGCCTTCCCTCGTCATATTCGGCCCCTTTCCTTTGATTTCACACAACAAAAATTTAATGGTGACTAACACATATCAAGATTACCAAATTCACAGTATTCTAGGCATGCGATCTCCATAAACCATGTGTAATAATCAAGATTAATATCCATTGATAAGTTGCTTTTAGAAGCAACTCATAGATATTTCTAGGCCATTGAAATATTTGTTTTGTTATTAATATTTTTTTAAATGCCACATGTCAACTCCATATTAATCATTTAACAAAAACTCATATTCCCATGTCACCTCTTCCACTGGTAGGTTCGTCCACTTGATGAGGTACTCAATAATTGCTCAATTTCATAATTACTTGACCATTGTTTCAAGGATTGTTTCTAGAACCAAACAATTATGTGATCTTGGAGGTGTTACCACATGTGAACGTGCAATTTTTCATCTGTCCAACAACAGTTTACCAAGGAGGTGTGAGTTTTGGGGTGCTTGATATGTCACTTTGTTCATCATGCTTGGCTATATTAAGGTACTTTTGTTTATTTCGAGAATTGTTGATTTTCCAATTTTTCAAATCTACTTGTAAACCATGGTCAAATAAAGACAACCATGGTTAACATAATTCAACCATAATGTCGCAATGTGACATGACCATAATGAACCATGGTTAAAAAAAATCAACCTTAGACAACCAAAGTCAGCTTCCTCTTAGAGTATTTTATTGTTTTACTTGGTCAAAGAAGTTATTGAAGCACACTTTCCTAGGGCACTCTGTTGGAATATTTTATTGTTGGTGTATGGTTAAGGTGGTTATTTTGGAGAATGTTCTTATCACAAGACTTGCACACTTGGAATTCATTCACTTATCTTGGAGAGTGCCCTCCCCCATGGACCTAGCATTTATACTTTTTTCGGAGGAGAATTACCAATGGATTTTTCTCACACTTTTGTAATGAAAGTGATGAGTAGGGGGATTGGCTTCATTTTCTCATGAGTTGGTAATTTTAGGAAAGAGGAGAAGGAGCACCGACCATTTCTCACGCTTTTGTCATTTAATTAAGGAGGAGGAGGAACACTATAACTTTGTCACACTTTTTTAATTAGATTGATGAAGAGAATGAGAACAGGAGCATAAGAGATCATGCTCGGTGATGACCAAAAAGACTTGTTGTCGTTCCAATAACCTATTGAGATACCCAAAAGAGGAAACCCAAGATACAACAAAAACCATCAGGTGAACTCCCCAATGCACAGTGAATGTGATATTGCTCCAACAATAGATGCAACAACAGGGAGAACCTCGATCCCAAGATGCATTTAATATTTTTCCCTGCTCGAATCTACATTGTGAATCTATGTTCAAAAGCTAAAAACAATGTGAGAAAATGATAAAATGATCAGCTTTTAAAGAGTTTTTAGATTAAAGGCTCATTATGAAAAAATATTCACCCTTTCTTTAAAGTGATACGAAGATAGATCCATATTATATCCATAATCCTTGGCATTAAATGCTTATTAATTAATTAATAGTTATCATGACCTTTGGAAAATTGAAAAATTGACTGATAGGTCATCACACACAATTATAATTAAATCGCACGTGACACGCATGTTTGTTGAAGTCTCCATTGCCCAATGAAATAAGCACTAATTATCCAGTTCTTAATGCCTCATAGGGAAGCATAATCCCCTAATGGAGCTAGATGTTGTAACCATTCCAAAAAAAAAGAGAATCAATCAACACTTGTGCCCAAAAGACTATGTCAAATGTTGAATTTCATGGAGATATTATCGAGTAATATCAAAAGGTATATCTAAAATCCATGTATATTTTAAAATTTTTAAAGAAGAGTTGTGAACGAATAAGGAGAGGAAAAATTTGTTGAATACAGTCAAACGAAATCATTCTTGAACAATCACAGTGCAACAAATGGCGGACAAATGATCGAAAAGGTAAAAGGTTGATTAATCATGCATAGTTTGAAAGTTCATAAAGCAGTGGATTTAAGTTGATGTGATGTTTTTCATCTAAGGTAGTATATAGATCAACAACTCTAGTTGATTGCAGAGTGTGACCGTGTAGGTCGTTAAAATAGTTCATTGCCTCCACAAATTGGAAGCCACACTAATCCACGTGGTAGTTTCCTAGATATTGTAGAGGTAAATAACACAATAACAAAACTACTCTTGTTGCCTTTGCAAACCATTAAACCAAAATTAATGTAAATACATAGTAGTTAATACTGATAAGTGAGGACAATCAATGTGTCATATTTTAGTCATATGATCCCAAATCAAAAAATGACAAGTGTTCAATTGTTCAAGGTGATTTTTAATACAGCGCCAATGCAAACTCAAATAAAAGGTGGTCATATTACATAAACAATTGCATGGGTAAATCTGAAGCTAATTTGTATTTTCTTGTGGATGATGTTAATAGTTGAGAGCCATGGGAAACAAAAATTGGCAGTGAAATTTCTAAGTTCCAAACAAATGGGTACAATTGCTCCACTTTTTTACAATCAATTATATTCTTGTATGTTTCTCTAAAATTGGAAAGGGAACGTGAAAACCTTAAACTAAATGAAATCATGGCTCCAAAGTGAAAACCTATCACCTCTACTCAACTCATTACACAAAATCCTAGTTCCGACCATCTCATTGATTGAGATAGATACGTCTTTGAACCTCTGCTTACCATGAACATTGCTTATGAAATCCTCCAAGTGGCATATCAACGATTTAGGGATGTTTGTGACATTTTTCCCACTTATGAATGTGGACTTGCATAGGGAATTGTTCTATCGACCTATCCTTTTCCTGAATTCATTGCAATGTGATGGAAACTCTATAAAATGACCCAGAGAATTGTAATGTCTTCGGATGGTTCCCAAGTGATTTTTTCTATTAGCTCAAATGCAATATCTGAAATGTTATTGTTACTACATAATAAAAAAACCCATAGATGAATAAGTCCTAAATTTGTAATTTAATTCCTTATCAATGGAACAAAAGGAATATTTACTTGTGAGGTTGTTACTAGAAAAGACAAGTATTCATGATGTAACATACCCAGCACCCAGGCTGGGCCATGCCACATAAAAAATCTCATTATTACGACTATGATACCATAATGTAATCGTTCCCCGACCCAACCGAGGGACATTATGATGCAATATACACATGAAAATGAAATTTTTCTAACTAAAGTAATTCTTTTTATTGTTAGTCGATTTATTGTAGCTTACAGCTACAAATTTAAAACAGATTTAGCTATTGTCTATATACATAAAGCAGATGCATCTAACTCATGTTAATAATCAACATAAAATGCAACTAAACCATTTATTACAGCAGCATGTAAGTCACTATCATTTACGCAGAGTTCACGCACAACAATAACACATGTAAATAACCCAACAACAAGATAAAACACTTATCTTTAAACAAGAAACATGCAACCAGTTGCTTGGGACAAACGTTCCACCCAACCATAGACTGACTATTCCAAATCTCAACAGTCAGTCACCCTCGAGCTAAGGCTAGTGATTCACAAAAGCGGGTGGTCTCTCACAGTCCACTCCCAACTCATAAAATTCATAACCCAACTGATATTCTCCTACAGCTATCCCGATTTCTCTACCAACTCTCTTCCTACTGACCTATCCAACCCAAGGAATGCACCATTCATTTATCAGAGATAACCCAAGAGATGTACCATCTGTTTATCAGGGATAACCCAAGGGATGCACCATTTGTTTATCAGGGTTAACCCAAGGAACGTGCCATTCATTTATCAAGGTCTCTCTAGCGCAGGTAACTGGGAACTCAAGGGAACTTGTTGCTAGGAAAAATATCATCAACCCAACATCAAACACTTGTTGTTTTAGTGCAACTCACACAACAGTTCACTCTTCAGACCTGAAAACTTGGCTCTTCAGTTCTCCAGCTCTAATTCACTCCAGTTACGCTCCAGAGTTCTCCATCCACGGTCACACCTGCTCCAAGCTCTCTTTCTTGGTCTCCCATTTTTTTCCATGCATAAAACTTGATGTATGTAAAAATTGTTGTCCAAACCCATACAAATTTCCTCTCTTGTTGATTTCCTTTCTTGACTCGCACTCTTCCCCAAGCTGATTGTACTCAACCCCCATGTGCCCAATAACTTTGGGATGTGACCACTCACACCCACCCTCTTACATATATTCAATGATTGGCTTTGGTAACATGCAATCATAAATGGGAAGGTTCGTATATGATACACAAGTTTAGGAAAAATGGGTTAAATTAATATACATGGGTATTTCCCCCTTTGACCCCCTCTTGTCCATTATCCCAGACACTTCCCCCTCTTATGGATCAATTCAACCCCCATCTCTTGTCCATGTTCCCTTTAACAACTGACATCACATTTTATTATTAAAACATTGAAATACAATTTGCATATTACATCGCTTAGCCATAGCCACATATTTTATCCACAGAAACATTAATTAAATTGGGGATTTTACATTCCCCCTCCCCCACAATTGTGTGACGTCCTCGGTGCACTCTATGCCGAAATAAATATATATATATATATATATATATATATATATATATATATATATATATATATATATATCACAAAACATAGAAATAAAATTCTGCAATTTAACACCTCCAGTAGCATCTCTAACCATCAATCTCTCATTCCCCTCAACTCACCTCGTTGACCCAAGGAATGCACCATTCATTTATCAGGGTTGGCCCAAGGGATGTACCATTTGTTTATCAAGGTTAACCCAAGGAATGAGCCATTTGTTTATCAAGGTCCCCAACGGATTTGTCTAGGACTCTGAGATGTGGTTCCATAACTCTAGCTTTCCAAAATGGAGTCTTGCATTATACCTTCTTCAAAATTGTCAAAAAATTGTTGGTACTCTTCCCACATGTTTTCTTCATACTCCCATGTAGCATGCTCAAGACCGTAGAAGGTCCATTGAACCTTTACCAGCCCTCTGGCTTTTTTCCTGAGGACTTTGACTTTCTAGTCCAGGATACGTACCGATTGTACCCGAAAATCCCCTTCGTGCTCCACTTGGATCACATTCCAAACAATTATGTGGTTAGGATCAATCACATATTTCTTTAACAATGACACATGAAATACATTATGCACTCTCATGGATGCAAGCAAAGCTAAAATGTATGCAATTGGCCCTATATTTTCTAATATTTCAAAAGGCCCACAATATCTTGTTGCCAACTTCGGGAAACTTCCTAATCTTAGCGAACTTTTCTTAGCCCCGATTCTTTTTGTGAAGAAAAAGGATGGAATCTTAAGGCTGTGTATTGATTTCAGGCAACTTGATTGTGTAAAGGATGGAATTTTGGAATCTTGGTTGTGTATTGATTTCTTCAAAATTTCTTCAAGTTGCATCTGCAACTCTTTTAGTTATGGTGTTCCCATTCTATAAGGTGTCTTAGACATTGGGGCAGCTCCTCGCACCAAATCAATATCTCTTTTTGGTGGTAGTCCCGAGATTTCTCTAAAAACATCTTCAAAATCCCTCAAAATTGGATGGTCTTCAATGCTTTCCACTTTGTCTTTGGAAGCCTCCTCCATATGGGTTGCAAACATATGACATCATTTCCTGAATCTCTTCTTCAACTGCATAGATGAAATATCTCTAAAAGCTACAACTCTTGGAATGCCTTGAATCTTGCCTTGCTTCCCTTCCTCATCAAGAGATGTGATTGTATTGTTGTAACAGTCTAGGACATAATGATGTTTCTCCAACCAATCCATGCCAATTGGACAATCATATGAACCCAACGGTATGATGTTTACATCTACCTTTGTGCTAAGTCCATTCATGTCTATCAGGCAATCTTTTACCAACTCATTGATTTTCCTCTTAACCCCCGTGGCTAACTGAACTAACCAAGATTTCTTATCCTTACTTCTTTGTAAGTGAAATCTTTCAACAAAGTTATCATTTGTGTAACTATGGCTAGCTCTGGAATCAATTAAAATTGTTATGGGCTCATTATTGATCTCACCTTCCACCTCAATCATGGGAGATTGATATTCAACTTGCTTTTTATCCAATGCTACATAGATCATTGGCATGCTTCTGCCCATGTATTCCATTGTTTCAACCTCTTGAATGTTGTGGACAGTCCTCATTCTTTCTCCTTTGTGAGGTAAATCCCTATATAGATTATTTTCTCCACATTCCCAACATTGCACCGACCGCTGCCTTGGCCTTTTTCCAAATGAATCCGCAGTCTTGTGTTCATTTTGTGCAACTTAACTATGCTAATTCGCTTGGAAATTATTCATGAAAAAGGGTGGCTTAAAACCCTTCTGCTTTTGATCCTTCTTATCCTTCATCTTGTCATTCCAAGATTTTTGGAAAACCGGTCTTCCTTTGCTCTGCTCATACAGATGCCTTGCTCTCCTTATGGTTTCCTCCAAGGTTTTGGGGTTATCATATTGAATCTTATCACTGTATAAATATGGTAACCCACTTATAAACCTTTGGATTTTGACTTTCTCATCCTTGATGAAGTCAACATACTTCAACAATTCAAAGAATCACTTCTCATATTCCTCCATTGTCATGGTTTCCAACTTGAGTTCAAAGAACTCTTTCATCTTTCTTTCATAGTAATGTTCAGAAAAATATTTCTCTTGGAAATATCTCTTGAACTGCCTCCATGAGATTCTTTTCTCATCAAGGTTCTTGGTTTGCTTAAGTTGATCCCACCACATGGTTGCCTTCCCTTGCAAGTGGTAGGTGGCAACTCTAGCTTCAACCCAGGATGGGTAATCATGTAGCTGAAAATATTTCTTCATTTTCAACAACCAAGACTCGACATATTCTCCTTTCTTATGCTCACCATTAAAAGTTGGTGGCTTAATCTTCCTGAGTTCACCCTGCAAGATGCCTGCCTCGGGTCTTCTCCTTTGCCTATGAACATGAGACACACATGGGTTGCTCCCTGGACCTTAACTTGCATGAGTTCTTCCGGTGGAATGCCTTCGATAATGATGGCGTCTACTCATGCTTCTTGACTGCCTATCATTCCCATGATCATCTCTTTTGATATAGGATCTTGATGTTGATACTTTTCTAGCACTAGTTGCTTGCTTGGTGCCAGAGTCCTTGTTAACTTGATTATGTAGCATATTTAGGCTTTTGATTATCTCTTCTCGAGCCTTCACGATCCTCTCATTATCAACCCTATAGCTCTGCACTTCTTTTTGTAGGCTTCTCATAGTTACAGTCCCTTTCTTGTCTCTTCTACCATCAGACTCAGTCTCATCATTACCCGTGTTGATATGCAGACCTCCAATTTCTTCTTCATGGTTGTAAAACCCTTGATCATCCTCCATGTCTCTAGTTCTCATGTAGGAACTAAAGTATTATTTTATGTACCTCTAATTTTTCAAGAATGTGCATGCAATAATTGTTGTTAGAATTAAGCATATTGCAACATATCAATTAGATTTCACATCATTCTTTGTTTCAAATTATGAAGAATATTAATGCACTACTCCCAAGTAGGATTCCTTAAATGCATTCATTTTCGAAATATCTTTCCAACGGCTTTCCTCATGCCACAATTTGAGTTTTGAGTGAATAGTTATGGTGGCAAAACAGTGAAGGAACATTCATTAGCACATGCAACATAGTAGCAACGCTCAACAACTGTCTGATCATTTATTGATTAGAGCTTCGTCTTTGATCTGTCTTAATAGATTCATCATGGATCTAGTCATATCTCTTCTTCATACCTTCCATGAACCTGCCACCAACACTTACCTTATTTTTCCTTCGTGGACTCGTGGACGCATAATTTTGTAACCTTCCTTTCATAAGTTCATTTGAGAAGTCTCAACACTTAACCATTTTTCCATTTACACGAACTCGCGGACTTGTGGACTCATAATCTTGTAACCCTCCTTTCATAAGTTCGTTCGAGAAATCTCAGTACTTAACCATTTTCCATCTATGCGAACTCGTAGACTTAGCACTTAGACAAATTCCAAGATCTTACCGTGGTTTCGTGCGACTGACAATTGGCCTGCCACATGGCTCCACATCACCCACCAATTGTCATCACGTCTAACATGTACTTGGCACAATGGAAGTACACGTCTTTATTCTACCATGTTAGCTGACACATGGCCTCCACGTCATGTCGACGTCATCGTACGAAAAAATACCCAAATTTTTTTGATTTTCTTATTTTCGAAATCTCCAAAGAGGCTCGATTCTTCACATTACCCATGAAATTTCTCTTAATTTTACTGCAATGGTTTAAATGAGCAAGTTGCATACATACTCCAGCAATTGATTCTCTACAAGTTTTCACTTCAACATTCTTCTAACTCGGCCCATCCAAGCTTAGTGTTGAAAACTGGGCTCTGATATCGCTTTGTAACGTACCCAACAACCAGGTTGGGCCACGCCACATAAAAAATCTCTTTATTACGACTCTGATACCATATTGTAATCGCTCCCTAGCCCAACCGAGGGACATTGCGGTGTGGAATACACATGAAAATGAAATTATGCTAACTAAAGTAATTATTTTACTGTTAGACGATTTATTGTAGCTTACAGCTACAAATTTAAAATGGATTTAGCTAATGTCTATATCCATAAAATTGATGCATTTAAATCATGCTAATAATCAACATGAAATGAAACTAAACCATTCATTACAACAACATATAATTCATTCTCATTTACGCAGAGTTCACGCACAACAATAACACATGTAAATAACTCACCAACAAGATAAAACACTTATCTTTAAACAAGAATCATGCGACCAGTTGCTTGGGACAGACGTTCCACCCAACCATAGACTTATTGTTCCAAATCTCAACAGTAAGTCACCCTTGAGCTAAGGCTATTAATCCATAAAAGAGGGTGGTCTCTCACAATCCACTCACAGCTCATAAACTTCATAACCCAACTGATATTCTCCTACAACTATCCCAATTTTTCTATCAACTCTCTTCCTCTTGACCTTCCCAACCCAAGGAATCCACCATTCATTTATCAAGGATAACCCAAGGGATGTACCATTCGTTTATCAGGAATAACCCAAGGGATGTACCATTCATTTATTAGGTTTAACCCAAGGAATGTGTCATTCATTTATCAGGGTCTCTTCGGTGCAAGCAACTAGGAATCTCTCAGCTAGGAACTCAAGGGAACTTGCTGCTAGGAAAACTATCAACAAACCAACAACAAAAACTTGTTGTTTTAGTGAAACTCACACAGGAGTTCACTCTCTTTGGTTCTCTCTCTAGCTCCAATTCACTACAGTTACACTCCAGAGTTCACCCTCCATGACTGCACCCGCTCCAAGCTCTTTTTCTTGGTCTCCTCTTTTTTCCATGCACAAGACTTGATGTCTGTAAAAACGGGCAGTCCAACCCATACGAATTTCCTCTCTTGTGGCTTTCCTTTCTTGACTCATACTCTTACCCAAGTTGATTGTGCTCAACCCCCATGTTCCCACTAACTATGGGATGTGACCACTCACACCCACCCTCTTACATGTATTTAATGATTGGCTTTGGGAACACTCAATCAAAAATGGGAAGGTTCGTATATGATACGCAAGTTTAGGAAAAACGGGTTAAATTAATATACATGGGTATCCCCCCCTTTGATCCCCTCTTGGCCATTATCCTAGACACTTCCCCCTCTTGTGGTTTAATTCAACCCCCATCTCTTGTCCATGTCCCCTTTAGCAATTGGCATCACATTTTATTATTAAAACATTGAAATACAATTTGCATATTACATTGCTTGGCCATAGCCACATATTATATCCACAAAAGCATTAATTAAACTGGGGATTATAATGGGGATGTTACACATGAATTCAAATTATCTTTTCTAGCAAGTATTTTCTCTAACTTATTCTGATAGATAACTGCAATTACTTGTTTCATTCTGGGATATGATGATGGTTGCACAATTGATGAAGCGGTCTTAGGGTTTATCCTTAGGATTGTACGGGTCGAAAGGTTTAATTATTCTAAGTATTTGTTTGATGGCATGCATGATCAATTAGTCCAATTCCCTTATTTGAGGTATTGTAGCTACCAATCCTATCTGATTTATCTCATATTATATTGTCATTTTTCGCATTTTGAAGATTTGGGACTGAACAAAATTTATTTGCAAGGGAAACCGATTCTAGTTTTAAAATGGACAAAAATTGTCAGGAGAATGGTTTTAAGATCTTTATAGACCAATTTATGTATATTATTTATACAATGGTTCATAATGAACATCCACCAAGATTATTTACCGAGTGAAAGTAGTTGCTTCAATTGGGTAATGATTCTAGGGTAGGAGATTGGTATATTTTTAAAGAATGTACTATTATTAGAATTTATGGTTCAAAACTTAAACCATGCTTTCTTCTAGTCTTCCTAACCCCAAGTTTATTTTCTTTAGAAAACATTAGGCAAAGGTCGAACTCAAACTTCATTGTTTTTCTACTATAAATCAAAAGGTCACTTTAACTTTGTTTGTCAAAGTATTTTCTTTACTGGTCAAAAGTAAATCTGCTCTGCCTATGATAAGAAAATGACAAAGTATTTAAATTTTATGGAAGGAAAAGCTTGAAATTGTGATCCATGTCACACTATTTCTATCTTGAGGGTCACAATTAGTTTTAACCCTTATCTCATGCAAATCCATATATAGAATGATTAGTAAACAAAGAAAGTTCGACATAAGTACAAGAAGTTATGCGAGGATAGCTTGTTTTATCACATGTGAAACAAAATGTCAAGAAAAAACTAGTCAATCAATAGAATGTAGCAGCTGAGATTATTTTGATTGATGATGACAAACGTTCAAGTGAGGTGAATGTTGTAGTAAGTTATATTTCAACTATGTCAATGAATCTAGATAGGTGTACATCAGTATAAGAAATGGACTATATAATGGAGACTCTTGATAAAATAAAAGTGCTCAAAAGGAGGACAAAAATAGAGGAACCAAGTGATTGAGATGAAAGTCAAGCTAGTGGGTCATTGCCCAAAAGAATGAGAATTTATTTAGAATTAGAATCATAAGAGAAATCAAAAGAACAAATTACCGAGGGACATAAAGAGGATGACATAAATTCTAGTAGATTGATTCCTATAAAGTCCATGATTTCTACTATCAAATTCCAACAATGAGAAAACCAAATGAAATACCACACCATCATCATCATCCAACCCCTTAGGTGATTAGAAGCCTCATACATGTGTGCCAAGAGTAATACATGAAAAGCAACATATCAAGCACAACATTGCGATGCCAATACAAGACATATGAAGAAGCAAGCATTACCATCAACTATCCAAATGAGCATATGCACCACGTAAATGTGTATATCCCTAGAACATCCAAAGATCCATCCACTTGTAAACATGCTTTTGTGATGAAAATCACAAGTGTTTGTGATGACAATCACAAGTGTGAGCCTCATACAAAATGAGGGGTAACACTTCCCATAAGTGTTTCCTATCCCCATAGGGACCATATAGATTGATTAATTTATAAATCTTCCCTGTCTATTTGGAATTGAATTCAATCACTATACTTGCAAGGATGACCATTGTAGAGATTATGTCATTTTTTTTGTTTCAAGTAGTGACTAAACCTCCCAACAATCCCTTAGAACCCATCAAACATAAATCCCAATCTTTTAAAAAGGATGACAATAACTCTACATCTTTCAAAACAATACACATCGATTCTTCAATAAAAGGAACATTAGCATTGTATAAATAATGAGTCTTTTTAGGGCTTGTTGCATGTGAGCACCTTCAACCCCTCTTGAATTCAAAGACGTTATGACCATTTGGACATAGAGTTAAGGGTCTTGCTTTCTTTAAGGACCCCATTAATAATTAACTATTTTCCTTCCATTGCTTCCTTCCTAGCTTAAGGTTTTGCTAGAGACATGAAGGATTTCCTACCTATTGAGCTTGGAATGTCCTTATTCATGGTTAACCCTCCTACCAAAACCCCAAAGTCTTCCATTGATTTATTTTTGTATTATAACTAACGTGATAATTTTAGAACGGGCTTAGGGGATTTTTTATTTCCTCCTTTAATCTAATTTTTTAATTGAAAAGCCTCTTAATTCAAGGTTTCATCCATATCCTTCAAGTTTTCGTTGTGATTTCCTTCCAACATAGCCATAGGGTTTGAGGATATAATATCTTGCATTAATCCAATTAGAATTTGTACTCTAGGCCTTGTGGATTTGTCAATAAGGTCCATAGTATCTTCAAACATCTTACCAAAGGAAAGGGGATCCAGGGTCTTTGAGTCCCGATCTACAGAGCCTTTAGTGTTTAAAGATTCCATATCCACCCACCAATTAGAAAAAAACGTGATTTGTTGAAATACCTTATAACACAAAAAAGGGTTTGTATTAGGCATACCTTGACCTCTATTTGGTGGACCTTGATAAATAAGAGTTGGACTTCCACCATAGTCTCTTACAACATAAATATTTTAGGGTTATACTTCCCTACTTCCCACCCAATGGATCTTTTTTTGTGGGAAGAATTGAACCCATGGATATTTAAGGAGAGAAGGAACACCTTTTCCTTTTTCCTAATGTTCTCATTGCTTTAAGGCCCCAATTATGGGTTTTTTATTACATTCTTGAATCTCGTTGTCAACTATTTGTTGTGCCTTGCTTGAAAGGATCTATATCCTTGTCTTAATTTAAAAAATAGGTTCAGGTTCTAATCATCCTTCGATCATTGCTTGACCCTCTTCCCTTTTTCTTACCTATGACCTCAAATGACACTTTTTCTTCAGATTTGATACATGTTCTTGATTATAAGAAGAGTCATTTCTCTCTGAGTCAAGTGCATAATGCTTCCTTTTCTCGGTTTCTTGGATTTTTGGCCTTTTGGAGTGTGATATTATTTTCTCCTCCCTCGTCTCCTTATGGATCATTCCTTTGTGGGTACTTGTAATCTCTAGACTTGTCTATGTTCCATATTCCTTGCCTTGTTTTTCTTCCAAGGTTTCCTTCCCCTTTTGTTTCTTGGGGATTTTCCCTTTCTTCATTCCCATTTCTTTTGGATTGGTCCTATAGACAAAATTTTCCTCTTCTAGTCTTGAAAATGATTCTTGTTCCTCACTTGTGTGTTGATAGACCATATTTATCTCTTGTTCCAAATCAAAACCCCTTGAGATCTTATAGACTGATGTGATCTCTCTAGCCTTAGATGATTCAAAAATTATATGAAGTATTGAACTAAGATGAATTTCCCCTCACTTCATTCATGTTGTCATCATATGTCCTTAAGGGGTATTGTTTTCTTCCCAAGTCCTATGTTAGTCTTTTCTTTTATTGCCTAGACTCTGCCTCTTCTTCCCTCTCGCTCAGATCATCCTCTAGTATTGACTTCTTATGGCAATTTCTCTTAAGGTGCCAATGAGCTCTGTAAATGGAACATCTAAAGGGGATCTTAACATGGTTTATTTGCCGACAATATGACCATATTCCAATTTCCACATCCATTACATTTGAGGGACCATCTCTTATATTCATCTCCACACATATCTTGGATGTTGAGGTTACTTCTTTTGAGAGATTTTTCTCATCTATATATAAAAACCTTCCCATACCATTTCCAATTTCTTTGAGATTTTTTTCTTGTCACAGTTCCAACAAGAGATATGGTAATTTTACCCAAACAAGGACTATGTTGGCTTCCCATTTAAAGGGTCGAAGCATGGATGCCATTGTTTTGAAGACACATAGAATTGTTCCAATACCATATCTCCTTCTTATTAGCTCCCTATCTCTTCCATTCTCAAAAATAAAAGTGATCTGCCTCTTTGCTATTATACGAAAGATTGGGAGTACCCCAACTACTACTTCTAGACTTTATTAATCCACACATACAAGGTTTTATTAGGGATTGTTCTAAGATGAAATCTTCCAAGTAAGGTAGAGTCTTGATGATCCAGATTTTATGAGCAGAATGAAATGAATACAGATTATTATTATGCTTAACATAGAGTAGCAGAGATACAGTAAAACTGACTTCTATTCAATAAGGAAATATGCTAAAACTGTAAAATGCAGCGAAAAACAAGCTTGCTAGAATGGTGGTGTCTTATCTCTGAGAAGCGATGTGACGGTTGTGCTCATTCACAAGAAGACAATTACAATGAGGCTCTCCAAGAATTTTTTACAATAAACAGGAATTCCAAAACCCTAAACATCCAAAAACCTAACCCTAGGAGATGAAGCGCCAAAATTCATGTGGGCCCCGTTGGGGTAAGCTTGTACATCAACTTCTCGGGATCATAACTTTTGCATACAATCTTCGTTTTAGGCACACGATAAACCATTGGAAAGGTCTATCCGAGGACTGTACATGTTGTCATCAGACTTTGACTTTGTTTTTATTTTGACTATGGAGAGCCCTAAGAACACTGTTTAGGGCCTCAAAACGACCCCCGAAGTCGGGGACCTGAAAACTAGGAAAAAACTACCAAACTAGAAAATTTCCAAAATGAACTGGTTGGAATAGGTGGGAGGCCACCTAAATCCATATGGATCAATCCCCCCCCCCTAGGAACCAATGGTCTCCATTGCATTGAGTTCCCTCATCAGATGAGTAAATTTCTGTTGAATTTGGCCCCAGGTGAGCCACTTGCCTTGTTGCAGGAGCTGTCGTGCTTTGACAACTCGATAAATATGGATCCTTTGTTTTCAAGTGCCCTTGACCTGTGTGTCTACAATCTGATCATTGGATGCATGTTGCATGCTATCAGGGTTAAGCTCTATTGGTGTCAAATGTTCTGCTATCTTTGAGGTGTCCAATAATGGTGGGAAATATGGCCGAAGGAGAGCCACGTTGAACACTGGGTGCGAGCCAAGGAAAGGGGGAATGTTGAGCTCAAAATCATTGTCACCCACAACCTTGGTGATGGTGTAAGGTCCATAACAGAGTGGGTGAAGCTTTCGATGGGGCCCTGTAAGGAATTCTTTTTGCAAGGGCAACCAAACTTGTCTCCCACCTGAAACTTGTGTGGCACCTAATGTTGATCATGGCGATGCTTGTACTTGGCATTGGACTTCTGTAAAATATCTTGAACCTATTGGTGGATGTGTTGGATCTTCTCAATGAACCAGGTGGCTTTTTGAGCTTCAGTTGGAGAAGGTGACGAGTTGGTTGGGGTAGTCGCAAGGGGTAGTGTAACATCCATGGGACCCAATGGTTGGAATCCCAACCCCACTTGAAAGGGGTTCTGGTTGGTTGAGCTATGGAGGGCTCGGTTGTAGCTATGATGAACATATGGAAGAATCTCATCCCATGTGTGGGGGTTCTTGGAATTGTACATGCATAGGATATGCATGATCATCTGATTGACAACCTTAGTTTGGCAAATTGTCTGGGGGTGGAAGGCAGTCGATTTGGTGAGCTTGGTGTTTAGAAATGACCAGAGGCTCGACCAGAATGTGTTGAGGAACCGACTGTCCTGATATGAGACAATGGTTTGTGGGATTCCAAAATGTACCCATACTCGTTCAAAGAATATCTTGGTAGTGGCTTCTGTTGTGATGCTCTTCTTGCAGGCGGTCAAAATCGCCATTTTGGAAAAGCGATCAATAACCACAAAAACGCAGTCATTTCCCCTCTTGGTGGACGAAAGGCCCAACATGTAGCCCATTGAGATGGATTCCCATGGCCTGTCAGAAGTAGGCAGAGGGGTGTACAAGCCCTGTTTCTTGGTGGTCGGTTTAGCAATAGTGTAGGTAGTGCATGACCTGATATACTTGCTAACATCCTGTCGAAGTTTTAGCCAATAGAAAAGTTTTTGCAGCACTTCCATTGTCTTTTCGACGCCGAACTGTCCTTCCACCTGACTATAGTGGGATTCCCATATCAACTCCGCTCGCTCGCTTGATGGAACACATATATGGCCCAGATGGCACAACATCCCGTCTTGGAGATGGAAATTAGCGACCATTAAATTTGTGCCCAACATTTGGTAGGTGGTCGAAATGTCAGGGTCTGTATCATAGAGGTGGGGCCATCCGAAGGTCTCATGGCCGCAAGAGTCTAACACTGTGGTGAGTGTCGCGATTTGAGGTCGGTTGAGGAAATCAACGACTCGGTTGGTATTTCCTTTTTTATACTTGATGTTGAGGTGGAACTGTTGAAAGTATGTGGACCACTTCTGATGGCAGTCATTCTGCAATTTTCCTTGTGTCTGCATGAACTGCAATGGCCTATGATCAATGTGGGTGGTTGTCTCCTTCCCAAGAAAGTAATGTCTCCACTAGTAGAAAGCTTGCACAATGGAGTATATTTCTTTGTCGTAAGAAGGGTACTTATGGACAACATCTGAGAGTGTCTCACTATGATAGGCCACAAGGTGGCCAGGCTAAGTGAGGGCGGTGCCCACAACATAGTCTAAAGCATCTGTCTTGGTCTCAAAGGGTTGTTATAGGTCTGGTAATGAAAGTACTAGCACTGAGCACAAGCGTTGCTTCAAATCATCGAACGCTTGTTGTTGGGACAGACCCCACATAAAATTTTCCTTACCACCACCCATGGTTACTTGGCTGAGGGCCCATGTAATATGGGAGAATCCCAACAAGAACCTATGATAGAAACTAGCAAGGCCCAAGAAGCTTTGAAGCTCATTGAGTTTGGTTGGGGCTGGTTAGTCACAGATGACCTGGATCTTGGCTGGATCTACATGCATACTATGATGATCAATGATGTAGCCTAGGTAATGGACCCTCTACATGCCAAAGGAGCATTTTTCCAAGTTTCCATATAGCTTGTGTTGTCGTAGGGTGTGCAGAACCTACTGAATATGCTGCAAATGTTCTTCCCAAGTCTTGTTATAGATGAGGATGTCATCCAGATACACCACTACAAAAGTATTGATGAAAGGTCACAGGATATCGTCCATCATCCTCATGAAAGTTGTTGGAGCATTTTTCAAGCCAAAGGGCATGAACAACCATTCAAAAAGACCTTCTATTGACTTGAAGGGAGTCTTCCATACATCAATTTGTTCTAGTAGGACTTGGTGGTAGCCAGAAGTCAGATCAATCTTACTGAAGTATTTGGCCTCCGTGAGTTAATCAAGGAGGTTGTCGATTTGAGGAATTGGGTATCGGTTCCTGATTATGATTTTATTTAGGGCTCGGTAATCAATGCAGAGTCTTTAGGTCCCGTCTTTCTTCTACACCAACACGATTGGGCTCCCACAAGGTGATGAGTTGGGACAGATTTGCCCCTTGACGAGAAATTCTTGGATCTGTTGCTTGATCTCCTCATTCTCTAACAGAGAGCGGCAATAGACTGGCCCATTGGGTGGCAGTGCACCAGGGGTCAAATCGATGGGATGCTTGACCTGACAGTGCAGAGGTACCCCAATAGGTGAGGAGAAGATATTTGTGTATTCTTCCATGACCTTATCCACTTGCTTCTACTGTGTGGAGAGGTCGGCTGTGGAGGCCCTGGATGTGGATGCGATCTTCCACTCTCTCTGAGAGAAAATCACAAAAAAGACAACCTTCCTAGTTTGAGAGATGACCTTCCTGCATTGCTTTGCAAATATCAAGAAAATAACACTAGGTGGGATTGTCTTGGGTATCCTGTACAATTTCATGTCCAAAGTAATAATAACATTGTGAGGCCTAGACTCATATACAACATGATGTTTCCATAAATAAGGTTGTGCCAAAAGAACATTACAAACTTTGAGAGGAGTAACATCACACAATACCTCGTCTTTGAAGGGATTGATGTCGTACGACAGGTGGCACTGTTGGCTAACACGAAGATCGCTTCCTTGGCGAAGCCATCCAATGGTGTAGGGTTGTGGGTGCGATGTTTTTGGCAGGGCTAGCCGCTTGAAGACCTCTACTAAGATGATGTTCTTCTGGCTACCGCTATCAATGATGAAATGCAGCGGGGTGTCTTTCACCCACATTTGTGAATGAAAGAGGTGCTTGCCTTCCTCTGGCTCGTCTGGTTCACCAGGATGGATCTTGGTGGTAGAAACAGTGGCACTGGGTTTCGCATTAATGATTTGTCTCCCCCTTTCTGGTTCTGACTCAAAGTCGAAACCCACATCTAATTTAGAGTCTTTCACCTCAGCCACCAATGACTACTTTGAGCGGCAGCCAACAGTGTTATTCTAGGGGCTCTTATGGAAGTTGCACCACTTCCCGATATCTTTCTTTGTCTTTCTGGTGTCCTTCTTTGCTTGCGGCTTGGAATGGTTGTCCTGAGGTTGTCCATATTTTCTTTGTCCTTTTTTCTACGAGTTGGGGTTGCCCTTTCCTTTCTTTTTCTGTGAGGGGTTCCCAGGCCCAAATTGCCACGTCTTTTGTTTAAGCTTCTGCTTGATCTTGACAGTACATCAATAGGCCGCGCCCAATGACGAGATGTCCAGAAACTCCATCTTGGTCTGGATGTATCTATGCAGACCACCGTGATACTTGAGCACCAGATGTCGCTCAGAATCTTTGATACCCAGCTTGGTGCGCAAGGTATGGAAGATATTTGTGAACACTGGCATTGCTTGGTCTCTTTCATGCCGCAGTATGGTCCATTTAGTATACAGGTCGTCATAACTTCCGACGGGGTAGTTTTGTTCCTTAATATAATCCCTAAAGGACTCTGAGGTGACCATGATTGTAAATAATGAGGGTTCCTTTGTTTCCTTTTGCTCACAAAAAGTTTCCCACCAATCTTTGACAAGGGGAACGACTTTGAGGAGTGCAAAAGTAAATTTTTCTCTATTCGAAACGTTATGGACAGAAAAATACCCTTCTAGTAGATTCAACCATTTGTCTAGAGCATCTACGTCTATCTGACCTTCAAATATAGGAATATCAAAGTTGATTTTTACCTTCAAGGGGGCGGCACCTCCGCTCGATGAAGATGTGTCGCATGTTGGTAGTCGCCAAACGATTTGTGCAAAACTATCCATCATCTCATTCCTCTGTTGCGTGAGGGATTCCTCGAGCAACATTTTGAAAGGATCTCCTGTCTTGTTGTGTTTCTTTTCTCTTGCCATGAGAGGTTGTTTGGGTGTGCCAATGCTTTTGTCCTCAAGAGAAATAAGCTCGAGACCAAATTCTTTGTACCCTGACTTCGTCGGGGACATGCATTAAGAACGACAAAGAGCAGATCGCTCTGATACCATTGATCTAGATTTTATGAGCAGAACAAAATGAATACAAATTATTATTATGATTAACAGAGAATAGCAGAGATACAGTCAAACTGACTTCTATTTAATAAGGAAATATGTTGAAACTGTAAAATGCAGCGGAAAACAAGCTTGTTAGAATGGTGGTGGCTTATCTATGAGAAGAGATGTGACGGTTGCGCTCATTCGCAAGAAGGTGATTACAATGACGCTCTCCAATCTTGTTTTACAATAAACGAGAATGCCAAAACCCTAGACATCCAAAAACCTAACCCTAGGAGATGAAGCGCCAAAAGTCATGTGGGCCCCATTGGGGTAAGCTAGTACATCAACTTCCCAGGGTTGTAACGTTTGCATATGATCTATGTTTTAGGCACAAAATAGCCCGTTGGAAAGTTCTATCCGAGGACTGCACATGTTGTCGTCAAACTTTGACTCTATATATAGTCTAATTGTGGAGAGCCCTAAAAACATTGTTTAGGGCCTCAAAATGACCCCGGAAGTCGGGTACCCGAAAACTAGGAAAAAACTGCCAGACTGGAAAATTGTCAAAATGAACTAGTTAGAATAGGTGGGAGGCCACCGACATCCATTTGGATCACTTGATACAAGGCGTCATGTTTTAGAACACATCCTCCCGAAGGACCAACTTCATTTTCTCTTTCAAAAGTTTTGTAGAGTGTTCATTCATCCTCCTTCTTCTAACTCCATTGAAAACCTTACCATCTTTTCCAACATTTTCCCTCCCTTTACCCTATGTTTTAACTTTTAACTTCTCATTTGGCCAATTATTCTACTTTCAATTCAAAAAACTCCTTTCTAGCAATAGACAATTCAATTAAGGACTTACCCATAATGTCATCATCCCATCCTCCATGCTCCATTCGCTTGTAATCATTCTTTAGTCTCCTATATGAAATCGTCCTACATTCATTGGGAACATGACATATATTCCACTTTCAATCTCACATTTGGAAGATTTACATCCAATAGTCTTGGTCTGTAGCTTTGATCCTTACAATGTGAATATCTTCTCCTAATTATGGCTTTTGCTAGCTCTGATGATTGTTGCATCACTTCATCTTTAAGTGATTATTTTGGTTTTAGTGGGTGAAAATACCTTGATCTATACCATGAATGGATGCAATATCTTGCACTGTGCTTTAAAGGTTGATTGTACAGGTTGAGGGATCACCTATTTTGAAAAAGATTCCTCCCATATCAACTTTGGCATATAGTCCTTCAACCTTTGGTCTTAACATTCATGCCTTCCAAAAATTTGGTTAACAATGTTTCAATCCTCCTCACACACTTGTTCAAATGAGCTCCCACAAACTCCTCTTCCACTAGGATGCCCAAGTCGCTTTTCCACAAGGATTCCCAAGACTCTTTTCCTTAAGGTTGGTGTTTACTCCTACCATTGTCTCCCACTCTTCTCCCTTCTTTAGGGTCCAAGCATCTATAATCTCATTTTATGAAAGGAATATGGAAGTCACACAATACTTCTAATATGTTTAAGGAGTAATATATATATATTCATGAAATACATACTCATGGAAATTTGTCGGGTACCTCCTCTCATTTTGAGGATGGTACCTCATCTGTAAACTACTATGGATATTTCATTGGAATAGTTTGTCACAACAAATCTTACAGTATTCTGAAATCTTTTATTGTGTACATTATTACGATATATATGAGATTATTATTACTAGCTCAGTCCTTAAATTTATAGAAACAACTGAAATTGAAATGAAAGAACAAGCAAATGAAAACAACGTCCACAAAAATGAACACAAGGTGTGACTTGGGAAACCCAATACAAGAGAAAAAGAAGATAGAAGGTGGGGCCTATGCTCTACTCTATTTTTCTTAGTTATGAAATGCAAGTAAAAATAAAGGGGCACTCATTATGGAATTGCTAAGGGCATTTGTGGCATGAATGCTTGTTACCTAAACTCCTCCCTCTTTTGTTATGCTTCAATATCCCACTCCTAGATTCTCTACTCAACCATGGAACAATAACAATACTAAAAGAATGGAACCCCTTCTCTTCCTAGCAGCCCAATATTTAACATAACTTGATAGTCATCTAAGGTTAGGGTTAGGGTTTGGGCATGCCTCAACCCTCAATTAGTGTTAGGGTTTTGGACCCTCTGGAATCTTCTTGAAATTCCACACGTGACTAGCCCCACATGTGATCCAGGTGGATCTCGGTGGCCAACCACCTTTTCCACTAAATAAACATTTCGAGCCTATTGTTTTGATAAACCATAATATTCACCTTTTTGATCGAGAATGGAATGTGATACAGTCTTCATTTGTTAATTACAAACATCATGTAATGATCTTATGTACATGCCTACATCATAGTGTTAATGCATCAGATCCCATTAGAACTCCACAGTTAAGCGTTCTTAAGCTAGATTAGTATTGGGATGGGTGACTGCCCTATTACAAGGGAAAAACTCTCTATGGCCAAGGGTAAACCACAACATACAGGTATGACTGCAGAAATCAACTCAATTCCAACATATGTTATATAAACTAATGTGCAATACGAGGAAGAAGCCTACCTCGATCCAATCGTTTGATGTCATTCCACCGTTGAGCACTTTGACCCAAAGCCTTGCACCTACAAGAAGTTCTCGACAAACAAGCGATGCAAGTATATAGCGACAGTATATAAAATGAGTTAGCACATCAGATAGCACAATCCATTAATAAACATTACAAACATGCCCATGGATAATAATCATATATTTGCAAGATATCGATAGGACGGGAAAGGAGTATTTCTATTAATAATTGATCAACGGAAGTATCAACATTACAGACTTCCGTGTCGGCACGATTCGAAACCAAGAAACCAAATTCCTTCCAACTAGGTCTCCACCACTTCAATCCTCCACCAAAGGCAAGTTCATAGCAAAGAGATAAAGGGATTCTCTTGACAATAAGGGAAGAGCTTGGGGGTTGAACACTGTGTTCAGACTTGAGGGACAAAGGGATGCAGACTCAATATGAAGTAATTCCTCTAGAGTAACTTTGATCTCATAGTTGAATGCTTTCTCTCTCTTTTCCATAGCTCGAAATTGTGCTCTTATAGCCTCCAGAATGCAACTGAAGGGCCGAGTCAAAATGTTTCGAGTATATGGAAGGCCAAATATCAGAGATATTTTGTCGTGACATGGAAACCCGACCTCATTTTGTATTTTCTGGCACAAATCCCGATATACGCGAGTTGTAGTGGCGCATCAAGCGTATACGCATCTTGCAAAGCAGTTAGGGAGCATATATGTGGAAAAATATATAATTTTGGCTCTGGATTTATCAAAAAGGGGGTTGACAAGTTTGCATAGGGAAATGGAAAAAGTCCCTTTGTGCAAGATAGCAATGGTGAGGCAAATCTTTCTATAACAGATGCCCCCTAATGTGTGAGATCAGAGGAGTATCTGCGATGGACGAAATACATTATAAATAACCCAGAAGTGGAGTGGTAGAGAACCAGTTGGACGAACTCAATTGCTCATTACATTATGTATTGACTTTGCATACATGGCTGCCAAGAATACAATGCAGATCCATGTGGAAAATATACCAACAAGTGTTCATGGTCATGAGTAGGCAAATATAAATGTGGTTACATGCCAATAGTTGTCATAGTCACGAACAAGGCCCAGTAAAACCAGTCTCAAAATCAATCTGAAGATATTTGTATACCAAGGAGTACAATCTAATCTCCCATGATCGTTGAAGTCAAATAGGTATTGGTTCGATGAAATGGAAACAACAACTCAGGAAAGATGTGTCTACAAAGTGATGTCTTCAAGTCTTCAATACAATCCGCCAATGGTGCAAGTCTACATCATCTGAATAAATGAGTTGAGGTCGAACACGATGAGACATCATTTGATTACCGGTCATCGAGGTATATCGTTAACAAACACGAGACAACCTACCAATGATGAAAGTAGGTATCAAGGCACCGAGTACATCTCTATAAATGTGAATGAAGGAGTTGGTGTCGAACATTTGAGAGATCCATTGATCAAGAGACATTGATGTATTCCCATATGTCAATGGTGAGAGAGCCTGCCACTAATGACTGCAAACCTCAAGGTACTCATAAAAACTCTAAGTCTCGTATCCAAAATACATGAGCTGAAGTCGATGGAAAGAGACCCGCTGAAAGGAGAGCATTAAGGCATCTCTCATCAGTCAGCATGAGGATCAAAGCAAGAGCTTCATGATTTGGTGGAGATCAGATAAAGAACATGTTCACGAACCAACGACCCTGTGCATATTTCACGTGTGCCAAATGCAAGTGGTACACGAAAAAGACCCCCTGAATAGCAGCCAATGAAGAAAACTACTGACAAAGGCAAGGAAACCATCAATAAGGCTAATGGCATCGAAGACATTGCACGAATCCCAAAGTGTGAATAGATGTCTTGCTGTTGAACACAAAGGAAACCACCCAGTCAACAACCCATGATGAAATGTCGATTGTTGGGTTCAAGGTGACCTACCAATGATGAAAGTAGGGCCAGGGTGCATCATAAGACCAAAATATCATGTGATTTTGAGACAATCTGAGGGTATGGCCGACATGCGAAGTCAAGATTTATGAGGAGTGGTCAACACAGGTTGATAGACTTCCTTTGAACAAGAGCATGAGACATACGGTGGAAAATGGCAGCATAGACTTAATGATTTGATGATTAGATGCAGGAGGCATCATAATGTTCTCTATAGTGGCTGGAAGATTAACCAGTCGGTAGAGAAAATTCTGTAAAGAGATCAGCTTCCTAAGGCCATGCTAAACCCAAAATCATGATGACACAAGGAGTCAATAACTTTGTGCTTTGTTCAAAGGCGACGCGACTGCTTCCAATTACAATATAGTACTCCCTTCCCGCCCGTCTTTTTTTGTTTTTTCATAACAATTGAATGCTATGATACAAAGGAGGGAACGAGTGTCGCGAGTAAGCAAAACTAGTTCCAGCAGTGGAACGTACCTATGCTCAATGCAAGGAAATGCATGCGAGAGATGGACACTCAGGGTGATGTTCCCTCCAAGGTATAGGGAGTCAAATTGTGAAGGATATAGACAAGGCTCTGCTTGGTTGAGTATGTGAACTGCTTGGGCCATGGTTTATAATGCAAAGCATGAACTGGCTAAAGGCTCAATACTGCAAGCAAGGGCATGAGATGCAATCACAATTTAACGCCAAAAAACGTCCTTTTTTATATCTTGTAGTCTATTTGGTGTGAAAAAGGGGTAAACTTGTGCCAAATAGACATATTTTCAAATCCAATTTACGAGTCTGAAGAAGACAAGTTCACTCGGCGATCTTTTCCATTTTTGATAGCGAGTCGGAAAAGAGCTTAACTAAGACTCATGATCTTTCAAATCCAATTTTAACGAGTGTGAAAGGGACAAATCACTCGGAGATCTTTTCAATTTTTAGTAACGAGTCAGAAAAGAGCTTAACTAAGACTCGTGATCTGGGAGTCTAATCAACATGTAAGGGGGGAGGCCAAGGCTCCCGTCCCGGCCTTCTGGCAAAAGTCAATATCCTGCAGATAGCTGACAATAGCTTGGGAAAACCCAAGGCTTTCCAAGTCAAGGAGGAGAAGGTGCTAACGGAGGATACAGTCTCCGTGATGGTTCGAATAATGTCTCTTAATGTAAAAGACATAGGTGGGGGAATGGGATGTCCCATCAGGTTGTCCCAATCAAAAGGAACCTCGTCAAGACTTAGAGGGAGAGCATTCGGGGGAAGAATAAATCTCTCTTGTTCAGAAGGGGGAGGGTGTGTAATGTTGATAACATGGTTGAAAGGTGTGTCATTCTCTTCAGGGAGAGTAAGGTTGACCAGAGATTGCACTGGTGTGGCCACTTCTTCAATTATAGGTTGAAGAAGATGCGTAGTAGTGGGGGCAAGAGACGCTTCACCTTTAACAAAGGGGATGAGGTCGAGAGAAGATTGTGTCGATGGAACCACCGAGACGATCAAGGGAGGAGTGTTGTGAAGAGAAACCATAGATGCCTCAGAATTTGAAGGGCTCTTGGGTGGACCCCATGCTTCGGGTATCTCGGCAGTAATTGGACACAAACGAGTAAGGTGACTTCCTTCGCAAGTCCTGCAAAAGAATTTAGGCTTATGTCTGAGGCGTCTAGGCTTCTCGATGTAACTAGTAGGGGACAAAGAGTCGTCTCCCGTATGATGAATAGAAGCGGGAGACGCGACATGGCTGTGATTCGGGGAAAAAAGAATGGTGCCCCCGACATAATTAGTAGAGGTTGGGGGCAAGTTGTCGACACAGTTGGTAGAAGAAGTCGACTATTCTCTGACATGACTGGCAGAGGTTGGAGATGGAGCACCAGTATGAGTGATAGTGACTGGGCTGGTGATTAATGGTGGCATTTGAGTTCACAGTCTCGAGAAAGACTGATTCTAAAAAATTGCAAGCCAGGCAGGATCTTGGTGTACCCCTTGCCCTAGCCCAGTAAGGTGTTGGTTCACGCCAAAATGGTCTGATGAGGTTTGGACGGGCATCATCACTGGGGTATGTGGAGAGATCGAGGTTGGATAAGGATTATTCGAGTGAGGATATATGTTTCCCCCTTGTGAAGGGGTCCCATAAAGAGGGTAGCCCGAATTATAAAAATGATTATCCCCGTACGGAAGACCTGGGGGTACTTAATGACCTGTCATGTAAAAAGTGTTCAAAGGAACTGACATGGCGGACGAAAGATACATGGGCAGAGGGTAATAAGTGGGATAGGCACCCATCTGAGTATTGTCTCTTGAAAGAGAATAGTTAGTATTGGATCTATAGGGAGGAAGGTTCCAACCTCCCACGGGGACACGACTCATATCAAATGAAGAAGTAGTCATCGGAGCCATGGCGCCCCCATGTCCAATGCTAGGATTCATATATGTGGGCCAGGGAGAGAGTTGCACTAGGGAAGGCATATCAACAAAAAAATGGCTAGAGACCCAAGGTGCAGACTGAGCGATATAGTTTTGCATACCATTATAAGAAACAAATGGATTTGCTCCCATGAACGTCATGGGGAGGGTAGCAGTAAATGAGGGAGCAAAGGGAACTCCACTATCCATAATAACAAAAACCCAGCACGAAATCCTATGGTCAACTAATAATCAAAGAGCATACCAAAAAGTCAAACGGCCAATATGCATGCAAACGGGCTAAAGTGGTTGAGTGGCCTCTGTGGCTAGAGAAGGTATGTCTTGTCCAGGAGGGACCTGAGACTCCCTGTTAAAGTTTGGAGGTAACAGAATCAGTTATAAGGGCCCTCGTAGGCTTAACAACCAGTCGGTCAGACCCCCCCTGGAGAGGTAATCCTCCATAAAGGTTGTGTGATGTCTGACCCCTATCTGACTCAGGATACAAGCAGAATAACCCCTGCAAGTAACCTATGAGAAACCTAAGTCAAGTAACTAATAAACCATTGTATAACCGATGCACATGCGAATAGTCGTAAGTCCGGATCACCGTATGGGCAGGGTAGCAAAGCCCGAAACCTTGAAAGTACCACCTCTCACAGAGGTATGGGCACTAGCAAGATCCCCAAATATGAATAAATCCATAGAAATATCTCTGACGCTAGGTGAGTATCCAGGGGTTATCCCTTCAACTAACTTCGTGCAACCTCGTGATTAACTCCGGTGTGAGCGGAGCCTCCTGATATTACCAACTATACAATGGATTTATCAACTCCCTATCTCAGACAAATAAGTTGATTTAATTGCCTTGGAGAAATTTACTCACAAAATCCTATTCCAAGGCACCAAATCCTAGGCTAGTTTGTGCACCCTAAAAAATAAAATCGTGACTAATCAATTTTAGTTTAAAGCGTAAAATTTTATTGGCCGTGATTACTCAAAAAGGTATGGAAATGAAACTCATGGTGTTATGACTCTCCATAAGAATAAAAATAGATATAATGCAAAGCCTACCTTTAACTTTTTAGTAAATGATATGCTAAATAAAACAGTGCAATCTTCAATTTTAATTTTGCAACTCGGAAATAAAATGCAATCTTTCGTTAAATGTGCTAAGCTAATGATAAAGTTTCAAAGACAAAAATACCAACCAATGCAAAATGCCTATATTTTCAATGTATTTAAACAGAAAATGCATGGACTGATAAGCGACTTGATATATAAATTCTACTGTGTATAAAAGCAATCACTCGAGCAGACTACCAAGCAGCTAAGCAGACAGCCCAACTACCAAGGAAAAATAAAAAATGGAAAACAAAGAGAAATATGTCACCCAAAAATTCAACTCCATAAAGGTTTCCTGTCATCCCAGATAATCTCAACAGGTACCACAGAGACCCAAGAAGGCTCAGTGATCCTCAAAACCTACCCAACAGTCACTAAACCAAGCAAACAAGCAAGGGGGAAGTGGTATACGCTCATGTTCAAGAGAAAAGGGAATATATACTCTTCTTGTAGTGGGATAGCAAGCGTATACATGCGGTTGTTAGGGAAGAAAGGGTGTATATCCTTTAAAACAAGGCTAGGCAAGGTAAAAAGGCTGAAAACTCAGACCCATAGTGAACAGACTCCGTCCAACTGTGATACGACAAGAAATAATAAGGAAAAAGAGCAATGTAAGAAGGAAAAATACTTCAACCCTTAGAAGGAAGATCTCTCCCCAGTGGAGTCGCCAATTCTGTTACAAGGGAAAAGCTCTCTATGGCCAAGGGTAAACCACAATAGACAGGTATGACTGCAGAAATCAACTCAATTCCAACATATGATATATAAACTAATATGCAATACAATGAAGAAGCTACCTCGATCCAATTGTTTGATGTCATTCCACCATTGAGCACTTTGACCCAAAGCCTTGTACCTGCAAGAATTTCTCGACAAACAAGTGATGCAAGTATATAGCGACAGTATATAAAATGAGTTAGCACATCAGATAGCACAATCCATTAATAAACATTACAAACATGCCCATGGATAATAATCATATATTTTCAAGATATCGATAGGACGAGAAAGGAGTATTTATATTAATAATTGATCAACAGAAGTATCAACATTACAGACTTCCATGTTGGCACGGTTCGAAACCAAGAAACCAAGTTCCTTCCAACTGGGTCTCCACCACTTCAATCCTCCACCAAAGGCAAGCTCATAGCAAAGAGATAAAGAGATTCTCTTGATAATAAGGGAAGAGATTGGGGTCTGAACACTGTGTTCAGACTTGAGGGACAAAGGGATGCAGACTCAATATGAAGTAATTCCTCCAGAGTAACTTTGCTCTCAAAGTTGAATGCTTTCTCTCTCTCTTTTCTATATCTCGAAATTGTGCTCTTATAGCCTCCAAAATGCAACTGAAGGGCCGAGTCAGAACGTTTCCAGTATATGGAAGGCCAAAGATCATAGATCTTCTGTCATGGAAACCCGACCTCATTTTGTATTTTCTGGCACAAATCCTGATATACGTGAGTTGTAGTGGCGCATCAAGCGTATACGCATCTTGCAAAGCAATTAGGGAGCGTATATGTGGAAAAATATATAATTTTGGCTCTGGATTTATCAAAAAGGGGGTTGACAAGTCTGCATAGGGAAATGGAAAAAGGCCCTTTGTGCAAGATAGCAATGGTGAGGCAAATCTTGCTATAACACGCCCGGGAAGTCCTAGTGTTTTACATGCCTATGGCATTTTACAAACTTAGATTAATTTATCCCACATGCATCCTAGGAATTTTTTCTCCTCTCACTCTCTCATATATAATTGAGGTGAAGGAGGCCCTTTAAGCATGCAATGGAGTGTGATGTAAATCTTGTTGTGAATGAAGTGTAGCCAACATCTCTTTCTTTTCATAAATAAGCTACCCCATTCTACTAGTTTGTGTTATATAGTGTTTTTCTCTCTTATTCATTAATAGAAGTCGGGTTTCACTTTATTTTTGTGTTCTATATTTTCTTTTGTCATGTTTCATTCTTGGCATAATCCAAATCAATGGTATCATAACAGTCTGTTCCTTGTTGTTTCTCAGAGCAGGTGCCCAACAAGGTCAAGGTATAGAGAGTTGGGTCTTGATCTAGTTTTGCTTGAGGACAACTGCTCTCACATGCCGAAGTGACCTCCCATGGTAGAATAAAAGAGAGATGACAAAGCATGAGATCCTTTCAAGACGTTTCTCGAGGAAGCCCTCGTGCAACAAATGAACGAGATGATGGACAACTTCACTTAGATCCTTCGAAGACTATCGATGGTGGCAGTTGAGGCATCTTCGACAAGCAACCATTTCGCAAGTGCGACACCCTTCAAGGTAAAAGTCAATTTTGATATCCCCTTATTTGAAGGCCAGATAGATGCAAATGCTCTAGAAAAATGGTTGAATTTGCTATAAGGTTATTTCTTTGTCTAAAAAATTTCCCATAGTGAAAAGATCACCTTCGCGCTCCATGAATCCCTTCCCCATGTCAGATCTTGGTGGGAAGGTTATTGGGACACCGCAAATGAATCTGCAACATTCAGGAGAGAACCCACTTGCGTGACCTTTCTAGATTCCCTAAAGGAGGAGTTCTACCCTGTTGGAAACTATGATGACCAGTACATGAGATGGATGACTCAGCGTCAGAAAAGAGATCTGACAGTCCTAGAGTACACTAACATCTTTCATACTTTGCGCTAAAAGTTGGGTATCAAAGACTCCGAGCGACACCTAGTTTTGAAGTATCGTAGTGGTTTGCATAGGTGCATCCAAACATAGATGGATTTCTTGGATGTTAAGTTTAGTTTTGTTATTAGGTTAATTCTAAATTACTTGAGCATTCAATGCATTTCCAAAACAACAACATAAAGAGGATCATTGAAAGAAACACAATCACAAGGTACGCAACATTTTATCATGGGAAACCCTCGTGGGGGAGAAAACCCAACAAAACTTCCTCAATAATAGATTGCCAATTCAATTCCAAGACTAAGACCAAAACACCAAGAATAAACTAAGACTAAGCATGTGCCTCTCTTCTCCTTCCTCCTGCAACTACAATTGCCTTCAAGATATGTGCACTAGATGAGTGAGTGTGAGAGTGTGTAAGTGAGGCACCATCCTTGCATATAAATACTAGTTGAGGAGGCACTAGGGTTATGTCTCTTCACTTAGTAGGGTCAACTTCTTCTAGAATTGGTTAAAACCACTTTATAAACACTAGGGGCCGAATTTACAAATACCACCATATAAATATGGTTTGACCAATCCAAAAAAGGGGATTTGATCTTATACAGGACCCGACATGATCAATCTCCAAAAGGGGATTTGATCTATAAGATAATAACTTAAATATAATTAGAATATTCTTCGAAGTTACAATAATTCAACACTCCCCCTTAATGAGAATGGCATTCCACTGACATGACCCAATACAGCATCATCAAGAGAAGGAGAGGGAAAAATCATCCTCAACATCTGGAACATTGATTAGCACATCTATAAATCATCGGAAGTTTTTATCATCATCAATATCATCGTCGTTCACAACATGGAGCTGGACTAACATCATCATCAACAACAACAACATGAAGATGAAACATCAACATCAATAGCATGAAGCTATAACAACAACATCACTAACAACAGGAAGCTTATACAACATTATCAACAACACGAGGCTGGTATAACATCATCAATAGCATGAGGGTGAAACAACAACACAATCAATATATGGAAACAGAATGAGGCAGGTGCATCAACAACAACATTTGTGGTACTATGAAAGACCGTCCTTACCGGAGCTTCAGGATTTGCCCAAGAATCATAAGATTTCCTAGCATATAAAATCCTAACAAGCTACCACATGGTACTTTGACAGACCGTCCTTACTGGACCTTCAGGATTTGCCTAGGAATCATAAGATTCCTTAAGATATAAAATCATAATGGAGCTACCACTACTGACCACAGCTGGCATATAAATGCACAGGTACTCTGACAGACTGTCCTTACCAGACCTTCGAGATCTGCCCAAGGATGATCAATCCCCTAGGATATAAAATCCTAACGGAGCTACCGGATGTTGGTAAGGATATAGTATCATCAACATCACTCCCCCTTTCGAGGGAGGTCCTTTAAGACAACACCAAGCTTGTCTCGGAAGTACTCAAACTTTACACGAGATAGAGGCTTGGTAAACACATCTGCTACCTTCTCATATGTGCCAACATATTGGAGTTTTATAGCTCCCCTCTGCACCATATCGCGAATGTAGAGATACCAGATCTCTATGTGCTTCGACTTATCATGGAACGTTGGGTTCTATGTCATCTTTATACAACTCTGGTTATCCCATAAAATCATGGTGCCTTCCATCTCCATATAAAATAGACCTGTCAACAACTTTCGAAGCCATATGGCTTCACAACTGGTGGAACATGCTGTAATGTACTATGCTTTTGTCTTGCTGAGAGCAATACTTGATTGCTTTCTTCTTTTCCATGAAGTCATGGTTGACCCCAAACTAAAACAACATCCTGAAGTGCTCTTTATGTCAGAAGCACTTCCAGCCCAATCTAAATCAGTATAACCATATAGTCTGAATTCACGATCTCTAGTATAACAGAGACCATAATCCAACGCACTCTTAAGGTATCTCATCACATGCTTTGAAACTACAAGGTGAAAACATCTGGGTTCCACTAGATATTGACAAAAGGTGTTCACAACAAATCATATATATGGCCTGGTATTCGTCAGAAACATCAACGATCCAATAATTTGTTTGTATAAAGTAGCATCAACCAACTTTGACGAAGTATCAACCAAGAGCTTCAAATTTTTTTCCATGGGTGTGATCATGGATTTACATTCCAACATGTCAAATCTATTTAGTATTTCAACTGCATACTTCCCTTGGTTAAGAAAGATCTTCTCTGGGCTCTTCCAAAATTCAAGACCTAATAAATAATGCATCGGGCCTAGGTATTTCATCTCAAACTTTGCAGTGAGCTTCTTCTTGCAATATGCGATGAGATTTTCTTCTCTTGTTGAGAATAAGTCATCCACATATAGTAGCAATATAACTAGCTCATCATTCATAACCTTGAATTAAAGGTTATGATCAACTTTACTTTTGGTAAAGCCCAAGCTCGTCAGGAAACTATCAATTCTACCATACCAAGCTCTAGGAGCTTACTTCAACCTGTACAGAGCTTTATTCAACTTGTAGACACGAGTCTTTCTATCTTCAACTTCAAACCCTTGTGGTTGTTCAATATACACTTCTTCTTCAATAACACCATTTAAGAAGGTTGTTTTCATATCCATTTGATGTAACTTCCACTTCATTTTGGTTGCAAGAGCTATGATGGTTCTAATAGAAGAGTATCTGGCTACAAGGGAAAATGTTTCTTCATAGTCAATACCTTCCTTCTGAGAAAATCCATGAGCCACAAATCTTGCCTTATGTTTTTCAATACTTTCGTCCGCTGCGTGTTTTATTTTGTATATCCACTTGGAAGATACCACGTCTTTATTCTTTGGTCTGGGAACTACTTCCCATACATCATTCCTTATAATGGAATAGTATTCTTTTGTCATGTCGTCCATCCATTCTTTCTTTTGAACGGATTCTTCAAAGCAAGTAGGTTCCTTTTCTATGAGATCACACATTAAGGCCATATAGTTGGATAATGGCTTAGGTTTCTTGCTATGTCTCATGGTTCCTTCTGGGGCACCATATTTCTCTACATCTTGAATAAGTTAGCTTGCCCAAACTAGCTTTCTCTTGTGAGAGATCATCATACAGGGAGGTTCTTTAGATTCTATCATATCATGATCTTCTAGAATCTCATCACCAGGGGTAATTGTAACTTCCTTCACGAGTTCTATAACTCTGGATCTAGAGGTTCTTCTTCATATACTCCTTCAAGTTGGAATTTCCTTGATCTTTTGAGTGTTGCATCTTCATCAAAGGTTACATCTCTGTTGATCTCAATATGATGGTAACCTGGTATATAAATTATGAAGGCCTTAGAGACCTCACAGTATCCAACAAATATTTCCTTCTTTTCTGAAGGATCCAACTTAGTTCTCTTTTCTTTTAGAATGTGTACAAATATTGTACAACCAAATATTTTGATATGGCTTACTTCTGGCTTCTTTCTGATGAACATTTCTTCTGGAGTTTTGAATCCAAGTGCACTATGGGATAATCTATTTTGGACATATACTATTGTTCTTGTTGCTTTAGCCCATAAGTGCATTGGAAGATCTTGATCGTGAATCATAGTCTTTACTGCTTCCATAATTGTTCTATTCTTTCTTTTTGCTACACCATTTTGTTGAGGATTATAGGGAGTGGTGAGCTCCCTCTTAATCCCGACATCTCTGCAAAAGCTTCCGAATTAATTTGAAGTGTACTCTCCTCCATTGTCTGACCTGAGTATCTTCATTTTCCTTTCGGAGAGGTTTTCTACCAAGGCTTTGAATTCCTTGAACTTTCCAAGTACTTCATCTTTTGAATTCAAGAAATAAACCCAAGTCTTACGAGAGTAATCATCTATTGGATTACTGAGAGGGGGGTGAATCAATAATAGAGCAATTTAATCCTTTTTCACCATAAAATGCAAGTGTTATATCAATGTAGCATTATCATCAAATAATTGCAGAGTAAATAAACAATGAACAAATGAGCAATCATGCACATACACAATACACCAATGTTTTTACGTGGAAACCCAAAGCGGGAGAAAACCACAAAATGTTTTTTCTTATATGTCTTGAAGAATTACATTCATTGGAAGCGCCAACTTCCTTTGTTTTCCAACTGCAACTGGAAGGAGGCTCCAACCCCCTAGTTTCTCAGGCTACAACCTGAGGGAAGCTCCAACTCCCTAGTTCTCTGGCTACAACCAGAAGGAGGCCACAACCCCCTATGTTCTCTGGCTACAACCAGAAGGTGGCTACAACCACTTGTCCTTGCCTCTACCAACCGCTATGATGTAGAAGTAGAATGATGGAACCACTGTCACGCTATCACTGTGAGATATACCACTGTAATAACCTGTACCAATCAACCTGTAATCAATTTGTACCATAAACAAGTGCATCAACCATGCATCAACCTGTACCAAACAACCTGTAATCAGCTTGTACCATAAACAAGTGCATCAACCATGCACCAACTTGTACCATCAACGAGTGCATCAACCATGCACCAAATACGTATCAATCATGCATCAAATACACATAAAATATGACCCATCAAGATGTACCAACATCATCAATTATACACCTCATGTATGTGTCAACTCATCAACTACTTGTCTCAACCATGTACCCAACATGTACCTCAACCAAAAGCCCTCATCGATTTCATCATCCAAACCTGATTTGTAACTCTGCAATAGACTTGGTGTATATGATCACATACCTGCAAACCTTCCTTAACTTTAACAACAAGAGACTAGCATTTTCATTAAACTTTACTTTAGTCTCACATGACTAATTTTGGATTACTCAAAAACTCTAACTTGCAATAATCATAATTATGTACCTGTTGTTGGATCATGTTGTCACTGATGTCAATGGTTTGATTGATTGATGTCATTGATTGATTGATTAATGATTGATGTAATGTAATATGTATTGTCCTTGATGAGAATGCATATATGAAGATGGATCAATGAGTTGTCATTGATATGATGAAGATGGATCAATGAGTTGTCATTGATACATGATGAAGATGGATCGATATGGTTTCATTGATATGATGCATTGTTGGAAAAATGTATAGATGACACATTTATTGTCTTATTGTGATTAATAAGGTGCACAAATGGATGAACTCCAAAGTGGTCCCCTTATGGTGAAAGCTCTCACTGGAAGACGCCTTGCGGATTGAGTTATCCTAGAAGAATGGTTGGAGGACCCATGCTTGTATGTCGAATAATGAGATGAATATCAATGAAATTGTTGGTGAAACTATCATAGATGGATAGTGCTTGTCATGCCATTTCCGGTGGTATGTGGAATGTCACATAACTCCTCACGGTTTGAGAGTTATGGCCTTACGAAGTTGGAGGACCCCCATATGAAGGCTTGAAGCCCCCAAGATCAAAGAAGTCAAAGTGACCTAAAAGAATAAATAATTATTTAAATGATAAAGTAAAATGAAAAAGTCAAGGTGGATTATTTAAATAATAAAGAGAAGTGACAAAATCAAGAAAGATTATTTAGATGATAAACTAAGGTGACAAAATCAAGAAAGAATATTTAAATGATAAAGTATTGGAGAATTTTCTATTTATGGAAAATGGTTAACCCTAAAATAAGGAAAATAGGCTAAGTGACCTAGAGGATGAAAGTATAAACAAGATAGCAATGGCCTCTTAAATATCATCCTGTGTGTGGATCAATGGAGAGCTTCTAGTGAGAATATATTTTGAAGTATTCATGGAGAGCTTCTTGTGAGAGCATTTTGGTGTGGATCTCTTGAGCATGATTGAAGATATATTTTGAGAAAGAGAGTGTGAGGAGGATCTCATGGATGCATCAAAGTTTCGGGAATATCATAGATCTTGACGACAAAAGTCTCGGAGCTTCAGAAACCCTATTTTTTGGTGCGTACACGGGTTGTCTGTGTATAGGGTGTGTATACGCAAGTTGTCTGTGTACAATGTGCATATAATACGTGGGTTGTCTATGTACAAGGTGCATATACGCGGGCTGTCTGTGTATAGGGAGCGTACAATGGATAAAATCATGGAGATTTTTGGTTGAGATGATGACAAGTTGTTGAAGACTGAAGCAGGTTCCAGATTTGCACTCTATGGGCTCAGATCTATCATTGAGACACTGGTATGGTTACATTATTGTCTTGATGGATAGCATTGCTTATTGTGTTGTGAATGCCTAGTGCATTCTTGGTATGGTTTCTATGATGTGATTTATGTTTGTTGATGGAGTGAGTAACACTCTTATGATTCAGTACTGATATGATGGCTATAGTATGTTGATTGCTTATGCATGATTGAGTAGCATTCATATTGATTGGTTGTGGAGCATGAGTAAGCTATTGGAGAGCTTGGATGTATTGTGATTGGCTGGTGGTTAGTTTAGACAATGATAAACATAAGAGAATCATAAATTGGTTGCAAAGGATCTGAGTTGATTTTTAAGGACAAACCCTAATAGCTCAGAAGGTATACGCAAGTTGCAGTACTGGTTGGGAGCGTATATGCAGGTTGTAGTACTGCTTGGGCACATATACACGCGGGTTGTACTACTGGTAGGGCACGTACACATGCATGTTTCACTACTGACAAGTCGCGTACCTGTTGTAGATTGACATCTATTGAGGATTTTTGCCTCATCTCAGTTGATGTTGAGGGTGTAAGTTGAGTCTTGCATCATAGAGTTGATGCTCTTGTAGAGTTGTACTCTATTCAGTTGTTGTTGATAAACCCCTAGATTGTTGTCCATAATAAAAAGAAAATTGTACATACATCTTATGTTCTTTATGTTCCTTGTGGTGATGACTCGTTGATGATATATTGTTGATATATGTTGTTGATATGTGCTCACATCTAACTAGTTATAAATGACAGCAATGAGTAATGAGTAAAATGTTGAATGCTAACTAAAGAGTTTTGTGTAAGAGGGAAGTTTGGGAAACAGAGCCCCACACTCATTCACCCCCCCTCTAAGTGTGGTAGGTGTGTCCAACAATTGGTACCAAAGCGAGCCTTCACTACAAGCCTTAACAAGCTTGAAGGAGATCCATAGACACACAAATGGATGATGAAGTTCCAATCCTTGATGAGGAAAACTATTCTACTTGGAGAAAAGAGATGAGAGTATATTTGAAGACAATGGGAGCAGCTATTTGGAAGAAAGCCATTGGTGGATCAGTTTCGTTGAAGAACAAGTCAAAGTTTGCAGCTCAAAGGGAAGGAAAGAAGAATGGTGCATTGGCTCTCAAGACCATTCTTAGTGGACTTTCAAGCTCTATCAAAGAGAGCATGGGACAATGCACTTCCACCAAAGATCTATGGCTAAAGCTAGAGGAGATATATCAAGAAAAGAAAGAAGATGTTGAAGACCACAACGTCAAGATTATCAAAGGTAAAGAATCTCTAACTCTTGATTGCATATGTGATGATTATGAAAGAATTTGAAATGAAGGAAAAGAATCATGTGATGATGTTGGCAAGAAGGAAGATATTGAAGGAATTTCAAATGAAGGAAAAGAATCATGTGATGATGTCGGAAAGAAGGAAGATATTGAAGATACTTCAAATGAAGGTAAAGAATCTCCAAAGACTCTTGATTGCAATGATTCAAAATGTGATGATGTTGAATTTTTCTCAAGTGAAGAATATGATCTAGAAATAGTTTGTGTAAAGTTTGATAATAGTTATCCCATGGAAAGAATAGAAGAAAATCTATTAGAACTTCAAAAGGAAATTGAAGAGGGTTTATATAGATATAGAAGTGATCATTTTTATACACACTATAACTATCTTTCGGATAACACTAAGAAGTTTCTTAGGAGGAGTCAAAGATATATCTTGAAGTTAAAGGGAATGCTCAAATAACAAGAAGAGAGTTCTAAGACTCAATTAGTAGAAAAGGAAGAAGAGATCACAAGACTAAAGAATGAAAAAGAAGATGTGAAGGTAGAGGATGAGATTAGCAAAAGTTTTGAAACTATTGTCCATCTCAAGACCCAAATTGAAGAAGCCAAAAGGGTAGAAGAATTTTTGAAGAATCAAATTAATGAAAAGGAAGAGTCGTGTCATAAGTTAGAAGCTGAAATTGTTGACCTTAGAAAGAAGGTAGAGAAGTCAAACAAATTCTTGAATAGCTCAATAATCTTTGATGAGATATTGGAAAGTCAAAGATCACCATGTGATAAATCAGGTCTTGGATACAAAAAGTAAACTACACATGTTGAAGCAAGAACCTCAAAGTAGCATGAGGTAAGTCCATCAAAGAAGGAAGACAATGTTGCAAAGCAACCATCTACACAAGGCAAAGAAAATCAAAAGAACAAAGCAAGGAAGACATCAAGAAGCCATTCTTGGGACACCAAAGAAAAGGTATGAAAGTGTTTTCCATGGGCATTGTTATTCATGTAATGGATATGGTCACAAAGTTTTTGAATGTAGATCCTATGAAAGGAGATATAATGGAAGATTCCATAACACCATGAGATGTTGGAGATGTGATCACTGTAGATGTTGGAGATTGTTGTTCACTGTAACACCATGAGATGCTACAGCTATAGTGGATTTGGCCACAAATCACAAGAGTGTTGGAACACAAGAAGAAAGTCCATGATGAGGACTTCACATAGCATGGCTAGAAGAAGGAATGAAGTAAGGAAAGGAGACATTTTTGAAAAGATGGATGCTCAAAGCTCAAGTTCTGAGGAGAAAAGACACCTACAGAAGTGGGTGAAGAAGACAGGGCAGCTAGAACAGAATGAAAGACTGAAGGAAAGCTCAAAAGTGTCATCTACTGAGGTATACGTAGGTGATAGTGGTGACAGTCGCGTACATACGCAGGCTGATCTTGAATAGGTCGCGTACATATGTGATATGTTGTGCAGCAGGCCGCGTATATGTGTCAAAGCCTTGGGAAAAAGGCAATGCACATGGCTTGGAGTTTGATGTTATGGTATAAACTCTATGATGCAAGGTCTAACATGGTTTATTGCAAGTTCTGACACTGTTTGTTGCAGATTTTCATGGTTCTATATTAGATCATGTAAGGTGACTATGAAAGATAAATCTTGGGTGCATGGCACTAACCCATGAGTATGAATTGATGTTGATCTATTGGGGTACATGGCTGGTACATATTTGAGTTTCATTGATATATCTTATGATATATTATTGGAAGCACATGATGAATATCATGGTGCATACATTTTGCATGTGATTGGGCTACATATTGACACATATAGTTTATGAAGTTGATGAGTGTTATCCACATTTTTGGTTATCGAGATGATATTATGATTATGTCATGATAATGGAAGATCAAACTCTTCATTAAGAACTTTTTCCTGAAGAAGGTTACACTTGTCATTTTCTCAAAAATCATATTTTGAAAATAGTCCG
>ML789789.1:81491-143647 GCA_009831015.1 Picea engelmannii
GAGAACTTTCTATTTATGGAAAGTGGTTAACCCTAAAATAAGGAAAATAGGTTAAGTGACCTAGAAATGGGTTAAGTGGCCTAAAAATGGGTTAAGTGACCTAGAGGATGAAAGTATAAATAAGATAGCAATGGTCTCTTGTATATCATCCTGTGTGTGGATCAATGGAGAGCTTCTAGTGAGAATATATTTTGAAGTATTCATGGAGAGCTTATTGTGAGAGCATTTTGGTGTGGACATCTTGAGCACGATTGAAGATCTATTTTGAGAAAGAGAGCGTGAGGAGGCTCTCATGGACGCATCCAAGTTTCGACAATATCGGAGATCTTGATGGCAAAAGTCTCGGAGCTTCAGAAACCCTATTTTTTGGTGCGTACGCAGGTTGTCTGTGTATAGGGTGCGTATACGCAAGTTGTCTGTGTACAAGGTGCGTATAATACGCGGGTTGTTTGTGTACAAGGTGCATATACGCGGGCTGTCTGTGTATAGGGAGTGTACAATGGATAAAATCATGGAGATTTTTGGTTGAGCTGATGACAAGCTATTGAAGACTGGAGCAGGTTCCATATCTGCACTCTATGGGCTCAGATCTATCATTGAGACACTGGTATGGCTACATTATTGTCTTGATGGATAACATTGCTTATTGTGTTGTGAATGCCTAGGGCATTCTTGGTATGGTTGCTATGATGTGATTTATGTTGGTTGATGGAGTGAGCAACACTCTTATGATTCAGTACTGATATGATGGCTATAGTATGTTGATTTCTTATGCATGATTGAGTAGCATTCATATTGATTGGTTGTGGAGCATGAGTAAGCTATTGGAGAGCTTGGATGTATTGTGATTGGCTGGTGGTCAGTTTGGACAGTGACAAACAGAAGAGAATGATAAATTGGTTGCAAAGGATCTAAGTTGATTTTGAAGGACAAACCCTAATAGCTCAGTAGGTATACATAGGCTGCAGTACTGGTTGGGAGTGTATATGCAGGTTGTAGTATTGCTTGCGCGCATATACATGTGGGTTGTACTACTGGTAGGGCATGTACACACGCACGCTGCACTACTGACAGGTCACGTACCTGTTGTAGATTGACATATGTTGAGGATTGTTGCCTCATCTCAATTGATGCTAAGGGTGTAAGTTGAGTCTTGCATTATAGAGATGATGCTCTTGTAGAGTTGTACTATATTCAGTTGTTGCTGATAAACCCTCAGATTGTTGTCCATAATAAAATGAAAATTGTTCATACATCTTGTATTCTTTATGTTCCTTGTGGTGATGACTTGTTGATGATATATTGTTGATATATGTTGCAGATATGTGCTCACATCTAACTGGTTATAAATGATAGCAATGAGTAATGAGTAAAATGTTGAATGTTAACTAAAGAGTTTTGTGTAAGAGGGAAGTTTGGGAAAAAGAGCCCCACACTCATTCACCCCCCCCCCCCATAAGTGTGGTAGGTGTGTCCAACACCTGTAATGAATAAAGATCTGGAAATGGTACGCAATGTTCTTCAGTGTCTTTTATGCAATTCCTTCAGATTTCACTACTTTGAACCTCTCAGAAAAAAGAGTTATAGCAAAAATGGCATACCTTGTTGAATTCTGGCATATTCTAGAGAGCAAACTTGTAGAGCATTCCCCGCACAGAATATTTGTTGTGTGGATCTGAAAATTGTACACATAATACTATAGACTGTATTATAACCAATACATTTGGTCTTACTAAATTTGGATATGTTATGAAGAAGTTATGACATTTTTACTCGAAACACATGTTTTAGAATAGTTTCAAGATTAGCCACAAACTCTATTTTCCACGGCGTGTAACTCCAAAACTGCAATGACCCACAAGCTGAAATTTGTATCACAACTACTTGGATGTGTTTCCTCAATGGCCTTCCAATTTCACAATCTAAATCATTCTAGAAAAAAAATTATTGCGAAAATGATGAGATGACATGTAAATAACATACCTTAGAAAGCATCATCAAAAGAATTTATCCTCCCTTGAATTTCAACCTTCTTTACTTCACCTTCTCTCTGAAATTCAACTTAGATATCCAATGGTTACCTCAGTCACCTGCAGATATTCAATATGCTCAAGTGTAATTAAAATGAGAGAGCCTTGCCTCTTATTTATACTTTCATGTAGCTTCCTCAAGGGGTTACCTTTTAACCATCTTAACCCACTTTCCTTATTTTAGGGTTAACCCACTTCTAACAACTTGTCCACTTAGTAATTTCTCCATTAAATTTATTTTGTATCCACTTTGACTTATAGTACACTCATCACTTCACTTTACCTCAAGGGGTTACCTTCTAACCATCTTAAACCACTTTCCTTATTTTAGGGCTAACTCACTTCTAACCACTTGTCCACTTAATAATTTATGCATTAACTTTATTATTTAAATAATTTATTTTGTATTCACTTTGACTTATAGTACACTCATCACTTCACTTTATTATTTACCTTCTAAAATCTCTTAAACCACTTTGACTACTTTGACCTTTTGGGGCTTCTAGATGACTCATGAGGGTTCTCCAACTTCACATGGCCATAACTCTCTAACCGTGAGGATTTATGTGACGTTCCACATACCACCGGAAATGGCATGATATGTACTATCCACCTGGAATAGTCTTACCTGCAAATATATCAAAACTCATAACATTATCCATCAAACAAACTTGGGTCTAGTACCCAAACCTTTGTGCTACCGGAATTTGCTACCAGACTTTCTTCAAGGGTTGACATCAATGACAACCAACCCAAATAATCAACATCATCAATAAAGGATACATAGTATACATACCCGCTTAGAGAGGTTGATGTCATTGGACTGCATACATCTGAGTGGACAAGTTCCAAGATTCCTTCTATTTTACTGTCGCTTTTTGGGAAATGATTCTTTATGTTTTTTTTTTCTACACATCCCTTGCAAGGTCATTCTCTTCAAGAATGAGTCCAATTCTGTACTTCCAGGCATGAAAATTTTCCACACCTTCTAACGTATCAAAAAGCTTGGTGCTTGCAAACATCTTAACCTAGAGCTAGGAAAATGACCAGAAAATGAAAGTGCTCATAAAATCAATCTGAACTTACCAGGAGATGCGTTGGGCTGAGGCGAGTTTGTTGGAGTTGATTGTTTCAAAAAATTCCAAGTTTGACCCCTTGAAACTTGACCTGCGCAATTTTGGACTAGTACTTCTGGTACTGGTTTTGGTTTCCTAGTTTTTTAATTTTCTAGTACCAGTCAAAACTAGGGTTTGACTTTCTAGAGAATCTAGCCACTGAAAAAGTCTGCTCAAGCTGCCAAAAGATGCGCTAGGGCAAAGCGCACTTCCCAAGATAGTTTTTGGTCAAAAAATCCTCTTCAATAAAAAGCCTTAATTTCCTTATACGACAACAATGATGTTTTTAGATACCCAGTGAAAGGTGATCTATTCAGTCACACTCTGATACCATGTTAAGTTTAGTGTTGTTATTAGGTTAATTCCAAATTCCTTGAGCATTCAATGCATCTCCAAAACAACAACATAAAGAGGATCATGGAAAGAAACACAATCACAAGGTACGCAACATTTTATCCTAAGAAACCCTCATGGGGGAGAAAACCCAACAAAACTTCCTCAATAATATATTGCTAATACAATGCCAATACTAAGACCAAAACACCAAGAATAAACTAAGACTGAGCATGTGCCTCTCTTCTCCTTCCTCCTGCAACTGCAACTGTCATCAAGATATGTGCACTAGATGAGTGAGAGTGAGAGTGTGTAAGTGAGGCACCATCCTCACATATAAATACTATTTGAGGAGGCGCCAAGGTCATGTCTCTTCACTTAGTAGGGTCGACTTCTTCTAGAAGTGGTTAAAACCACTTTATAAACACTAGGGGTCGACTTTACAAATACCATCATATAAATATGGTTTGACCAATCCACAAAAGGGGATTTGATCTTATACAAGACCTGGCATGATCAATCCGCAAAAGGGGATTTGATCTATAAGATAATAACTCAAATATAATTAGAATATTCTTTGAATTTACAATAATTCAACATTGGACATCTCCTTAGTGGGTGTTACTTATCGATATGTAGTCAAAATTGAGAAAAAATTCAAGCTGCAGAGTAAGTGGGGGTTCGGGTTTGAAAATACGCCACAACTGAATCATGGCAAAGGAAACCCTAACTCACAGAATGAAGGAAAAAACAAGGAAGGCCGATGTCAAGAGATCCAGTCCAAGACATAGGCAAATAAGGGTAATGAGAAGCCTAAAAGAGACACCGGAAAGTGGTGTGAGTTCCACAACGACCCCTGGCAGAACACTGATGAATGTCGCTCGAAACAATATTTGGTGGTCAATTTCAAAGAAAAAGAATAAGAACATGACTCAGACTTTGATTCAGAGCACAATAAATGGAAACAGATCATCGATGCAGAACCCACTGCTACCATCGTAGCCACAACAATACAAGGATCTTGAGGATGAGGAGCACCTCTTCAACTCATAGATGTGGGTAAAGGGGACCCCATTGCATTTCATTGTTGACAACGAGAGTCATAAGAAACTGATCTCAGCTTAGGCTGTGAAGAGATCGAAGTTGCCAACGATGCCACACCCCCAACCATACACCATCTTATGGTTGAGTCGAGGATGAGACATATGTGTTAGCCAATAATGTCACTTGTCCTATGGCATCAAGCCCTTCAAGGATGAGGTAGTGTGTGATGTTGTCCCACTTGAAGTCTATGATGTTATTTTAGGACAACCATATATGTGGAAACGTCATGCTATCTATGAGTCTCAGCCCCACAGTGTCAATGTTACTCTGGGGGGTTAGCTCTATAGGGTACCAGAGGTAGCTTCGACTACTGCCACTTCATTAATCTCGGAAAAACAATTCCATAAAGTAATCTCTCAGACTACAGATGTTTCCCTCTTCATGATCCAGTCAGACGGTAAACATGAGGTCACTGCTACCACTACAACCTTGGCCCAAGACGTTTATATCCAATAGAAGCAGGTTGATGAGATTATAGAGGAGCACGAAGAGAATGTGAGTCTTCCACATGTTCATCATAGCTCTATTGGCCACGACCTATTTCAGGTGTGCTTGGGATTCCAACCATTAGCCCCCATTGATATAGCTCTCCTTATTACATCTTCATCGACAGAGTCCTCCCACACTCATAACAAGGCAGATCATGCATCCAGATCTATTGAATGGATCCAACACATCCAATAGGTTCATGACATACTTCCACAGGCAAAGTACAAGCATGACATCTACTTCAACAAGACAAACAACTCACCAAGGTTCAAATTCAACAAAGTTTTCTCTCTCTCTCGAGGGAACTTGACGCAATGAGGACCATTGCTTCCTAAGGGTAGGAATGATCCAGGTGGATCTCGGTGGTCAACCACCTTTTCTACTAAATGAACATTTCGAGCCTATGGTTTTGATAAACCATTATATTTACCCTTTTGATGGGGAATGGAATGTAATACTATCTTCATTTGTTAATTACAAACATCATGTAATGATCTTATGTACATGCCTATAAAATAGCGTTAATGCACCATATCCCATTAGAAATCTGCAATTAAGTGATCTCGGGTTAGAGTAGTACTGGCATGGGTGACCGCGTGAGAAGTCCTAGTGTTTTACATGCCTATGGCATTTTATAAACTTAGATCAATTTATCCCACATGCATCATGGAAATTATTCTCCTCTCACTCTCTCATATATAATTGAGGTGAAGGAGGCCCTTTAAGCATGCAATGGAGTGTGATGTAAAGCTTGTTGCAAATGAAGTGTAGCCAACATCTCTTTCTTTTCAGAGATAAACTACCCCATTCTACCAGTTTGTGTTCTACAATGTTTTCTCTCTTGTTCATTAATAGAAGTCGAGTTTCACTATATTTTTGTGTTCTCTTCTATATATTGTTTTTGTCTCGTTTCGTTCTCAGCATAATCCGGATCAACATGTGTGAGTAATGGGGGTTGATGTGGCATCCACTTGGTACCATGCTGGTCAACAAGGTAGGTCAACATGCGAGAGGCATAACTTCTGTATACAAACTCCAATTGAGGTGATTTTTGCACCATTGGAAAGATTTCTATGTGTACAACAATGTCGAGGGGTTGGGCGCCATGCTTGCGAATTTTTGACCCCCAAAAGTGTTGTTTGATGCCTCAAATTGGATCTAAGAGGTTATGGACCCCAAATCACCAAATTGCAACCTGCCCCTAAATGGGGCCTGCAAGCCAATTCCTCCATTTTTTCCATCCATAAAGTAGCAAGATAGATGACAAATTATATAATGATCCATTCCAAATCAGTACCGAGGGAAAATCAGATTGTGTAAAATCTCATGGGATCCCCCACTCTTTACTGGAACATCTAGATGGAGGGCGGCTCCACCACTAGTCATAATAACAACTAGTAAGTCCAGGGGGCTCGACCACATTTGAACTTGTGACCTATGGCCTTGTTGTCGACAACATCCTTGTGCAGATGGTTTAACTGATTGAGCTAACCATTTGGGCTATTTATCTATATTTATATACTTTTAGTTTTTGTATTAATATTAACATTTTTTCCTTGGAAAATACATTCCCAGGAAACCCTTGGGCACTTCCCCTCATTTAGAGAGTCATACCTATTGTAAAGTGGGCCATATAGACTATTGTATGCTAACTCAATATGGACATTGAGTGACGTCGACATAGGCTGAGGTAGCTAGCCCAAGCACTTGATCTCGAGACCTCTTGCTCGTTATTCACAATTCTCAACCACTCCAATTAACCCATGAAACTTTGTATCAATATTAACATATTACACTGATTTCATTTTTTTTAATTATTATATTTAATTAACCTATGTTTTTTTTTTTTGTAAATAAAAGTAGATCCTTATATTAATGACATATGTAAGATGTACAATGACAAGCATGAGCCACCTTTTCCGCCACAAATGGGAAACCAGAACATGTGGCTCTTAGATGTTCAGAGATTGACACATCATCTTGTATGCTAGCACTGTTTGAACAAAAATGCTTACACAAATTTCTGCAACCTATCTACGTAAACAAAAAAAATTGTACAGTATTCGGATGGTCTCTAGGACCAACTATTGACAGAGTTGCTATTAACAAAACTACATAAACAGTATATGAAAAAATTGCATGATCTTCTATCCTGTTGTTGTGATAAACTAAGCCATTAATCCTGCAACAAGAATTGACAAAGAACCATAACCTGGAGACTTCACTTCATTATTGAGCCTGGTTGTCCATGAATTGTGTAGACCGAGGTGAACTGTTGGCTACATGTTGGGCATCTAGCGTGTGCAAGAGCATCCGCTAATGCATCGAACAAGATGTCCATCCTTTGGCCAAGGATGCTCTGAGAGTGCATCTGATTGTCCTGTTTCTGCCTGATTTTGAAGAGGAGTTGAAGGTGCTCCTCCATGAGGCGGTTTGCAAATTGTTGAGGTTGCTCCTCCTCCTCGTCCTTGCTTGATACCTCTATGGTGATATCGTTGGCTTCTGCTTCGTTTTCCTCCACTTTCCAGCTTAGAAGGATTTCCTCCTCCATCATACAGCTTCCATCGTTGTAGTATGAGTCACCTAGATTAACAATTGGGGGGGGCAAGAGATTGGTGGCCAGAGGAGGGCGCGCACACGAATGTGGTGCCTCCTCTTTAATTGAGCTCAGGCCATGGAGTAGAAGAGGGGTGGAGAGAGGGATGTGTGCACAAGAGGAGGACGCTTCCTCCTTTACCAAGATGACGCCAAGGATCTGAAGAGGAGCGGACTGAGGAGCCTCCTGTGACCTCTAGTTGGTGTGCCAAGGTCTCGCGAAATGTGCAATAAGAGCCAGCTGGGAGGGGGATATCCTATTGCGACGGGAAGGGTGATGTCATAATGAGCACCCCTCTTGGATTTCCCTCTTTCCCTGGGCATGTTGTGGAGAGTATGGAGGTGAAGGGCTGCGAGAATGGAGGCTAAGAGAGGGTGCTGAGAGGAGCGGGAGAAGGCGGAGGTGCTGAGAAGGAGCTTGTGGGGACTGAGCGTGTATGGCGAGTGGAGGGTATCAGATCCAAGGAGGATGACACTGGTGCTTAGGAAAATAACACAGAGAGCAATAATGCTAGAACTCTTGGGAGAGCCAAAGAGCAAGACAAGAGGAATGCACCAGGGCAGATGAAGAATGAAGGAGTACACCAAGGTGAAAGCTCGTTTATTGTTGCTCGTCCCTGAGTTGACATCCCTTTTCGCCATTGAAGTTGAGTTGACAGCCAACCTGGTCCTAGTACGCCTGGTATGGCTTGCTCGCGCAACCATTAACCCAACCAGTCTAGCCAGGCGCGCTACCATTACTCTCCTCATGGTGTGAGCCATGGGGGAATTAATGTTTGTGGGCTGGCGACCGAGGTTAATAACTCCCCTGGATGCCCGGTTCCAACTGTCCTCAGACTTTGTCCAGGTGGCATCCCATCCGGGGATTTAATTAACGTATGTTATATCAAAATTAATAATTTATTATTTTAAATATGCATTGTAAATCATACCAATTCATTCATGAGTTTATCTAATTCTCCAAACTTTAACTATATATCTACTCATTGTATATTAAACTTTCACATTCTCATTACATAACATTGTAAAATATACAATGTAATTAAAAAATAGAATTCGAATTATTTAACCAACTTAGATCCATCTTAAATCAGGATCTATCAATCACCCAGAGGGATCCAATTTCTTAAGGTGTAATATTTTTATTATTTCATTCCATGTCAAATTTTACAAGGTGCTTGAATTGTTTTTTTAATTAAGTCAACCTTTTATTGAGCTGACTTTAATTTTTTTTAAACGCAGTGTTATCTAACATAACACAAGGTTGCATGGCTGCGTAATCCCTGCCAACGAGGTTACAAAGTAAATTGTGGAACAAATTGTAAATGACGGAAGTGTTCGGTGCAAAAGGTATATCACGGAAATGTTGTGTGCAACATGTATATCACAAAACATGGGGCATAAAATTTCATTAGCGCCGAGGCGCGACCCTATGGAGCAAGGTAAATTGTGGAAAGTGGGGTCGAATTGTAAATGATGGAAGTGTTCGGTGCAAAATGTATACGATGGAAATGTTGTGTTGAACATGTATATCACAGAACATCGACCCCGCGGAGAGATAGGAAACTGCAATGAAGATGTGGCAAGCAGCATAAAGCACATGTGGTATCCATGCAGTAAATGACGTTTGGCATGTAGAGAACCATTTATTTTTTGAAAGTATATAACAAAATACAATCTGTTCATAGTGGAAGAAAAAATTTGGAAATTTATCCATGTAGCAAATGACACTTGGCATGTAGAGCACCATTTATTTTTTAAAATTATATAACAAAATATAAATTTGTTTGTCATATAAACTGGTGAAAGATAAAAATGTATGAAGACACAAATTTAAAAGGAGATAAGAAAACAGTTTTTATGAAATATGTCAAAAAATAAAAGTTTGTTACATACTAATGGAAATTTTGAAATATATAAAAAAATAAAAGTTTGTTACATATTAATGGAAATTTCAATGCGTTTGTCATGTAGACTAGGATTGGGGCTCCCGTGGACCATTAGAGAAATATGTACAAGAAACAGGAATGTAGAAAGAAGATAGAGTGCAATACCTGCAAAAATAAATAAATTGAAAGGTATAAGTGTTTGCCTAGACATTTCCATTTAAAAAAGTGGAATAATTGGGTTGATAAACAAAGAAGGATGTGATCAGTAGACTTGCAGTGATGGTACATATGAGCCCTTTGGCTATTTGCTTGCGACTGTCATTTCATTGATGTCGTCGACGGCTGCTGGAATCCTGGCAAATGCCTTTTGTCTTTCGTCGGCGGGCTACTTCAATTCCCTTTCGAGCCATTCTTCAATGTAGCTTCTCATTGGGGCGACGTTGATCTCATTTCAAATTTTTATGTTGAAAAGATCGTTTTCTAATTCCCAGAGGTCGATAGAAAGATTACAAAGAGCCTGATGAATTTCATCATTCTATACTAAATAGTCGACTAGCCAGTCATCGACGTGAGCTTGATCATATTCAAGGATGTTGTAAAACTTTTGCAGAGACAACGCCTTAACATATCAACCTGTTTATCGAACTCTTGCCTAGTTAAGGGCAAGGAGTTTGCGATTAAGTTCGGGTGTCGGAAGTCATTGGTCTTTCCGGCTAAGTTTATTCTTGACAACCTTGTGAATAATTTATCTTTCTTTGATATGGCTTGTTCATGTGATTGAACAATTAGATGCACGTTCTTCACTTTTTCTTTCCAGCATGCATTTAATTGACCAATCCAATTTTTGGATTGAATATCTGTTGGCACAGGGGCAGACCCGAGGTTCAACGCTACAGCAACACACCAACAAAACCCTAACGACCAGCCCTTTCGGCAACACCTGTAAAGTAGATGAAGTCCCACCCGAGGTAGAGGCAGGGGTGGTTGCAGGACTCAGATGTTTGCAAAGGTTCATTGTCCACGACTGGGGGATTATCTTTGAATTCTTCCCCTTAGTTCTAGTTAGGTACTTGTATGGGGCGAGCATACCATGGATCTTGCGATCTTCGAGGTTGAAGTCATTGAACTTCAATGCTGTGATCTTATCCTGCTCTGCTCGAACTGCGTGTATCCCCTTCGAGAGGTACGTAGTGACCATGGTGTACTCGAATTCTCTTGGCACACTATCACGATTCACCGCGCTAGCCAGAGGCGGGATGTAATCGGGCGATATGGTTGGAATCAACTTCACATTGGCTTGGTCGTCTTTATGCTTGGTTCTCTTTTCTACTGATGGATGGGATGGCCCTGATCCACGAGCAGTCGACGGAGAGGCTTGCACCGTTCTCGTCGATGAAGCTTATATACCTGTAGACATTGACATGACGCTTTCAGTCATGAGGTTGATCATAACTTCTTCGACAACTTTCTCTACAACGTTGAACTCGTCTGACATACATGCTCGGGGTTGGAAATCTTCGAGTTCGACGAGTAACTTAGACACTGCAATAGGATAGAGGGCAATAGCGCAATGATCACTATGTAAAATTAACAATTCTGCGGGTTCAGATTCATGGTTAGCAAAAGTGTTCTCGGTGCATGGCGCAACAGGATAAATAGATAACTTGGCAACAGATTGCTTGCAACGGTCGAGAAGCCTTCATTAACTATGTTATGTCCGTTATGTCACGATCCAACGGTCTACTGGCGAACCATAAATACCTTTATACCCGTTCGGGGGGGGGTCGATCGAACGGTTATATTGGTCCCAACGACTATATTGCTTTGCCTTGGCGAAGTGCCATGTGACGTCGTTCTATTATCCCGGCGAAGCTCCAGTTTTGCAAATTTTCCTTCTGCGAAGTTCCCTCTGGAACCTTCTGTAACTTGTCGATCTTAGCTCTCTTCTTACTTAGCTTTCTAGCTTTCTTTCCAGTGAGCTTCGTCTCGGTATGCCTTTTTTCATTCTGATTCTTATCTTCTTTTGGCATAGTTACTTCGCGTTGTTGAGATTCTTTCCTAATATTCGAGGGTGATACTTATTCTTTATCTGGAACAGGTACTTCAATCTTCTGTGGATCGTCTAGTGTTCTTGCAACTTCGATATTCGGGTCTCTGGTGTTAAATAACTTCAATCTGTTCTTTTGTTCTTCAATTAAGTGTGTGATCCTTCTAGTCATGAAATATTTTAACCCTTGCTTCTTCCGCTCTAAAACTTCTTCTTCTTCTTGCCTTTTGGCCTGATCTCTTTCAATCCAAGGTTTTCCTAGTAACATGGTAGATGGGGTGCTTTTCTCAATAAATTTAATAATCTCAAAGTCTTCCTCTGTCGAAGTCCCATTGGCATTCATAGGTATCCGGGTGAGCTTTCCACATAGGTTTATCAGCTTTCCTTTGAATAGTCTTATTCCTCCTAATGAAAGAATCATAGCAGGCCTTCCTATAGCTTCCCAAGTTCTCTCTGTCATGATATTCACTTGTGTTTTCTAATCTAGAACACAGTCAATGTCGAAGTCTCCTATTCTTGCTTCAAGGCATTCTTTTTCTTTGAAGACCTATGATAAACTGATATGTCGGTGATCATTCAGGGTTTCTTTCATTTGTAGCAATACTTTCTCTTATTCTTCTGGGGTTCTTCCCTAATCATAGTTTCTGGATCTGCCTTAGGGTCTTCTTGTATCATGCTCATTTCTTCAATCTTAGCAATCATTATAGGGCAATCCAATACTTCATGGTCCATTGCTTTGCAACAAAGACAATTAGGTCTTCTCCCAGGGCATTCCTTAGCAAGATGTCCCGATTTTCTGCAACTGTAACAGAGGGTTAATCCTCTCTTTCTTTTAAATGATTCCCATCTCTTTCTATACTGCACGCTAGGATCATAGTAGCTAGCATGCAAACATTTCTTTCTAGGATCCTGCATCCACTGGTTAGTCCAAACATTCTTTCTATGCATAGGTATAACATATTTTTCACTAATATTATTAGATCTACTCATATCAAATCTTCTTTCATCTATTAATGCCCTAGTTTTCAAGCTAGGACAAAATCTATCAAACATACCTAGATCCATACTTTTAAAACAAAAATTTCCACTTATCTTACTTCTACAGAGAACAAAGCTTTCAGATCTAGAGCTTTTCAATATTCTTACCTTTATCAGAGCACAGAGCTTGCAGATCTGACCTCTTTTAATAAAAAATTCTCACTTTTACCTTTCTTAGAGCACAAAGCTTTCAAATCTTACCTCTTTTCTTCAGATCGGACTTCTTTTCCTTAGCACAGAGCTTCTCAAACTAAGTAGAGTACTACGCACTAGAGCAACAGATCTATGCACAGAGCTTTCACAATTTTAGGTCAGATCTTTGCACAAATCTTCTTCTTCCTTAGTTCCCAACAATCATAGTTTCAGGTCCCGGCAACAGAACCATTTGTTGGCACAGGGGTAGACCCAGGGTTCAACGCTACAACAATGCACCAAAAAAACCCTAACTACCGACCCTTTCGAAAACACTTGCGAAACAAATGAAGTCTCACCCGAGGTAGAGGTAGGGGTGGTTGCAGGACTCAGGTGTCTGCAACCTTAGCTGGGACACAGATCTGTGATTGTAATACTTAACAAAGCACTTAGCACTGATAGTTCATCAATATTTAACCATTATCTACTCCGCAGATAAAACAGAGCATCGCATCATTCATTCAGATCTGATGTATCTAAGCACTTATCATAGAGAAGTAGGTTAGATCTAACAGATTCAGGCACTAGCGCATTCATATAAGTCAGATCTAACATCCATATACATTATTAGCACAAAGCATAAACATATCTATCTATCTATATCAAAGCACTTAGCAAGTAAGGACATAAACACATCAACACATTGCACAAAGCAGAGCAACACAACATATACGTGGTTCACCCCCACCCTGGGGCTACGTCCACCAACTCTTCTTCTTTATTATCTTTTTTAAGCTTCTTGCAGGCACATAGCATCAAAATCCTACTCCATAGAAGACAGGAGATCTACGCGCACTCCACCAGATCCTCCTTCTTCGAGCTAGGGTAGAGCACCAAGCCTTCTTACAATGACTTGCACTTAGCTATGCAAGTCTCACACAGTATGCACAGAGCACTTTACAATCTTGATCACACAGATCCAACTCTAGCACTTAGCTATTCCTTATGACCTCTTCTCATTACATCGCCTAATATTCTATATATACTTTACAAAATAGGCCTAAACATGGGTAAACCCATGGGCCAACATCCCCATACCCGTTACATAATCCCAAATCCCAAAAAGGACCCAAAAAGGGTCGAGATCCCGCAATCTCTGCTTCGTCTTGCGCTCCTCCTTCGATAGGCTGTCGAAGTCCCAAAATAGGTCAACTTGACCAAGGATCTCCCAAAACATGGTCAAGGGCCAACAAGATCTTGTTGTCTTCTTTTTGTTTCTGTCATATTGTTGACAATGGTGCCAAAAGGAAGGATCGTCTTTAAATAGAAATTTTCTTCATCTTTTAACTCCGCCTGCAAATGTTCGAGCAAACTATGTGCCCTGGTTCCAAGGGAAGTGATGGTTTGTGATGTTTTCTACGCCTTGGTAACCAGTTCCATTCTTTTCTTGATATTATTGTCCACATATACTCTACAGGATGCGAGGAGGCTAGATGATTCTTTTAAGTTGGTTGCAGGGGTGGCAGGCATGGCTATTGCCAAAGGATTGACAAGCAATGGCATAGGAATCAAAGCCTCTTCCAATTCCTTGACCCGATCCTTCAATCTGGCATTCTCAGCCTCGATGCCTCCAATGGAATCATGAAGTGCATCTTGCTTGCGTTGTGAAGTTGACAGATTTGGGACGGCCGCATGTTGGCAAGGCCAACCTCTGAACGAGATTTTCCTTTCTTATTTTTTACATCGTTTTTCCCAATTATCAATTTTTTGGACTGGTTGTCAAAAACAAATCTCTGGAATAGGAAGGATTCATCTTCATCAAAATTTTTGGTATCAGATATGTCCATTAGATGGGTATGCTGGATGGCGTCTTCAAGTTGATCAAGGTAGCGGAGCATGCTATCCAGATCAGTGTCAAGTTCCATGTTCTCACTCTGAATTTTCGGCTCTTCCGCATGTCCCACGTTTTTTTTCTCTTCTTCTCTACTGGAAGCTTGTGAGAACTATCAATTTTAGAGTGAGGAGGGTCATTATCTCCTCCTCCATTTGAAGAAATCTGAGTTGCTTTGTTGTTGTGGTGGGCTGTTGGAGCGATGATCCGGGATGTCGTACTTTTTTTAGTGTTATTTGTCGATTGAACACTTTTCTCACCGAGGCCTTTCCCCTGTTGCGTGTACAATTTTGTGCAGCTTTTCACTATGTCTAGGTCATCGCCATCAGAAGTAGGAGCATTGCCACCAATGTCTCTGTTTTCAGGCAGGTGTTTTTTGAAAAAACAATCGTCGAGGCCAAGTGTTTGTAAATGTTGTCGAAAAATATTATCGAGGTCGAATCCTCTTATGCTTTCAGCATATATCAAGTTGAATATGCTAGAATGCGTTGCGAATTCTATAATTTTGTTGACGTTTTTCAATACGAACTCCCCTACTTTCCAAGGCAAAGGAGTGAACTGTTTTTTTTTTCTTCTTTTGCAATAGATGTAGCCAATAGTTGTATTGTCGTGCTACTTCTGCAACAAACATTATGTCTATAATGTGACATGGAAGGAGAGCAGGTTTTTCTATGGAGCCCAAAATTCTTATCACAGTGTAATTATCCAAATGTTCAAGCATTCCCTTCCTGTCCAAAAAACTGGTTACCTGTTCAGATATGCAGGGAGCATCTTCTCCTAACAACAAAACTTTGAAAACAGACACGAAGCCATTAAAAACCTCATAAAAACAGTGGGAAGCCTTGTGCTTCCACAAGGCCTGGTACCAAAATGTTACTGGGTCGAATTCCTAGTTGACATTCTTGGACAGAGACAGTTGTGGAAACTGATAGCAATGCGCTATCGCAAAAACTAAGTAGGATGACATATAAAATTATTTTCCCTTTTGAAGCTTGACAATTGGGAAAAGATTTCATGGGAAATTAACTTGCCCCAATAAAAAATGGCTTGTTTGTTGACTGTGAAATACAAAATATAAAGAGCCATCCGGGAAACAGCTGCTGTGGACTCCTGTCCTATTATTCTTGTAAACAACCAGGGAATTTCGCGGAATGGATTTCTAAATGAACTAAACTGCAAGCTTGTGATATCTCCATGAACTAGAATGGGGTCTTCCAATAAATGGGGCAAGAGGTCCAACCCATTATTATGCTTTGCTAGGAACTATTTGCAATATTCTCCTTTGAACGTCAATGTTGGCTTCGACAATCTTAACATCTGGCAGAAGACCTGAGCTGACAAAGAAACAAAAGAGCGGTCCCGCAGTGGAATAATTCTTTTGTTTGAAATAAATTTATCGACGCACCAAGAGACCAGGTCCTTACAGTAAAAAACCTCAGGGACACAGCCTGCATGAGCAATCCCAGAGGTCCAAATTACTTGGTTCTATGCGACAGAGGTTGAGTAATAAGAATATGCCCTAGACCACTGGAAGTTCTGGTCCTCGCACCCGAAGATGTTCACTGTATCTCCACAGAACTATTGTCGAGCTGATGCCATAGGTTTATGAGAACGTTGGTTTTCTCCAAACGATGGTTGAAATGAAAACTTAGAGCCGATAATGTAACTCTGCACTAAATCTTGGTGAAATGTTGATGAATGGGAAAGCTCCTCAAGCCTTTCGTTGATTAATGACAATCTGTATGGGTGGTGCATGATGAACTGTTAGCAGTAAATCTTACTTATTGCATATTTAGAGATGTGAATGTGGTGGGTATGGCAAAGAGCAATTAAGGATTGGAGGTTTCGTAAATGTGCCAAGGCTGCGATGTGCGAACGACATTTCATGATTTTGAAATCAACACTCGGAAGGGATAATATACCCCCCCACAAATCTTGGTTTAATGCACATTAATAGGAGATCTCCTTGAGCCTTTCGCCCATCAATGAAAAGTTTGAAATTAACGCTTGCCAATTTCATGCCTAGAAATAAGATCTTATATATAATTGCTAATTGCTAATTGCAAAAGGGCGCGGGCACAGGAAACATCGATTAGGAATTGAATATTTCTTGAACTGACCAAAACGACGATCCGCGAAAGAAATTCGAAGAGACGGGGGAGTATGGAAAGCGGACAAAGGGGCTTCAAAATGGGGTGACAATAGTTCCACATAAGACGTGAGGACCCACAAGTCCGCCAATGTGCGCAACCAGACATTTTCGAAAAAATGAATAAGTGACGAGAAAGATAAAGTTCAGGGAAAAGAGAAACATATATTTGGCTAAGTATAGAAGACGGAAAAGAAGGGCCAATATATTCACATATGTAACAGATATCCCATTTTCCTGCCAAGATATATACTTGGAAAGAAGTGCGAAGGTGGCGGGCACAGAAAACAACGACTAGGAATACGATCCGCAAATTTACTTGGTTCTTGGTTGTATGCTTCGTCTGTCAATTTGTATATCGCGGAACTCCGGGTCATTTTTTTAGCCAACCAGCCCGCAAGTCCAGTTATCAATTTGTATAGTGCGAAACTCTGGGTGTTGTTTGTAGGACACATAACTATAGAGGAAATGTTTTTCCCTTTAATATAACTTCTGTGACGCAAATGTGGTATGGCTCATTTTAACACTTTTCCATCCGTAAACAATGGCAATCTTGAGCCCACTAGCCCCGGAGCCTGTGTGTCAATTTGTATATCGCAGAGCTCTGAATGTTGTTTGGAGGTCACAGAAAGATAGAAGTGCAATGTTGAGCCAGCCAATGCGCAAGTCCGCCTGTCAATTTGTATATCGCGAAACTCTGGGTGCTACTTGTAGGACACAGAACAATAGAGGGCCAATTTAGAGAAAGGGGAAGCGTTCGACGGAAACGCGTGAATCCGCCAAGCAAGACATTTTCGAAAAAAAAAAAAACAACGATTAAGCAACCAGGAAGAGAAACTACAAGGGATAAAAGAGTGGGAAAATAGAAAGGCAAAGGGCGGTTTTCGTAAGCGCGAATTGGTTTCAAAGAAGCCCCATTGTTGCAAAACCATAATTTTCTACTAATTGTCAGCAAATGCTTTGTTGAAGATTAGATTTTATTGCAACTTGTGCGTGTAAGTATGTTCTTGATACATTCTTCCATGACTGTAACATATTAACTTAAGTATTAAACTTCATTTTCTACCAATTGTCAGCAAATGCTTTGTTGAAAATTAGATTTTATTGGAGCATGTGGGTGTAAGTGTGTTTTTGATACATTCTTCCATGACTGTAACATATTAACTTAAGTATTAAACTTCTTGCATTATGAGTTGTTAGCATTAAAACTTAATAACTGTATGTCTGGAAACAAGAATGACGATTACATTGGTATTGCTATGTTGTATCTGCATTACGAATAGAATTGAACGTTGGTTTGACACTGTGTGTAATCCATTTTTTGTTTGCATAAAAGCCTGGTGGATTGAAACAATACATTGTCATATAATTGTTACATGTTCCATCTTAGAAAAAATAACCTAAGTAAACACAATATCAAAGAACTACAAGACCACCGAACCATGCCAATGAGACATGCGTTAAATCCAGAAAAGACGCAACAACGAAGACTCCAAGGCAAATTTTTTTAATAGCAAATCCATTTCAAAAAAAAAAAAAAACACCGAGTATTGTACATCTATCCCTAGAAATTGGACCCAATTTTTTGGGCCAAAACATTGAACGTATCTGTCACAAACACAGGCACGGGATCCGCAATATGCAGGATCCTTGCAACTTTCTCCTCGATGAATCATCATGTGGTAAAATTGATAGTTTTCAGAAGCTTCCTGTGACGAAGAAGACGAAAAACGTTGCAGGGCAAATGGAATAGCCCTTAATTCAAAGTTAGGACACAACTAGAAACCACCTCTGCACAGTCGAACAAACTTCAGGGACACAAGTTTCACGTGCAATTTCAGAGGCCCAAATTAGTCCATTCTGGGTGGAAGGAGATGACTAGTAGAAATATGCCTTGCAACAGTGAGAGTTCTGGACTTGATTCCCGAAGATGTTAATTGTATATCCAGAGAACAACATAGTAGTCCTACAAATGAATAATTTTTTGGCTTGAAATATATCTCTGGGAACATCAACATATCATTTCTTAACAGTGAAACTCTTCTACCCAGAATGGACTAATTTGGACCTCTAGAATTCCTACTTTCGAGCTGCAAAGTGGCTATTGTGTTCAGCGTCAGTTTCTTTTTTGAAACTCCTTTTGGTGTTGTCAGGATCACCATCACTGAGCCGGGAAGTTCTGCCCATTATGGTTTATTTCAATTTGGGCGCAGGAGTGGGAACAGTCTCTGCATTGCCATCATCCATTGTCGTATCATCGCCCATCAGATCATCTTCTTCCGGCTCATAATCCATGACATCAACCTCTACGCCAGCCATCAATGCAACTGGGCAGGTTCTCAGACCAAGCAGGGTTGCCTTGGAATTCTTTGGCTTGAAATATACCTTTGTGTACCAAGGGACCATCTCCTTTTTTGCTTTTGGGTGGAGGGAGATGAGCAATAAGAATATGCCTTGGAATAGTGGAACCTCTGGCCATTATGACAAAATGTGTTTATTGTATCTGGACATAACTATTGCCACAAGTTAACGAGAATTTATGTTTGCTCCAGATGATGTTTGAAATGAAAATTGGGGAGGGATAATATAACCCTCTGCAAATTATGGTTTGATGCGTATCAATGGAATATCTCCTCGAGCGTTTCGTCGATCAATGACAATCTCCAGGGTTTGTGCGAAATGATTTGTTACCATTAAAGCTCACTAATTACATATTTTGAAAAAAGTGCGAAGGTCACGGTGACGACGAAGAGAGATGAAGAATTAGAGATTTCTTAAAGGCGCCAACTCGTCGGCGCACAAAAACAGATTGCATCATGTTTGAAATGAATACTTGGAAAGGATAACACACTTCTCCGCAAATCTTGGTTTAATTCGTAGTAATGACAAATCTTATCCGACCTTCCAGACATTAATGACAATCTTAACGGTTCCTGCAGGATGAACTACTTGCATTAAAGCTTAATTATTGCATATCTGAAAACAAGTATTAAGGTAGCGGTGATGGCGAATTGCCACGAAGCATTGTACATTTCGTGCACCTGCCAACCCGCGAAACAGATTCCAAGAAATGCCCAAGTATGGAAAGCGGTCGGGCAGGTTACAAAATAAAAAGGGCAGAAGATATACCCAGGGCAGAAAATCCTGCACCTAGACATTTTCCAAAAAACGAGTAAGTAAAGAAAGGGAAAGCAAAGAGAAAAGAGAAAGCGGATGGAAATTTTTGGAAGCGAGAATTGGTCTTAACAGTAACTATGGAGTGCATTAAACATGTTAACAGGTTCTTCAATCAAGGAATAGGTATATCGAGCGATGTCTATAGTTTCCAGGATTTGTTTGTATAAGAGAAGCATTGAAAAGTTACAAGACAATCATTTTTTGGATGTTTAAGTAAAGTTTATGTATTGTTAGCTTCATTGCAAGTATAACAACGACGAATATGAATTTTAATGTCCTCTCGTTCATATGATTGTTCCATTAGACTTCGCATAATATATATTCTTTTATTTCAATTTGTTTGTTAATTTGTGGGTCGCGGAAGTCGGGGTGTTGTTTGCAGGCGACAGAACAATGGAAACGCAATATTGAACCCGTCTATTGGGTAACTCGCCTATTCGGAAAATCGAGAGCCAAAAAGTTTGTTCAATATGAAACGGGGAAGCCGTTGATCGGGCTAGTGATACAAAAGTAAGTGAAATCTGAAGACGTGAATCCGCCAACTTCCACACCTAGAAATTTTCCAAAAAACGAGTAATACACACTAAATATGTACTATAAAGTATGAACATGAGATTTTATAGAGCATGTACGAAGCCCTCATTCCATACTTAGCCACTTTTTGGATCGCGGGTTCTCATGCTGGCGGGCTCAAAAGTGGGCCTCTATTGTTCCGTGGCCTACAAATAGCACCCATAATTCCGCGATATACAAATTGACAAGCGGACCTGCAGGCTAGCTGGGTCAACATTGCACGCCTATTGTTTCATGTCATACAAACAACACTCGGAGTTCCATGACATACAAATTGACAGACGGACCCCAGGGCTGGCGGCCTCAAGATTGCGATTGTTTACGGATGGTAATCCTTATCAACTATTTAACATTATCTAAAAACATTATTTTAAATACTAAATTATTAATATTAAATATTGAAATTGTACAATTTAATTAGACAAAAAGCTTTGTACAATATGAAGCAGGGAAGTGGTTGGTCGGGCTGGTGATATAAAAGTAAGTGAAATCCGAGGAAGTGAATCCGCCAACTTTCGCACCAAGAATTTTTCTGAAAAAAACGAGTAATACATAATATGTACTTTTAGAAAGTACGAACATGAGATTTTATAGAGCATGTACTGATCCCGCATTCCATACTTAGCCACTTTTTGGATCGCAGGTACTCGGGCTGGCGAGCTCAAAATTAGGCCTTTATTGTTATGTGTCCTACAAATAACACCCAAGAGTTCCACGATATACAAATTGACATGCGGACTTGCGGGCTGGCTGGTGTTTATGGATAAATTCGTGAGTGCGGACACAGACCAATCTCCCCAGATCCACCTGGATCTGGAACAAACCATAACAAAATACTACTCTTTCCCTAGATCTAAATATTGAATGAACTAAGAGAAATGGATGGTGGACATACCTTATGAACTCTCTCCTTTAATCTCTGTTGTTCTTTGCTCTGCTCCGATGCTCTTGTGTCATTCCAACAACAACACAAACCAATCACAGCAAAGGCATTAATATATTCAATACCTAGTCTATACATGTGATCAAGGAATCATGTAATAAGATGACATCATCATTATGGGAAAGGGACATATTCATGTATTATATTAACTGAAAGAGAAATATACAACCTGAGCCTTGATGTCATAGATCTCCTTTCGATGGCTCCTAGCTCTGACACACACACTTGCTCATGCATGAAGAAGTTCAACCACCTATGATTACTTGTTGTCTCTTGTTACTGTAGCTTCAATCCTCCATACAGTCTTGCACAAGTTCTCCAATCAATCTCTAGCTAGCTTGCTTCTTCTTATTGTTTCTTGCTTTGCTTGTTAACCATTTCCATAAGTAATCTTCTCAATATATAGGAGAAGATTGATTAGTTACTTGGATAGGGAATGATCCCAAGATATCTGGAAAGTCAGTATTTTGCCAACCATTCGAACTCCAACTCACCCTTCTAGAAGATTCCTTCTAGAAGGATCGAGAACTTATTCATTTCCTCCTTTAGAAACATGTCCGCACCCTAACCATTTATACAGTGCGGAAAGTCCGCAATCAAGCTGAATGCAGAATGTGGAAATTAAGGATTTCCGTAGGAGAATATATATGCAGCCTGCGAACTATCTTCAAAATATGATTTTTGAGAAAATGACAAGTGTAACCTTCTTCAGGAAAAAATCCTTAATGAAGAGTTTGATCTTCCATTATCATGACATAATCATAATACCATCTCGATAACCAAAAATGTGGATAACAACTGGCTCAACATTGCATTTCTATTTTTATGTGTCCTTCAAACACCACTCGGACTAACGCCATATACAAATTGATAGACGGACTCCAGGGCTGGCGAGATCAAGATTGCGATTGTTTACGGATGGTGATCCCTATCAACTATCTAACACTACTTAAAAACATTATTTTCAATACTAAAGTATTAATATGAAATATTGATATTCTACAATTTAATTACATAAAATTATTAAAGGATGATAAATATGTTATTTAAAAGAAAAACCCACCTATTCAGAAACTTGTGTTCCAAAATATTTGTATAATATGAAACGGGGAAGAGGTCGGTTGGGCTGGTGATATAAAAGTGGGTGGAAATATGAACATGTGTATCCGTCAAGTTCTACACCTAGAAATTTTCCCAAGAAACTAGTAATACATACTAAATATGTACTTTTATAAAGTATGGGCATGAGATTTTATGGAGCATGTACGGATCCCTCATTCCATACTTAGCCACTTTTTGGATCGCGGGTTCTTGGGCTGTCGAGCTCAAAAGTGGGACTCTTTTGTTCCATGCCCTACAAATAGCACCTAGAGTTCCACGATATACAAATTGACAAGCGGGCTTGCGGGCTATTTGAATTTTAAGGGCCTCGTGTTGATTTCATAGCACAATTGGACTTGGGTCAGTTTATATTCGTTTATTACAGTATGAAATGAGGAAGCAGTCAGTCGAGCTGGTGATATAAAAGTAAGTGAAATTTGAACACGTGAATCTGCCAACTTTCGCACCTAGAAATTTTCCGAAAAACGAGTAATAGATACTAAGTATGTACTCTTATAAAGTATGGACATGAAATTTTTATAGAGCATGTACGTATCCCGCACTCCATACTTGGCCACTTTTTGGATCGTGGGTTCTCGCTCTAGCGGGCTCAAAATTTGTGCCTCTACTGCTCTGTATCCTACAAATAGCACCCAGAGTTCCACGATATACAAATTGACAGGCGAACTTGCGGACTGGCTGGCTCAACATCGCACTTTTATTGTTTTGTGTCTTACAAACAACATTCGGAGGAAACGAGCAATACATACTTCCCTGGACATGAGATTTTATAGAGCATGTATGGATCCCTCATTCCATACTTAACCATTTTTTGGATCATGGGTTCTCAGGTTGGCGGGCTCAAAATTGGGCCTCTATTGTTCCATGCCCTACAAACAACACCCAGAGTACCGCGATATACAAATTGACAAGCTGACTTGTGGGCTGTTTGGGTCAACATTGCACTTTTATTGTTTCGTGTCCTCCAAGTAGCAGTCAGACTTCTATGATAGACAAATTGACAGACGGACTCCAGGACTGGCGGGCTCAACATTGCCATTGTTTACGGATGGGCATCCCTATCAACTATCTAACATGATCAAAAAACATAATTTTCAAATACTAAATTATTAATATTAAATATTGATATTGCACAATTTAATTACATAAATTATCAATATTGAACCCGTTGATCTGGTAACTCGCCTATTCAAAAAAACCGTGAGCCAAAAAGTTTGTACAATATGAAACGGGGAAGCGGTCGGTCGGGGTGGTGATATAAAAGTAAGTGAAATCTGAAGATGTGAATCCACCAATTTTCGTACCAAGGAATTTTTCGAAAAATGAGTAATACATACTAAATATGTACTATAAAGTATGGACATGAGATTTAGTAGAGCATGTACGGATCCCACATTCCATACCTAGCCACTTTTTGAATCATGGTTATCGGGCTCAAAATTGGGCCGTTACTGTTTCGTGCCCTACAAATAGCACCCAGAATTCCGTGATATACAAATTGACAAGTGGACCTGCGGGCTGGTTGGCTCAACATTGCACTTCTATTGTTCTGTGTCCTCTAAACAACACTCAGAGTTTCGCGATATACAAATTGACGGACGGACTCCAGGGATGGCGGGCTCAAGATTGCCATTGTTTATGGATGGTAATTCCTATCAACTATCTAACATTATCTAAAAACATTATTTTCAATACTAAATTATTAATATTAAATATTGATATTGTACAATTTAATTAGGCAAAAAAGTTTTGTACAATTTGAAACGGGGAAGCAGTCGGTCGGGCTAGTGATATAAAAGTAAGTGGAAATCTGAACACGTGCATCCGCCAACTTCCACACCTAGAAATTTTTCGAGAAACAAGCAATACATACCAAATAAGTACTTTTATAAAGTATGGACATGAGATTTTATAGAGCATGTACGGATCCTTCATTCCATACTTAGTCACTTTTTGGATCACAGGTTCTCGGGCTGGCGGGCTCAAAATTCAGCCTTTATTGTTCTGTGTCCTACAAATAGCACCTAGAGTTCTGCGATATACAAATTGACAGGTGCACTTGCGAGCTGTCTGGCTCAACATTGTACTTCTATTGTCCCGTGTCCTCCAAATAACACTTGGAGTTCTGCGACATACAAATTGACATACAAATTCCAAGACTGGAGGGCTCAAAATTGCGATTGTTTACGGATGGTCAGCCTATCTAACATTATCTAAAAACATTCTTTTCAAATACTAAATTATTAATATTAAATATTGATATTGTACAATTTAATTACATAAAATTACCAAAGGATGTTAAATCGCTTATTTTAAAAGAAATGAAGGAAAAAAAAAACAAAGTTTTTTTAAAATTCTATCACCGCAAGCATAACAACGACCAATTTGAATTTTAAGGGTCTCTTGTTGATATGATAACACAATTGGACTTCACACAATATACATTCGTTGATTTCAAATTATTCCAGGAGATTAATTTTACCAAGTTCATCGATCAAGGAAAAATGCTAAAACAAACCACATACTACATTTGCGCCACAACGACATATAAATTAGCGGTGGCTTTGCGGGCTAGCTGGCTAAAAAATTGCAATTCTATTGTTCCGTGTCCTCTAAACAACACTCGGAGTCCTGCCATATACAAATTGACAGACGAAGCATACAACCAAGAACCAATTAAACTCCAGACATGCCACAAGCAAGTTCCCACAAGGTTCCATAGAGCAGGACACATTGACCTTTGCATCAGACAATTTGATATACAAAGAAAAGACGTCGTGGCATTCGTTTTCTCTTACATCTGGTATATGTACCCAGTAGAAAATAACCAGGGCCATGTATTTTAAAAGAAATGAAGGAAAACAAACAAAGTTTTTTTAAAATTCTATCACCACAAGCATAACAACAACCAATTTGAATTGTAAGGGCCTCTTGTTGATATGATAGCATAATTGGACTTCGCACAATATACATTCGTTGATTTCAAATTATTCCAGGAGATTAATTTTACCAAGTTCATCGATCAAGGAAAAATGTTAAAACAAGTCACATACTACATTTGTGTCACAGCGCCATAGAAATTATCAGGTGGATTTGCGGGCTAGCTGGCTAAAAAATTGCAATTCTATTGTTATGTGTCCTCCAAACAACACTCAGAGTCCCGCGATATACAAATTGACAGACGAAGCATACAACCGAGAACCAAATAAACTCCAAACAGGCCGCAAACAAGTTCTCACAAGGTTCCATAGAGCAGGACACATCGACCTTTGCATCAAACAATTTGATATACAAAGAAAAGACATCGTGGAATTCATTTTCTCTTACATCTGGTATATGTACCCAGTAGAAAATAACCAGGGCCATGGGATATATGGGGTTTGTTGCCATGCTTCCCATTTTTGGACCGAACAATCTTATGCACATTCAATTCCAAATAGTTGAGTCCGATGAACATTGATCTGGATGTTGAAGAAATATTACAGAGACACATGAGGTATTTTCGTTTCCTGCTAAGGTTTGATATTTTTTTTTCCCTTCTTTAGCCAATATGCAAAATTGCATTGTTCTCGTTTAAGGTAAACTTGCTATGTATCTGAAAATCGCATAGCATGTAGACACTACTTGCCTTTTTCTGTAGATATGTTCCATACGACAATTCTGCCAACTTAGGAAGCACATTTTGTAATAGAGGTTGCCTAACCATACAATGCACGGTTGTGTTTCCCACGGTTCGGATGGCAGCATTGAGGCAATGTCCATATATATATGGACATTTTCCACCGCATCGCAGACAATCAATCATATCATCACTTATCAAAGCGGAGGCATAAGCAGGAGAGTTGCATTTCGCACATACAGGTTCAAAGGGGGGTCGAGTACGCATTCGCTGCAACTAAAACACCTTCAACCTGGGAACCTGAGCATAGGAATTAATACATTGAACCCGCAAAAATTTTGTGAAGGCTATTTGTATAAGCAAAGTGAGGATGATTTTGTGGATGTATACGCACAACAGTTGTAGAGCTAGCTAGTTTCTTCAGATCCTGTACTATATATCCTCGCAACTCTATTACAAACGTTGCCTGGGTTGTTTGAAAGATCCTTTCTCCAACATCCCTTTTCTTTGTTATATTTTTGAAGAGCATAAGTGGAATCTGCCCTCTATGCAATTGCTGCTCCATTGATGAAAACAAATTTGAATAGGTATCGAACAATTGCAACTGCAACATGGAACAGTGCAATATTTGTGTAACTTACCCGAGATACATGCACATGTGAAAGTAAAGGACAAAAGCGGATATGGAAAGCGGTACCATTGCCTTGTCGCTGTCCGAATATCCATCCTTTATATGGAGAATGTATTGTGAGCCAATTTTTCTTGTCAGTGTGACAGTTGCGCCAATGGTTCTGATTGGGTAAATACCACTACTCCGTGCAAGCTAGCTGATAGTCGTGTCCGGGACGAAACGATATTCTGAACAAACAACGAGATTTTTTTCCACAATACTTGTTTCGTTGAGCGAAATAATCCGATCACAATCACCACGGTCATATACTGTTTTGGGAAATATATTAAAATTTGTAATGGATATCCCATTACTCGGCAATATCTTTTCTACATGTTTCTGGACAAGTTGTGTAAGAATACTCAGTGTCGCTGTCATCATGGCCTCCTTGTCTGTCATGTCAGCACGCACAATGGATCCAGTTTTGTTTGCCTTGTCCAAGTAGGTGCTATAGATGACCATTATGTCCCCGACGAACACTTGTCCAGTTCGACGGCTGTTCAAGCCCTCTATTGATAGTACTTTGGGTGTTACAACTCTAGACCTGGTGACAATTTTTGAAAAGGAAAACTAAAGTGAATGGTAGTGTGCAATTTTTTTTTTTGTATTCTTCTTTCATTGGCATAAATCTACAAGTACACGCATAGCTTCGATGAACTATGGAGCCAGATTTTTGCAACCACACCTCTTAGTCTGCGGAACATGAGCTATGTTCGACGTCTCGCTTGTACTTGTTGATACTTCTTGTGAACTGCAAACCATGCATTGTAGATGACATCAACACATTCACCATGCCATAGATGAATAAATAACCGAGGATATTTGTCTAGTAAACATACTAAGAGCATAGTGTATGCATCTTTACCTTTGCCTTGTCGGTTTGCTGATGTCTGGGATGACTGACTGCTCATGGCCATGTCACTAGTCCAACTTTTTCTAATGCAAGCATGTGCAGATGAACATCGGGACTAAACAAGCATATGCATTGTATAATGTCCATCAGAAGGACTAAATAAGTGTAAAATTGTATGCATCTAATTTTTTTAACTGGAAAAATGTGTAACAGTAAACAGGGCGTGAGGGCGGGGCACCACGACCAATCTGTATATCGCGGACCCCCGGAAGCCAGGGGAGCAATCTTGAACCCGCTGAGCCGGCACCCACAATTGACAAAGTGGGTAAGTATGAAATAAGGTAGAAGTGCGACCATAGATGTGAAACCGTTAGTCCGCCAACCAATGCACCAAGGCATTTTCAGAAAGACCACTAAGTAGATCAATTAGAAAACAAAAGGGATAATAGAAAATGGAAAAAGTAGAAATAGGGAGAGTAGAAAGGGCCATTGCTGCCAAACCATCGTTTTCAAGTCTAATATTATATGCCCCCACCCCGTTTGTATATTTAATTTACCAACACAGTTGGTATACCTTTTAGAAGATTGTACCACAGAACCCTCTGCTGTTGCACATAACAATTCATCTTCCTGTCCAACCAACCTGTTTCTTCCAAGGTACCAACGTCGAATATGCAATGGACATGAAGGCAACATGTAAAAGAAAGAGAAACATGTCTAATTATTCCAATGTAACAACAAACATAATACATTATATTTGAAGGAAGAAAAGAAGGGGAAAAAAAAGAGAGGTGCAAAGCCACAGAACAAGCACAACAAATATACATATAGTAAATGAAAAAATGAACACTGGAATATGAAATAAGAGCACAGGTATCCACTTTTGTAATTCCTCGGCTACATTTCCGCTAAACAGTTCATCGTCCTCTCCAACCATTCTGTTTGTTTAAATGTAGCAATGTAGTGAAAACACAACATACATGAAGTAAGTTAGTATGCATGTAATGAAGATACAATAAACTAGGTGAACACATATACAAATAATAAATGAAATACAAAACAACGCAATATGAAATAACAGTACAAACATGCACCTTTCTATATCCTCTTCAAACAATGCAGTCAAGACTTCGTCGTTTTCTCCAGCTATTATGTTTGTTTGAATGTGGGAACGCGCAAAATACAATGAACATGAATAGAAGCTGGTATGCACCGAACAACAAGTAATATGTACATACAGTAAAAGAGACTCAACAAACAGTCTAAAAGATAGGCATAAACATGAACCTTTGCGCTTCTCCATCCATAGCTGTGAATGTGTAATTTCTTTTTCCCTGCCCCAAATATATTACAAGCCACAAAATATTATGAAATTGCATGGTCGTAGCTAAACGATTTATGGTTTTCCGTGGCAAAGTATCCATATATGCTTCCACCGATGAAAAAACATGTTCTTTATCCTCTACACAGACTGTTGTGCTCACGATACAAGATTTTGGTTTTCCGTGGCAAACTAACCAGATATGCTTCCAGACATGGAAATATAATTTTGCAGAATCTTTGTTGTACATATCATATCTCAAGCACAAGACATATTGTATCGTGGGCACCCCAGTCTATGTAAAGGACAAAGAGTATGTATTGTCATATGGGCACATTTGACCAAACATGGTTTATAAACGCACCCTGCGTATGCTTTATTTTAACAAAAAAACAACGGATATTGCAATTGCACATGCACTTCTCCAAGTATTTTTCATGCAACTATTTTCTTTCATGCCAACACTGAAGCACCAACAAAATCTCATAACAGAACATATATCGACCTCGCCAAACAGGGAAAATAACACAATTGCATGTCGACTCGTGGATGCAGAGGTTGCACACCGTAAAGCGGCCAAAAAACAATAATAATTCAAAAAAAAAAAACCCAGCTCCAACCACCACCGCAGGACCCCAACCCTGCAAAGTCGAATCAAACAAAAGAAAACAACAAGCACCAAACCAACGAGAAAGCACGAACATGCCCAACTGCAGCCCCATGGCCCCAAAGCGTAAACCCAAACCAAATAAACAGAACCAACAACCCACGAACCAACGAACCAACGAACAAGTAACACCACCCAACCGATAAACAACATATGTATCTCCAATGATTACGAAACTGCAGCCGAAGCACAAAAGGAACTAGAAACATACGACGACAATGCTAGTAGATATAAACTAACATTCTTACTTCTAAACTGCAAACACTGAACAACAAACAAGGAACAAAAAATGAAACTATGGCATGGAAACTTACTCCGAAACGATGAAAGACAAAAGCGCAGGTTGAATTGTGAACCAAACAACAACAAGCAACAACCGACGAACCAGCGAAAAAGAAGCACTCACCGAACCAGTAAACAATGTATGTAGCTTCAACGATGATGAAATTGCATTGCAAAGCTAGAAGAATGATGAAACATAGAATGCCTATTCAACTGACGATGGACAACAATATTGTGCAAAATCACTGCAACATTGTATGAAAAATTTCGAGGAAAAATGTACTCCAAGAAACGTATTTAGATAAACATTTAAGGCTGTCAGGCTGTGTAAGGACCTCGCGGTATGCAAACATTTAAGCTGTCAGGCCTGCTGGAGGACCTCACGTCATGTAAACATTTAAGCTGTCAGGCCTATTCAAGCACCTCAAAAAAAGTGTTAATACATTTCAATACAAATACATGCGGCAATGACGTTATAAAGTTTGGAATTCTCGATCACTACAAAGCTTTGATATCTAAACATTTCAATATGATTAGTACAAATAAAAACTTACAGATATATTCACGTAGCAGAAAATGTTAAGACAAACATTCAAACTAATGCTAGTATTAATCCACCTTAAAGCAATACATAGGAAAAATATATGATTCAAAAACACTGTATATGATAAAAAAGTTTGGATATGTTACCATATAAAACATTGGGAATAACGACGCTGACAATAAGACCTCCAATCTCTTATCCAATCATATCAGTACATATATGGTACTTTTTATTATATAAAAATCTATGTTTTTAGTTTCCTAGCTCCAACAATACATATTATGCAAATATTTCTGGTCAAAGGACAAACTAATATGTAATCAACAATTTATCGATCGCTATAGTCCCTCTATGCCTATGGCAAGAGACTAATAATGAGTCAACATCTCCTCCATACTAGACTTAAAACACCTCACTACTCCGAATACTAGACTTAAAACACCTCACTACTCCGAATACAATAAATATTATTAATGATATATATAGAGTTCAACTAATAAACTTTTATTTTTCTTATTACCTCAATCTGAGAAAATACTAGTGAAATTAAAAATCTCATTACCCACTCGGAAAGCCCAGATTTGTGACTTCGAAGCAACGAAGTGTTTATTCAAAACATAATATCCGCAGTGTCATCATAACATTTTTGTCAATGTCAAATTTCCAAATACTTATATTTAATTAAAATGATAAATATCAACAAATGGACATTCAAATATTTTTTCCCTCTTCTTCATTATGTTCTGCTGCCACTGCCGACGCAGAGGATGGTGCGATCTATCAGAAGACACAGACGACGAAGAAGAAAGAGGGTTTGGTCAATTTCTGCCATGGACTTCACTGCGTGTATCAACCCCACTTTCCATTGCTCTGGTTATTATTACTATTAATACCCAATGAAAGGTCTTTGTAGGGCATGGGCAATGTCTTGCAGATTGCCAAAGGGCATGCACGATGGAGAGTCAAATTGATCAGCCACTTCAAGTTGAAGAAGCAGAAAACAATCTGAATCAGTTTGCAGCCACGGCTTCTTCTTCTTCTTATTCTCAAGGACAGCCAGGTCTTAGAGACAATCAGTCGAGGCCCTTGAGATTTCGGTATCCTCTTGTAAGCCTGAAGCGCCTCAAAACCTTAGGTTGGTAATTTTATATCCATCGCTGTTTATAAAGATCATATTCAATCTTAATTTTGAGCTTCTGTTTCATGGGTTTGAGCATGGAATGCCCTTGAATTTGTCTATTTTGCATTGCTCGAGTTCCAGACTGGATTTCCTACAACTAGGTTATGTTTACTGGGCATTTTCTTTGGGGACTCATGATATTTTCCGAGATAAAATACAACGCACCTCAGAAAATAAGCTTTTAAACGCAGTAGTTACACAGTAATGAGCTTGTTGTCATACACCCACCCTTGTTCTTTTCTTCCTGAAAGTGATGTTTCCACAAGCTAGATTGGAAAAATTACGTGTGGTCCGGATCATTTGCGCGGGTGAATTGGCTCTTTAGGGAGATTGGAACCCTGGTGATCAGCTTGAGAAGCCATTGCCCTCAACACTGAACCGCAACTTTATTGGCCAGATTTGAGACCTTAATAGGTATAGGAAGTTGCAAGACTTGAAACAAAAATGTGGTTTCTTAAATTTTCCCATGTATTTCAGATTTGAGTATCACAAACCGATTGATATGCAACCCAAATGACGCAGGCAGAAGACATTCTTCTAAACATATGTGGCTCCAATCACAATGGGGGACACTGATGATGGAACCCAGATCGACTTACATACAATTCTTATGATGCCACTGGTAGTCCCTCTGTATGTCATTATCCCTAGGCCATCTGCTTTCTCTAGCATTATATGGTCTGGCCATTCTCCTGGTCATGACACATTTACGAGTTACAGAACAATGCCAGAAAATTAAGACGATAAGTCAAACCCTGCACAGTTCCAAGTTACCCTAAATATGCTGAATACTTAAAAAATACAGAATGATAGTCGGGAAGCACTGCTCCAAAGTATTATAGGGGTTGCATAACAACCTTAATCCATCAAGATATGGAGTAAACATCTCTCCATAATATACAAACTTTTGATTGTATCTCTTCACTGCATGTCTTACAGAGTGTAATGATCTCTATATACGACTAGTTTTTCCAACATTTCCTATTTAGGCCCTATTCTGGTTGACCTAATAACTGAATGTATAATTGTATAAATGTGCCCTTATGTTGTGTTAGAGGGGACAGAGCAAAATCGGAAGTCTCGTTCTTAGATGCAAGGCATTGTGTATTTTTGTTATTCTTTTCAATTGGAAAATAGAGAGGTTCTAAAGTGATTACTAATAGACGAGTTTTGGGAGGTATATCCCTCTGTGACTCATTGGCTTGCTTGGTCATGCACGTTGGATTTGAGAGTTTACTTATTGTGATTGAATTTGATCCAGACCATCTGGATCCTCCAACATTCACAGGCTTTGGCCATCTTGTTGGGTATGAAACAATGTACAAACATTAAGAGAGGAATTAAGACTCATGATCTATTTTCAGATAAAACAGTGGATAACATTGTTGTTCTTTTTGATTAGAGAGAATGAATAATTTCATATTCTTTTTGATCTGAAGGAGAGATGGATGGAGGGGCCCAACTGGATGCATAAATCTGTGACATTGAAGCTATTCATAGTATACCTTTTTATCAACAACCCTTCTTTCTAAATATTTTGAAAATGGTATGCATCATCGGAGGATAGCAAGATGACTATTGGAATTGATTAGTTTTCATTGAGCAATGTGTCACAGCTAACAAGCCAACCCTTAGATTGATGCTTAGTAAAATCAGCTAGAAGGGAACCCAACTAACTGTTGTTTTGAATAGCTTTATAAAATCAGATAGGAGGCAACCCAACTTTGAGAAAGGATATAAAGAGAAAATCAAAGTGAGGTGTTCTTGTCCAAAACAATGCTTGGAATTAAAGTGCATCCGGTGAAAATACACAGAAAGGACTAAAAGTAACTCCAGCATAACGAGCACTTACAATTTTTTGTAGATCTCTCTGTAGTTCCCTACATAAAACACAAATGCATAATATGTAATTTTCTTGAAGCATAAGTTAAGTAGAGACAACCAAATGAAATTTTATGACATCCAGCTGTGGGGATCACTTCTGTGTATTTCAATTCTCTTAGATACAGATGCAAAATTATATGGCTGGCCAATTTAAAAAAAGAGTGAAATGAGAACAATTGGTAAAGAGCGATAAATTGCATTCTCTTAAGACTATGGATTTTATTTGGTTAACAGTGGGGTTTGGTTGTGTAGGGCCTGCCAGGCGTGTTCTCATATCCAACACAGAATCGGATGTCTGTCTTCCAAATTCCAGTGAGCAAGAGAATAATGTTGTCCCAAAGCTATCATCATTTGGTGAAAAGAACCATGTAGAAGCTAGCACAGAGTCCCCTGTACCTGCTGGAAATCTTTTTCCAGAGCAAGAGAAGGCAGCATCGAGTTCGGACCAAAGTAGTTCATCTGGAAGAGTTATTGGAGGAAACTACGAACTCCCAGAACATCGAAAGAGAAAATCCTTAGCTGAAGATACATCTATCTCTTTAACTGTCGATATGGAGAGTATTGGAAGCCCGAGCCAAAACGTTGGAGATTTAAGGTTAGGTGAAAAAGGGGGTGATTATTTTGGGACAGGTGGATTTGATTCAGGGGTGAGCTTCCAGAAGTTAATGGCTCAGCACAATTTATCCACGAATAGCTATAGTGTATACAGTGAAGAAGTTAAGCCTTACTCAGTGCATTCAAATATTGAAGCAGCAGCAGCTCCAAAATATGAACTGAAACAACAACAGGAGTCTCATGATGCATTTGGTAGATCTGAGCCTTTAAAACCAGTGATATCTGATGGGCCAAAAAGGGTGCATTTTGTGAACCTCGACTCCTCAGTTAAAGGTGAAAGTATCGAGCTTCCAAATTCTTGCATTACAGACACACAAAATAAGCAACTCTATCCGGCATGTGACGACCAACAACTGCAGTTGAAGTCAAGAAGCTTGTTGAAGCATGCTACCGATGGCAAAAGGGCATTCTCAAGCTCTTTTTCTAAAGACGACTCCGTTCACAGTAAGCCATACCCTTCACTCATAAGTGAACATAACAAAGAAAGTTTTGTTAGAAGGGGCCAATTTGTAAGTTATGATCTTGCCTTGGGTTGTAGTGATACACTAAAGAGTGATTGTTACATTTCTGATGTTGAAGTTATGCCAAATATGTCATCTACTCCTCTTGTTTCTGTGTCTGTGGAGGCCAATGAAAAGGTGGCCACTGATACTGGTGTGGAGAACTTGTCATCTCATTTGAATTCACTTGCATTGACAGAAAATCAGGGAAGCGAAAATTTGAGTAATTTAAGGCAATCAATTACTATTCATCAACAGAACTCGAAGCAGGCAGGTCTACCTAGTGCAGGAAAAGACGAGGCTTATGCTTGTAAAGAGGTATACGTTACCAAACCAAATCTGACTGCTACAACAACAACAACAATGGCCATGGATCAATACCTGAAACCAAGGGCCAGTTCTTCTTCTGGAAATGAGGCAAACAACTCTTCAATTCTGTCTGTGCCTGCATTTTCATCACGCACAGCATCAGCATTGGTTGCAACTAATCCAACTTCAGTCCAGGGCATGTCTGCACCCACAACATTATTCTCTGTCCAAAATCATGGTCTATGTGAGGATCCAAGTTCAGTTGGTAAGAGAGGAGCACTACAAGCATCAAGTGGAAATTTCAAGCTTCCAGATTCTCATTCTGTTTTGGGCAATTATTCTAGGAATTTGCATCTTGATGCTTGCAACTCTTCAGCTCCATCTGCATCTGTTTTTCCATCCACAGCTTCAACATTTGCATGCCAGAGCACGGCATCAATTCGATGCACTTCTGGACCTTTGGCATCATTATCTTTAGATCAAGGCCTCTATATGTCCAGAGGACAGATTGCCTCTACGAAAGAAAACAGTGGTAGACGTTTAATGGAAGAACCAAGCAATGCAAGGCTTCAAGAGCCTCAAGTTGAAACCAAGTCAGCAGAAGAAAGAGTTTCTCAAGAGCCTCGAGTTGAAGCCAAGTCAGTAGAAGAAAGAATTTCTCAAGAGCCTCATGTAGTGTCCAAAGCAAATGAAGAGAGATGTCAAGATCCCGAAGTAGCAAGTAGATTAGACAAATTGGTCCAAGTGTCTTCCTCTCAAAGTAACTTTGAGAAGGCTGGTACTGGCAGAGAAACATCCACCAGTCGCAAAAAGAACTATGATCCAGATGCATTCTTTCGGGTTAATAATAAAATCTATCAAAAACTAGGCAAGATAGGCAGTGGTGGTAGCAGCGAAGTACACAAAGTTATATCATCGGACTGCACCATTTATGCCCTTAAAAAAATCAATCTAAAAGGCCGTGACTATTCTACTGCGTACGGTTTCTGTCAGGAGATGGATTATCTAACCAGGTTGCGTGGAAAGAACTATATTATACAGCTTATTGACTATGAGGTACTCAAAACAGTTGTTTCTTGTGTACAAATGCAATATTTATGTGTCATTTAAAGGTTGACATCATAGCAAAGTCTTATGTAAGGTTTGAGTTATGTTTTTTGATTCCTGATGTCATTTCAATGTTTAATGAATTCTGACATCTCTGCTTAGATTTGTGGACATACATTAATTTATCGTTTTTACTTGTACAGATTACAAACAAAAGTTTATTCAGGGGTGTGATGACAGGAGACTCAAAATTCAAGGATGGCAAAATCAATGAAGATGCTTATATTTACATGGTTCTTGAATATGGAGAAATTGATCTTGCTCAGATGCTTTTGCAAAAACGGAAGGAAATGGATGCTGGGAGAAAACAAATAGATGAGAATTGGTTGCGTTTCTACTGGCAGGTTTGTCATCTCACACAAGTTTCTCTCTTTCTTTCAATATATATTATTTTACAAGTCTCATCACTTCCGAGACACATTGTTAATACATTGACATTTTGCATGTATCAAGAGAATATTGTTTCTTTCATAGATAAAGTAATTAAATACACGATTAATAGTATATTGTCATGATTTGGTGTCTGACTGTAGTTCATGTTTTAGTTTCTGTTATTATTAGAAACAACACTTAATAAGTTTTCTGATTTCTGAATGGAGATGATCTTAAGAAACACAATTTTAAAGGAGATTATGAGACGATAATATCTGGTGATACAGTAACCCTGTCATTTTTCTGCTTACCGTAAGATGCTTTTATGTAGAATTATTACTTTTCAAAGCTTGTTTGGAAATGTATATTATGCTAGCACACTGATCAGGTAATAGAAATAAATATTTGTGTCAAATATACTGTTCACACACAAGAATAATAATACAAATTCTATCTATACGAAGAATACTGAAGAATCATATCCTTGGATGCTTAGATGGCCTTATTATTAACTTTACTACTTACTTATTTAACCATTTGTTACATGACAAATCACCCAGATCCCTTTTTAAGATGCTTTGACGTTAAAGCAGTGTAAAACTTGTTATTGTTGGTGTTTATCTTTCATTATGTGGATTGTACTTTGAGGAATCTAGATACATTCTGGACATGCTTTAAGACATGCAAAAATGCATTTTGGCATTTTGTGTATTTTACTTTTCTTGTTTTTGATAAGAAAAAGCTTTTTATGTATATATATCTGGAAATACTCTCAACTGAGAGATTCACTACAATCCTGGAGGCAGGGTGCATTCTTCCTTTTGCACAGTGGTTCAAAAATTTGAAGATAAACATAGTTTTTATTGATGATCTACCTAAGTAATGCACCCAATTTACCATATCGAAAAATAAAATAGACAACTTCAGTCTTTAATACCAGTACAGTTACTTCATAGAGAGAACTAAAACTTCAGTACAGAAAGCAGATTGCCGTGATGTATTGCTTGCCCTTTGGGGAGTTCTGTTGCTGGCTCCTCCTCAATATAGGTCAGAGGCTGGTGGCTCCAAATGTCCTCAACCAGAGTTTCCGATCAATAAGAACTTTCTGCTTAAAAGTTTCATCATTTTGCCAAGAATGATTTGTATCTAGGCATCTGACTGTTGGCAGTAAATGGTTAAGAGAATTCAGGACCTTTTGCTTCAAACTGATCTGCATCTGGGCCTGGAGCTACTCCCTTTCCCTGACAAAGATTTTTTGCTGTCACATGGAGTCAAGGATATGTTTGTTGGAGACATGGCTATGGGATCTTCTTTTTGGGTTGCTAATGTTGGTTTCCTGACCATGCTGCTCCATAACACTCTTAAACCCCCTTAGATGTTCAAAGGATTAGTTGGGACTTGGGCGGTCTTCTGCAGCTGAGTGTGATGCCTCTGCTCTTGTGCCTTGGTATGTGGACAACCTCTACCTGTATGGGCAAACATTCCCTCCATCTTCAATTGCCAAGAGACAATGATGCAGCAGGGACAAAGTAAGAAAGACAGCAAACTGAAGTCTCTCTCATCATTAAGAAGGTGGTGGAGCATTTAATTCGCCTCAGTATTGGGAGGGAATTCCAGTTCATCTGTACTGTCGACTTGCAGGAGAATGCCCTGCCTAAATCTGTACCCATGTGATGGAATGATTTGGGACTGGAGTTGAGTTTAAGAATAAAAGGGAGAGAGGTATTGCTCATAAAGATCACCAATCTGCGGGTCCTCAAACATTGGAAAAGTGTAACCTTAGTCCTTAGTTGCATTGAGAAAAGCGAGGAGCACTCTACTCCCCGGGGTGGAAGAGATGTGTCACTTGCATAAACTAAAATGGAAAAAAATGGACATTTGGCCTCTATGTCAAAAAAAGCTGATCTTAAAAAACATATTAAAAAAGATGACCAAAAAAAAACTGGAATAGAGCCATCTTAACCCCAAATATTTTAAGCCTCACGAGGCTTGCACTTGGGTCTTTCTTTATCCCCCTTGGTGCTTAATAGATCTGGGGTTAAGATGGATCTATGCTAGTGGATGTGATGTTGTCGGAAGAATCTTCCAATTGAGCTTTTCCACGGGGGTGGGCACATTAAATTACATGATCTCGTCCATTTTGCAAGAAATAGCCTTGTTTGCCAGCCAATTTGCTAGCTGGTTAGCAGATCTTCTTTTGAGAATAATCTTATAGTCCTCAATGTTTCAAAGGCGGATTTGATCCTTGAGTTTTTGTTGGCTACTTCCTAGGAGGTGTTTCAGTCTGGCCCATTGAGGTGATCAAATCAGTTTGGAATCCCCTTCAAAAATAATTCATTTAAAACCAAAACTCAAGGTTTCATCAATACCATGGATCATGGTAGCCATCTCTCCTTGATTATATGTTTTGAAAATGAAGAATTTGAATGTGACTCCTACAATACGCCCTTCCTGGCTTTTTGAATCATTTCCCTCCCTTACCAACTCTGGCTTTCCTTTGGAGGCTACATCAATATTGAATTTTATCCATTCCTTAGGAGGGGGGGTTCGTTACCATTGGCAAGATTTGGATTTTTGCTCAAGTCCTGTCCATTAACAATGGATTGAAATTGCTTTTCTTATGCGATGCATTCTTTCTATTTGATGAGACCACATGCTCTTTGAGGGATTTTGAGGCGCAGGAGGTTTTATACCTTGAAGTCTATAACATGCCCTTCTAACTTGACTGTTAAGAACTTTTGTAGCTTATTCATTATAAAAGTTCCAGGACCTCTAGTATTATTTCTGCTACTCCAGTAGGCATGCCAAAAATGAGGATGCCACTTGAAGTTGCCCATAATGAATGTGACATTATGACATCTAGTGCATGATACAAAACCTCCCTATTCATCTAGTAAATGTGTCTTGTGATTAATAATTTGACATATGACTGTCTTGATGCCATCAATTCCTAATTTGTTTATTTTTTCTATGGATTTATCTATATACATGTTGATGTGTTTTGCTTGATCCTCATATTTCAAACCCATCATTATGTATTTTAAATTTTCGTCTTTAAATGACCTTTTAGATGTCCCATTGGCAATGGGTGATAATTTTAAGTGTATGGTTTTAATGCCCTTGCTCGACATGGGAAGAAAAGTCTTTGAAATATGCTTATGTTAAAAATGCAGAGTAGAGGTGCTTTGAGGACTTGGTGGTCCCCTCCACAGTTCACCTTCTTGCATCAAAGCTAATGCGTAGGGCAGATTTTTGAGATGGCTTCATGTCTTATCCCGTAGCTTTGCAATCTCGTAGCCCTGCAGCTTGAAATAACTTTATGAAGGATGGAGCCCATCCCACTTCTTTGTTTCCCCTCCCTTTCCCCTTCTTTGCAGTTTGCAATGCTGATTGGTATCTATAGCGCGGAGGGTGAGAGGAATGTCTCACCATCCTATATCTCCATAGCTCTATTGTCCGCATTCCACGTTGCTTTTGGCATGCGGAGTGCAGAATCCACTCATGCGTAACATGTTTTGCACCTATCTGCCTCTGATACACATGCAATACTTAAAGGTGCTCAACTAAACCAAAGATCCGAAGACGGTTCAATGTTGGTGGACAAGTACGATATGATTCAAGGCATTAATGAAAGCACAATTAATAGCATATTCCTACCTTGTGCTTGGTTGCTTAGAGATTTGGCTTGTGTTATCGTACCATAAGAGTTGCATTAGGGATTGTTTAAGTGCTCAAAATCCTGTGGATGTTGTAGGAAGTTGTAGTAGAAAAAGGATGTCTCCCAAGAAGAAGAGTGAACTTCTTGTTGGTGACACTACAAACTCCTTGTCTCAAGTTGATAGAGCTGCCCACTAGTCTACTGCGTACAAATGGTACAGATAACTATCATTTGAAAAACAATGGGAGAGCAAAGCTTGGAGCTCTGGTTTGGTGAACATTAATTGTGTGGTTGAAGTTTTTAACTTTTGGGAAGTGGTGTGTTGGTTTGCAAAACATTGGGACCCAAAGCTCTGTATGGTGGGATTGGATGGAGTAGGGAAGGTGCAAGTTCCTTTGATACAAAGTTACTTTCAAAGAAATGTTGAAGTTGCTAGAGCCTACCAAAGCATTTTGGGTGTCGAAGGCAGATTCTTTCCTTGAAGCAAATGTTGGAGGATTTGGCAACCTTAACAAGTGGCATACAAACTTGAAAATGTAGATACCGCAGGTATATCAGGTAAATATCTTTGAATTTGCTGACCCCTACAAGGAAATGGCATGGTTATTTGGTAGACTTGTTGGACAGGAGTCCACAACTGAAATGCCAAGGTATGTTGTGTATGTTATCTACCACATCATATATAGGGGTGAATCTTTGATTGGGGGTCAATATTTTAGATGCAATAGCACATCAACTGACGGAATTCAAAATAACCAAAAGATTCTTCATGTCTTCATATTTAGCTTTTGTTTTGTTTTTTTGTAACACTTTTGAGAAGCTGCCACCAAATGTTAATGTCAGTCATGATCAAGATTCAGTGCAGTTATGATACCTGGGGTTATGGAGGTATAAGGCTCATTTCCATTTCTATAAAGTGCAGGATGCATTTGTGGGAAGATTCAAAAAAATGTCGACTGAGAAGAGCCAGAGCACCTAACTTGAGAGGCGAGGGATTTCTTAGACGGAAAAAGGTGAATATTTTTATGAAGAACAATACACCTACTTTGAGGTGTATGGTTTGAAGGTAAACCCTATGTTTTTTTGCGACAGTTCTTTCTAGCAGAATTTTTATAGACAGTGGTTGGGATGGTGTAGTTTTATCCACGGTAAGAAGAAACAGTTTTTGGATTTTTTATTTACATATGTTGGAATCACTGTAAAAAGCTTTTTCTGCTTAGAAGAATTGGTTAAGGGTTTGGACTCCTTCAATCTCAAGGAAGCTAAGGATTTTCTTGGGTATTACCTTGAAGGTGTGTTTAAAGATCGTATGATTTCTATCCAGTTTGCTAGCTGTTTAGCTGCTGGTGACATTGAAGAGGCCCATATTATAGACAAACTTGCTGATGAGGCCCGTGCTTGTAGTTCCATTTCTGCCAGCATGGTGAAGAAATGATAGCCAAGTGGCAAGAAGACACTCATACTCTGATAAGCTCAAATGTTAAACAAAAGCAAAAGGGGAAGAAAATCAAAGCTTCGCAATACCCTAAGAAGCAAAGGGATACTACTAAGCAACTCCCTAGAGGAGTACAATGTGGAAAAATAGGCACTAGCTCGAAAAAGGGGGCTGCTGCAAGCAACTCTAAGGGTACCTTTTTAGTTCAAGAAAATGTTGCCACGTCACGTGGAGGTAGCACCAAAAAATAATTCTATTAAAGCAGATGGTATTGGAAATGGGGATGAAGACCCCGAGAAGTTTGAAATGAGGGATATAACATACTATTATTGTTGTGTTGAAAAGGAAAAGGTTTGGTAATGAAGACATAAGGAATAATCCTCCAAGGTACATGCAAAATCAGAGTAAGAGCATGTGGGAGACTTGCTAATTGTTGATGATATTACAAAATTCCCGGAATGGGTTATTGCTCGCCTTGAGCATAACAAACAAAACAAAGTTCAAAACCTATAAGGCTTACCAAGCTTTGAAGACAACTCTGTAATTCCACATCATGGGAGCTATGATAAGCAAATTAAATGGTTACGACTTTTTAGGGCAAAACTAAAAGGGAAGAAGTCGATGGAGCAAAATACTATTTTCTTTCATGCGCAAGCATTGAAGGTCACGGATGTCTTTCAAACAATGTTATCAGAACCGGACCGATTGACCCTAGAAACTAGAACTAGACTGGAATTGGACAAAAACTGGAAACAAAACCAGACCACAAAACCAGTCAACCAAAAAATACATAAAATACTCAAATTTGAAAAAAAAATCACGTGCATCCATGTGAATCCAAACCATAATACACAAATATGCAAAGTTTTTGATGTACATAGCAAGGGTGCATGTAACCAAAATAGCACTGAGTGAAATCCATACTTGAACCAAAATACATTAACAAAGAGGCTCTAAATGGTCTTTAAAGTCCAAAATTAAGCCTATGAAAATCAACTCCAAACTAGTCCAAGAAATTTTGAAAATAAACCCTTGAATCAACATCTCCAAATCATCCCAATAAATTCTTCAAATCAACCCTTCAATCAACTCTCCAAATCAACCCAAGAAACTCATCTAAAAAATTCCAAATTGCTCAAATGAATTGTGTGAGTGAAATGGAGGGTGGGGACCTCATTAAATAGCATTAGGAAGGGCTTGTTGGTTGTGGAGCCTAATTATCTTCCTGATTCAGAGGTGTTAAAATTAATGCAGCTGCAAGAGCCATTCTCCGGGAGAATGGCAAAGATCCTAGTTGTGATCTAGGGCCCCCAGTACACTCCTGGGGTTCTTGGTCAGGGACCAAGTAGTTAGAGCCATGGCAAAAGACCCTAGTTGGGCCCCCAGTGTATTTCTGGGGTTCTTGGTCAGGGACCAACCAATTTGATGGTATAAGTCCCTAGATGTGTTCTAGGGCCCTTGGATGTGTTCCAGGGAATACTTGCTCAGCGCTTGGATTGATCCTTGGTTGTGTACCTTGGTGGTTAAGACCCTAGTTGTGATCTAGGGCCCCTAGATGTGTTCTGGGGTATCCTGGTCTGGGACCAAGCAGTTTCTTGGTTAAGCATCAAGCCGAGATGATGTGTGACCTTCTTCTTTCCCGGGATGGTCCATGTGACCTAGGAGCAGTTAAGAAGAAGGGCATGATCACATCATTGACCCTCCTCGTATGCTGGGATGATAAACGCTTATAAGTTATATCATGAGACTCATGTGGACAAATCTGCCATTAAAGAAGGATTTAACCTTTGACTTTGTCTTATTGTTTATTAATGAAACCCCCTTGCTTGAGTTATGACCCCCCTATTTGTTGATGATGTATTGGTTTGATTCTTTACTTCTTCCTAAAGAAAAGCTGGCCGCTTTTATCTTGAGACCCCTCTCATCGATTTGTCTTATTTCCTTGTTGACTTTTGATTTGCCATTTAAATATTTTAAATTGTAAAATATTATTTATTTATTTGTTAGGTTGTAAACCTAACCCTAAAGTTATGGAAAATAGGCTAACATGTTAGCCCTAACCCTACCTACCAAAAACTATATAAGGAGTGGTCTATTCCTCATTTGACACACTCACTCTCTCTTAGTCGAGTTTTAGACTTAAGTATTGCTGCGATTCTTTTGGATTAGGTTACTAAGTGGCTGCGGCTCTTTTGGATTAGGTTACTAAGTGGCTGTGGCTCTTTTGGACAGGTCTCTTAGCTCCTCCTTTGCGTGTTTCTGGTCTGCTCTAGCTACCGTGGGTTTATCACTATCAACTATGTTTTGTTTAGCCTGCTGCTGACCTGAAAAAAGTCTTTCCCAGCCCGCCGTAAAGGGTTTTGTTATTGTTGTTCTGGTACCTTCTTATTGTGCTGCCTTAATTGTGCCGCCTTGCTGCCTTAATGGTGCCACCTTAACCATTTGCTGGTGCCGCCCTTGTATGCTGCCTCACCCTGTCTGCTACCAACCCTAATACCATTATTGTTGGGGCTGTTCTGAAACTACTGGTATTTTGAAGCAGATTTATGTAGGATGAAAGTGTTAGGGCTGTTTGGGGTTTTTGTTCTTTTCAGCTCTAGGTTGAACATTGTTGTTTTGCTTTCGGTCCTATTACTTGACATTGGCATGATCCTTAGATTCTTAGCTTGCTTATTTGTTTTCTGTTTTACTATCCTAAAAGTTCTTCTTGGCATTGTCCACATGATCATGATGAGATCTACCCTAAGGGTTTGATACATGATCCATTAAGCTTTTTCTGAGCATACATTGAGGAAGGTAACAACATATCGTGTAATTTTGTTCTTTGTTTTAGTCAAGGTAATATTCAGGTCTATGTTATGCTGCTTACTGATTTATGCTATTAGATTATGCATCAGAAATTTTAATGTCTTGCTGATCCTAAATTACAGTAGCTAATGTTTGGAAATTAAAATAAAAATATTTCTGTTCTAGCTAGCTACTGTTTTTTCCCTTAAATTCTAACAAGAGGTCTTTTTTTTCAGCCGTGTTTATACCCCATGAAGATTGTACACCCCTCCACGCGGGGGGTTGCAGGGGGACCTTGCCCCCCCTGCGGGGTTTGGGGGGCTCATCCCCCCGGCTGGGGGGTCCGGGGGTTAGTGGGGGTTCAGGGGCAAAGCCCCCAAAGGAAAAATCATCTTGTAAATGTATATTGTAATTTCATAGTAAATTTGGACCGTTCATTATAAGGTCGTAAATTTGACGGTAGAAGTTATGTTAGGGTTTTTTTGCCCTAGAAGGAAACCCTCTTTTATGAGAGAATTGTATTGCGACTGTGTATCATTGCGAATATTGTATTCTGAGAGAGGAGACTGTGAGAGAAAGAAGAGAAAGTTACAGCGGGTGTGCTGTAGGTTGTATCCCTTCATTTTGCTGGATAATAAAAATGAAGTACCTAACAGTTTCTCTAATGGACGTAGCCCACACTAGGTGAACCATGTATATCTGTGTCTCTATTGTATTGTGTATCTTCTGTGTTTTATTTCCACATTTGTTTTATTTTATTGCTTCGCGATCCTGTTTTTCTAACAATTGGTATCAGAGCGAAAGGTAACTCGCAGGAAAGAGGGTTCCTGGTTCGAGTGGGAGCAATGGCGGAAGATGGAAAGTTTAGGGTCGAGAAATTTAACGGCCAAAACTATCAGTTATGGAAGATGCAGATGGAAGATTATTTATATCAGAAAGATCTATTCCTACCATTGGGTGGAATAACAAAGAAGCTGACGACCATGAAGGACGAAGAATGGGAGGTTCTTGACAGAAAGACACTAGGAACGATATGGTTGAGCCTGGCAGCGTCAGTGGCTTTCAATATTTTGAAAGAAAAGACAATGAAGGAGCTGATGGATGCATTGGCTAAACTGTATGAAAAACCCTCAGCGTCCAGTAAGGTATTTCTAATGAAGCGATTATTTAATATGAAGCTGTTAGAAGGTGGGTTTGTTGCATGTTATCCCCTATCCTAGGGATAACTAAGGGGATTATGTCTTGAGGCTCACAGGTCCTAGACATGGAGTACCAAGAGCCGTAGTGACTTGAGCCTGGCCCTGGAGGGCCCATCCTTCTTCTTCAGCACCTCCATTTTGTCAGCAACAACAACATCCATCCCATCGGCCTGGTTCTGAAGTAGCAGTGGGTCTTGCTCCATGAGGTAATGAATCCGGGTATCATGGTATATGTCGCTATGATTCTCAAAACATTTGAATATGTGCATTTAATTCTCTTTTGCTTCATGACGTGTGCTTGGAATTTATGCCTTTTGACTTGTCCATACTTGGGGGGATGCCAAAATGCCCCAACAAGTTGGTTCCCTTAGGAGTGAGTTGCCACTGGGTGGGATCATGAAAGGTCGTCTCCCATTCCCACCATACCTATCACTTTTCATCACATTCCCTCTCATCTATCCCCTACATTGGTTCAGGCAATAGGTTTTCCAAGCTAATAAAGGGTTGTACCTTGCCTTGTGGGAAGAAGGGGCTAAAGGCCCAGAGGGTAAAAGTAGCTGACAAAATATAAAATCCAAAAGATCAAACCTTGAGATACTTCACCCAGGGATCCCCGAGAAAGCAATAAAAGGCTTCTCAGTAAGAAAAATGAAGGACCCATAAAATAAATAAACTCAAGACCTAGTTGGAGGATAGGGGGTCTCATCACGAGTAAACCTATTAGGTCCATGGGCATGTAGCGGTATGACACTACTATTCAGCTGGTCACCACGCTAGGGTAGTGGCTCTTGGTAGCATAGCTAAGAGAAAGGGGGTGTCATCATGAGCCAACCTTTTCATCTCCATGAAATGCTTGTGGGTAACACTGTCACCACTGATCACCACGCCAGGGCGGTGTCCTTCAACTGTTCTCTTGAAAGAAAAATAAATAAGACAAAGAGAAAAAAAGGCATTGAATGGGCTAGGAAATAATTGCATCCATGAGAAGGTGCAACTCACCCTCTATAGAGGCACCCACAGGTAAGATGTACATTTCCCTGTTATCACTGCACCCCTTGACCAAACATCCCCCACACCATTTCATCCACTTACATGACCTAGAATGGTCTTCACCTGGAAACACCCCACACCTAAGGAGAATTAGCCCAATAGGACGCCTTGGAACCCTCTCCAAACCTAGCTTGTAGAATAACATAACGTCTTTGAGCACTTGTCGGGGAAGAAGAGGGTTTTATGCACATGTTTGGGTAACTTGATTATTAGATGTGATTGACATTGCTATGATCCCTGTGAATTATGAGCCCATGGAGGGCGTACTTGTTGTTGCTGCAGGGCCACACTCGACTGACAGGTACATGTGGGGAGATGATTAGCTTGGACCTCCATAGGGCTAAAATCCCACCAGATGGATGCTGAGACCCCAGCCAGGGGCAGACATATACCAGAGGCTTGCACCGGAGAGAGAGGAGGCGTTCCACTAGAGATAGCTTGGCGGGCCTGGGCCCAGGGGGTTCTTGCCCTCCCACCATGACGTTGGCCCTTGACGTCATCATTTAGAGCTTTGACGTCACCCAGTTGAGGTATCCAGCTTGAGGACGACTTTGGTTGGCACGTGTGGCAGTTCCTGAGGGGTTTTGAGCCCCAACTTTTCACTTGGAGGGCTAACGTTCCAACAAGAAGGCTAACGTCACCCTAGGAAGGGCATGATGTCACCCTAAAAAGATAAAATTAGGGTTTTATTTGACAATTTTATGTAAAATTGGATTTTTCATGTAAACTGGCTATGTCAGCCTTTTTGACCTAATTTTGTAATTAAAGGTCATTTGGATTGTATAAATAAGGGATTTGTCCCTTGTATTTTTTCATCATTCTTTCACTCACACAAGTGAGGTCTGAAATTTGGCCTCTTTAAGGATTATTGGCTGAAATTAAGTGGTGCACAACTCTTGGAGGAGGCTTGTCTTGTTGTTTTTTGGCATTTTCTTGGTGGAAAGTCTTCACCTAGGGCATTTGCTAGATTATTCTTGGTGAATGTAAGTGAAATTCTACAATTCTTGTTTCTTTTGAATGGTTATAATATTTTTACTTTGCATTCTACTAAGATTATGAAATTGCTAGTTTAAAACCCTAGGAGATTAAGCATATGTTATTGTCCTTATCTCAATAGCTATTCACCTACTAGATTTTGCTAGAAAACCTATCCATTGAAGCATGTGCCAGAGCCCTACCATTGTAGCACTCTAACATCATTTGCTTCATCAAGCCTTTAGTTACCTCAAGCTTGAGCTAAAGAAGAAGGAAAACCGCTAGGGCCTAGGGTTACCTACTTCCTAGTAGCCGTTTTCCTTCTAGGGTTTGGTGATTGAGGCCTTGGGTTACCAACACGTCAACCATCATCCCTCTTGTCCTTAGTTCACACATTATCGTTTGTTTCCTTCAAGATTGCTGCTGCAAAAAGTGACTCCATTAACCCTAAAGACACTGATCTATAGACCTTATACTTGATTGATTGATGAGAACAACCTTTAAATCTTATACCTCAAGCTATTTGCTAACCTTTCCTAACCCTAGATTAGATTAATCTACTAACATTCTTTCTGCTGTTACAAAAGTAAGCTACAGCCATATATTACAGCAGTAAAAGCTCCTAAAAACAATTATTAAAGTTGATTTTTACATTGCCTCATTAGCTTCTGACAAGTGCTAGCATATTGCTATTGTTAGGTTATCATTTTGGGTCATTTTGAAGCTTGTTTAAGGCATAAATTGTGAAGCCATCATCATATATACATTGCTGTTATAGATTTCTGTTTGCTTCATCTTATATCAACTTATTGCTTTCATTGACAAGTCCAAGGTTTTACGAAGCACTAACATCAATTGTACTTGCAAAATAGTGTTTTCTTGTTGTCTTGTTCTGGGCAGGTACACTCAAGCATATCATTGCTTCATATTGTTAAACCTTTGGGACTTTCTGATAGTGTGACTTGTGAGAGGGGATAACTTTTCTTGATACCTCAACCTTTGCCTTCTCAAACCCCTGCGTCACCGGGGACGTCTCCCCTGCGATTTCACCCCTAAATAGAAAGAGGTGTCTTATTAAGGTGACAGTGATAGGACAACTTCCTGTTACGCCAATTTACCATCCACTTGCCTTTCCCTTTTGGACAAGTACAAATTGTGCGATAACATTGCAGATCATTTAAATGAATTTAATACTGTTACTAATCAGCTAAGTTCTGTAAAAGTGGACTTTGATGATGAGGTCATGGATCTTCTAATCTTGTGCTCATTGCCAGAAAGCTAGAATGGCTTGGTCATGGCTGTAAGTGACTGTCTCTGGTTCAAACACTCTAAAATTCGTTGATGTTATCCTTAGCGAGAACATGCGACGAAAAAGCATAGGTGAGACATCAGGTAATGCGTTAAACATGGAGAACAGGGGAAGACAAAAGGATAAAGGAAAGGGCTCAGGGAACTGTGAGAATTCTAGAAAGGGTAGATCCAAATCCAGACTGGGAAAGATAGAGTGCTGGAATTGTGGGAAGAAAGGACATCTGAAGAAAGACTGCAGAGCTCCAAAGAAACAAAGAGATGGACAACATGAGAAAAATTAGGAAGCAAATGTAACAAGTGATGTGTTACAAGATGCTTTGATTCTTTCTTTAGATAATATTTTTGAGTCTTGGGTAGTAGATTTAGGGGCTTCATTTCATGCCACACCCCATAGGAAACTTTTTCTAGATTATGTTCAAGGTGATTTTGGACAGGTTCATTTGGGTGATGATGCACCATGCAAAATTGTTGGAATAGGTGAGGTACAAATAAAACAAAAGAATGGAAACCAATGGTTGTTGAAAGAGGTAAGACATGTTCCAGATCTAAGGAAAAATCTAATTTCAACAGGGCAGTTGGCCAGTGAAGGTTGTATATCCATATTTACAGATAAGGCATGGAAGGTCACCAAAGGATGATTGGTGATAACAAAAGGAGAGAAGGTAGGTACATTGTATTTATGTACTGGTAATACTGTCTCTTTTATTTCTTTAGCTTCTACATGAGTGGATACAACACTTTGGCATCATAGGCTTGGACACGAGTGAAAGGGGATGCAGATACTTCACAAAAGGAATTTGTTGCTCGATCTTAAACAAATTGATTTAGATTTCTGTGTACATTGTGTTTATGGAAAACAAAAGAGAGTCAGATTTCTCAGAGTCAAAAAAGAAAATAAGAGTGAAAGGTTAGAATTTGTGCATACAAATGTATGGAGACCAACTTAGGTATCATCTCTTGGCGACTCTCGTTATTATGTTACATTTATTGATGATGCAACTAGAAAAACTTGGGTTTATTGCATTTGACAAAAATCTGATGTTTTTAATACTTTTAAGAAGTGGAAAGCTTTGGTTGAGAATGAGACAGGAAAAAGGTTGAAGTGTTTCAGATCAAACAATGGAGGTGAATATTGCAGCAAGGAGTTTGATGATTACTGTTCATACCATAGGATTCGTAGAGAGAAAACAGTTCTAGGACCACCACAAGAAAATGGTGTGTCATATAGGATGAACAGGACAGTCATGGAGCGTGCAAGGAGTATGAGATTGCATGCTGGGTTGTCCTTACAGTTTTGCGTAGATGCTATAAATACTGCTGTTTACTTAATAAACAAAGGACCTTCAAGCTCTTTGGATGGTGGCATTCCAGAGGAGGCATGGACATGTAAAAAGGTAAACTATTCATTTTTGAAGACTTTCGGTTGTGAAGCATTTGTCCATATTGATAAAGAAAATAGAACAAAGCTTGAAGCAAAATCCAAGAAGTGTACCTTTATTGGATACGGTCTTAATGATTTTGGTTATCACTTATGGGATTATGAAAATCGCAAAATCATTAGAAGTAAAGATGTCATATTCAATGAGAAGGTCATGTAGAAAGATTAGTTGCAGGGAAAGAAACAGGAAAAAAAAACCAGAATACACAGTGTTTGATGAGATCACTGAAAAAGAAATTCCAAAAATACTAGAAATTCAAAATGTAGAACAACAAGAGCAGCAGATACCTCAAACTCCTGCAAGTGTTGTTAGAAGATCTATTGGGTTAAGTAGATCCCCTGAACGATACTCTCCTTCATTGTATTATTTGTTGTTGATTGATTTTGGTGAACCAGAAAGTTATGAGGAGGCAATGTAGGTAGACACTAAAAGGAGGTGGGAGCAAGGCATGAAAGAGGAAATGGATTCCTTGGTAAATAACCAAACTTGGGACTTGGTTCAGTTGCCTGCGGGAAAAAGAGCATTGCAGAATAAATGGGTTAACAGGTTGAAGGAAGAAGATGGAGGTAAAAAGCGGTACAAGACTAGACTTGTTGTAAAGGGGTTTGCACAAAAGAAAGATATAGATTTTGATGAAATATTTTCTTCTGTTGTTAAAATGACTTCAATTAGGACTATTTTAAGTCTTGTGGCAGTAGAAGATTTGCATCTTGAACAGTTAGATGTAAAAACAACTTTTCTCCATGGGGATTTGGAGGAAGAGATTTATATGTAGCAACCACAGGGGTATGAGGTCAAATGAAAGGAAAATTTGGTATGTAGGTTGAAGAAGAGCTTGTATGGCCTAAAGCAAGCTCCAAGGCAGTGATATTTGAAGTTTGATAGGTTTATGACAGAACAAGGTTATAGTAGATGTCATTCTGATCACTGTGTTTATTTAAAAGGCTAGAAAATGGAAGTTATATTATCTTGCTATTGTATGTAGAAGACATGCTTGTTGCAGGGTCTAATATGCAGGATAGAAATGTGCTCAAGAAGAAATTAGCTAATTCATTTACGATGAAGGATTTGGGTGCTGCAAAGAAAATCCATGGTATGAGAATAGCAAGAGACAGGAAAAATCACAAATTGACATTGTCTCAGGGGTGAGTACATAGAGAAGGCGTTGGAGAGGTTTAGAATGCAAAATGCAAAACCAGTTAGTACACCTTTGGCCAACCATTTCAAATTAACTAAGGAAATGTGTCCTAAGACACAGGAGGAGATAGAATACATGTCCAGGGTCCCTTATTCATCAACAATTGGCAGCTTGATGTATGCGATGGTTTGCACAAGACCAGATATTGCGCATGCAGTGGGAGTTGTGAGCAGGTATATGAACAATCCAGGTAAAGAACATTGGGAGACAGTAAAGTGGATTCTCAGGGATTTGAGAGGTACTTCCACTCATGTCTTATGTTTTGGAGGTTCAGACACTATTCTATAGGGATATGTTGATTCAGATATGGCAGGTGATAAAGATAGCAGGAGGAGCACCACATGGTATGTTTTTACTGTAGGTGGAACAACAGTAAGTTGGATTTCAAAACTACAAAAGGTTGTTGCACTTTCAACAACAAAAGCAAAGCATGTTGCTGCTACATAGGATAGTAAATAAATGATTTGGTTACATAGGTTTATGGAGGAATTGGGAAAGAAACAAAAGAATAGCAGGTTGTACTGTGACAGTGAGAGTGCCATTCATCTTGCAAAGAACTCAACCTTCCATTCAAAGACTAAGCATATACAGTTCAGGTACCATTTCATACGATCTGTCTTGGAAGATGGACATTTGAAGTTGGAAAAAATACATACTAGCCAGAATCCTATAGACATGTTAACAAAGGGAGTAACCAGGGAGAAATTGAGTTCCTGCTCAGCTTCAGTTGGCCTTTAAGCATGAAGGTGAAGATGAGAAATTTGCCAGGTCCAAGGTGGATCATAGTCCAACAGGTACAACAACGGTGGAGTTGTTATGATTAGTCTCCAAGTGGGAGAATGTTGGTTGTGGAGCCTGATTATCTTTCTTATTTAGAGGTCTTTGTTTTCAGTCGTGTTTATACCCCATGAAGACTGTACACCCTTCCACGCAGGGGGGTTGAAGGGCGGGCTTGCCCCCCCTGCGGGGTCTGGGGTCAGCGGGGGTTCGGGGGCAAAGCCCCCAAAGGAAAAATTGCCTTGTAAATGTATATTGTAATTTCATAGTAAATCTGGACTGTTCATTATAAGGTCGCAGATCTGACGGAAGAAGATATGTTAGGTTTTTTTTTCCCTAGAAGGCAACCCTCTTTTATGAGGGAATTGTATTGTGGCTGTGTATCATTGTGAATATTATATTCTGAGAGAGGAGACTGTGAGAGAAAGAAGAGGAAGTTACAGTAAAGAAGAGGAAGTTACAGTGGGTGTGCTATTGTATCCCTTCATTTTGCTGGATAATAAAAAGGAAGGACCTGACAATTTCTCTGGTGGACGTAGCCCACACTGGGTGAACCACAACCTGTCAGTGGCTCCAGTTGCCGTCCGCTCCTACTCTCGGCTGCTTTCTGTAGTCTCAGCACAAGACTTCGACCATAACAATCTCAGTAGCAGCTCATGCGACCCTTTCAGACCCCTCACGGACTTGCTTCAGCCCCCATCTACTTCAACTTGCTGTTGGCTCTTTCTCCATGTGGATCTTCTACCAACCGACTGTAAGATTTACTGCTCCACGATATTACCTAGCTCACGATCCGACCACAACTAAATCCGTCGGCTCTTCCACACTTGCTGCTCTAACTCTTGACTGTATCACCACTCCTCAATTGACTCTCCTTCCTTCCAGATGCAATTTCTCACACAACTACTACCTTATAGGCTGTTCCTTACTGACTGCAATTTTGAATGACTGTTCCGTCAACTGCCTAGTCCCAACCATCAACGTTTGCGCGTCCTCTTGTCTGCTACGGTCCACATGACTCAGTCGCACGTATGGAATCAACGCACACCTGACTGTAGCTCACGTGGATCGCTGCCTAGCCCACAACGAATCCACGATCCAATCTTCAACTCGCAGATGTACGACTGTACGATGTACAACGACTGTTTACGACGGCCGTACGCTGTACAACTGCTTTCCTTTTTTAAAATTTCAAAGTTCACTTTTACCCTTTGTTTGCAGCCTTGAAAAAAATTTAAATTTCCTCGTTGCAGAAAATCTTGATCTCGGTGCAACCTGGCTTCCTCAAAACTACAACTCTGATACCATGTTAATTCTTGTCAACCTAGCACCCGACCATTAATTCCAAGCAAAACACATTTTTTGAATAATAACACAACTAGGTTACTTAACCATTAAAATTCAATGGAAACAAAATAAAAAACCAAACGCGTTTGCACACGATATTTCGAGTAAACCAACTTGGTTCACTTATGTAAATATTGTTGATATTATTGTAGTTGTGGGAGGTATTAATCTCTATATGTAACCTTTGACTAGAATTGAATATTCTGGAAGCAAGAGAAACCCTAAACAGATGTGTGAAAACCCTAGAAGACATGTCGGCTCAACAAAATATATAATATTAAGGTATTATCCTCCAAGAAGACAAGTCGGCCTCACAAGAAAAAGATGAACATAAAATATAGTTACCGGAAAGTCAGGTCGGCCCAGCCAGAAAAGTCATTGGACAGGTGTTGACGGGCGAAATTGATCGCTCGTCAACTGGAGGAGTGAATCCGGTTCGGGGTTGTCTAATTAACCCAAGCCGTTTGGATTAATTCATTCCGACGGGTTTAGCGGCTCCGTTGGCCGATCTAAGTCCTAAAGAAAGCGAAAAATATAACTAAAGGAAATACAATAACTTAATAAATAACAATCGCTGAAAAATATATATACATCTAATATATATCTACAGTTTAACTAACTAATACTTATAAAATAATTCTAGTTATCATATGTACAATAGATACAAATAATGAGTTTTAATCTAAACTCATAGAAAATCCAACATTTAATGATTCTTCTGTTGAAAGTAGTAAAGAAAACTAAAATATTGTTTATTTTTGAGTTTATTTCCTTAGATATAAACACTCATGAAATCAAACATAAAACTGCCTAATTAAACAAAAAATGCTAGATAGTAGAAAATGTTTTATATAGAGAAAACTTTTATATTCAGCAAACTAGCGAAATTAAATAACAGGCTAACCTGTTATTCACATCCAATGTCTGTTCAATATTGAATTTCCAACCACTTTGATCTGACGAAGTAAACCTTCTACAGATCTTGGGACTGCTCTTAATAAATGAGGAACGATAACGCTGGAGATTGAATTATAACAATAGAACATTGAATAGATACAATTACAGTAATCATATGATTTGCAAATTGCTACGATGGGATAAATCTTCCTGTGAGAACTTGCATGCAAACATTCAACATAAATTAGAGATGAATCTACTAATTTAAATTGGATAGATGATCACTGTGTGTTTTGTTCTGAAACACGATATATGGGTAGCATATATAAATCGAATGATATCAACTTGCAATAAACTATGCCGACAAAAGCAATCATAATCTATTATCAAATTGAAATAAACATAACTTGAATGAAAACATCATACATAAAAGCTAAAGCTGTAACGTGCATCATATTCCATTCAAGTCTGTAATAAAAACGCCCATACTCTTGCCCCAGGCTGAGATGCCCCAATGTTTACAAAATGATGTGTTTATATAGGTTTTAGGAAACATAACTGTTTCCTGTTGATAAGATCAAATTTGTTTCAAAAATATGGGGGATGCAACCACCCTGATTTCACTAAATATTAGAACACTAATAACAGTCTAATTCAGTTCACTCAAAATACAAAATTGATATGGCTGGGAGACCCCAAAAGTGTCTCATATCATCTTTGGAATCACAGGCTCCTTAATTATCCTGAAAACAAATGAAAATGAGAAGATCTCAGATATGTTTTCAATTATCAAATCAAACAATTCGAATTTTTCTTAACTGCATACAGAATCTTGCAATTCTGTAGCTAGTTATAATAACAAACAAAATCTGATTCTATTTAATAATCAAAATGAACTAAAAAAATTAGCTTTGTTTAACAACCAAATAGTCTAACTAAGGAATGAAAAACAGACATGCTATTCATTCAAAAGATCTTACCTTTGACCATACAATCAAATCACATCATAAAAATTTGGAGTTAACAATGGCTGTAGCTGCTTCTACATTCTTAAAAATCACATGTCCTGTAGTTTTCAAATGCTTCTCTTTCCCTTGGATAACTGACTCAAGTCTCAAGTTTTTTAACAGAGTCATTTAGGATACGTAGCTTGCCCATGAGGCTGTTTAGTAGCTTTTGGGACAGGTTCAAGGTTGCTGTAGGATGCTAAGGCACAGACATGAGTAGGTAACAAAACGTTTCAAAAATTGCAAGTAGACAAAAACGCTCACCTCAGCCACAAATAAATTCTAAGATTTTGACCTCTAAAGGACGAGCTGTATCTCTGGAACGATCCAATTTCTGGGGAAACTGCCCGCGGTGAAGGTAAAAGGGCTCATTTTGGTTCTGGGTTTTCAAGGGTTTGATCTAATTCAAAACCGTTTGCTCAGAATAGCTCCCGCAAAAACGTGTCTCTGGTAGGCAATTACGGGGTTGACCAAACTGTAACAAGAGCAACTCAAAACACTTGGGGGTTTAGATGACAGAAGTAGAAGAGGTAAGTCTGAGCGGATATAAAAATAAAAAATACAGAGGGCCTGTTAACTCATTATGCCAGCCAACCATTCCTTTCCAAATCCTCCCTAGCGTTATCATATGAGAGCAGGGTTTGGACGCCGTTCGGTTCGACCCTTACCACTAGAGCCATGTCGAATGGATGGGTAATCAACACGGAACACACAGGTAGGGTTTGTAAAAATGCAACAGAGCCATAGCCCCGAGCCTTATCAATACATGCTGTGATGATTCAAACGATAGGCAAAGTGTTAATCACAACACGTGTGAGCAAATTCGTGAAGCTCGAGACCATGCTAAGGAGTAATGGCACCCTGTGCATCGTATGCCACCTTGGCATTGGGTACATGCCAGGACCAAAAAAACATAGTGAGCGCATCAAAGTTTGATTGCAAAGTTAGGTAGGTTTACAAAATCAAATAGTTCAAGTTTTATGAAAGAAATATAATCAAACATCAAACCAAAATCAATATAAAACAATCGAATATCAAATGGAGGGGGTCTTTGGTTCATATAACCACAAATCTCTTAGGCACGCTCTGAATCAAAAGGGTCACAAACAAGGAGAGCAACATGCTCATAGCAAGAAACCATAATTCTGTAATAAACCACATGCTTTTAATGAAATTTTAAGATAGAATAGTAACGATAGTTGCAAGTTTTCATGCTTTTAGTCATGAAAACGAAGCACGAATAGATGGTAGGTAAAATGCGACGATTTACAACTGTCGTTTAGAGAAACGCTTATGAAGAATAATAAAATTTCATAGACCCTGTGTAGGCAGCTTATAAAAATAATAATTATATAATTGCTGCCAACAACAGGTCACAGATTAATATAAATGGAGGACGTCTTGGTTCATTTGTTCACTCACTCTCACTCAGGAAACCATAATTAGTGCGCAAGTTTGGAGAGCAGCAACAACTACCCTTGTAGTACGATTTTCTCTTGTTTAGTCTTTCCGATACTTTCTCTTGTGTGCTACCCTTGGAGAAGGTGCGCTCTCTTTTTCATCTGTTGGTTCTGGTGTGGCTTCCTAGAATCATTCTCTCTGTCAAAGGTTAAGGTGCTCGGGGGTGGCTTTTGTGCCTATGGATGGGTGACAATGGTGTAGCATTGTCTATGCTTAAACGAGCACAATATTCTAACAGGTTATGGGCCCACACTACCTTCAGAACAGTCTAACCGCTGGAAGGTAGATCGAGAGTTCCTTGTCAAGCTCATTGTAGCACCAGTTGCAATTGCAACTAGGGTTTCTGATTTTGCAGTTGCAACAAACCCTAAACCTAAATTCTTGGGCACTTTCAGTGAAGCATTGGACCTAATTCCTGAATATTCTAGTGCGCCCTGACCTAGTGCATCTCCTGGTGCCCTTAGAAAACTATTGGACTCCCCAGGACATTGAGCCACACTAGGAAGAAACTTCTCACTCGGGACTATTTAACCACCCACAACCCTCCACCCACAACCCTTGTCAGGTTCGCACAACAATAGATCAATGGATAATAACATATGACATTGTTCTCCTAAGGTGGACTTGAACAAGTTTGATGGTTCAGTCTTGACGGGTCAGTCAAATGGAACATTACTTCGCCCTCTAGGGCATTACTGATGACATAACAAAACTCAAGGTGGGGGTATTGTATCTAGATCCAGAACAATGGCAGTTGTGGGAATGGCTTAAAAAGCATCGTCCTCCTAAGGTGGACTTGAACAAGTTTGATGTTTCTGACCCTTCTGGATGGGTCACCCAAATGGAACATTACTTCGCCTTCTAGGGCATTACTAATGACACCACGAAACCCAGGGTGGGGGTATTGTATCTAGATCTAGAATGATGGCAATGGTGGGAGTGGCATAAAAAAGCATATGCAAGATATATCGCTTGGAGTTAGTTTGTTAAAGTTATCTATGCATGTTTTGAGAAAGATACTCACTATTTGGGGCCACTTACCAAGTTATGCTAAACAGGCTCAATCACAGATTTTATGGCAGCCTTCGAGCAGTTAGCTTTTCGTACAAAGAACTTAACAAATTCTTTCTATAAAGAATGTTTCATTAGTGGCCTCAAGGAAGAGATTCGAGCACAAGTTAGAGTGCAACGTCCCACTACGTGGTTGGAAGCGACACAAAGGGCCCTAGAAGCAAAGACGATGGTCAATGCATAATAAAAAAACCAACCTTCATTCCCCGCACACGTCCTCCCCAGGGTACTTCCCCAAGCATAACTCCTACTCATCCCTTGAAAGTAAGGTTGTCTGGAGCGAAAAGGGTAGATCTCCACAGACGAGGACTTTGCTATAATTGTGATGAAAAATACACTCTAGGTCATCGGTGTAAAGAAAATAAATTGTTCCAAATTGATATGACCACTCACGCCCTAGCTGAAGACATAAGTATTGAAGAGACACCAGAGTTACAAGTTGAAGAAACCAACACTCAAACTTAGGTAGATATAGAACCTCCATTCTCTCCTATAGAATCACTTATCTCCCTGCATGCATTATCAGGCATTTCAACTCCACAAACCTTGAAACTCACGGGTTACATCAAGCATCAAAAAGTCATAGTCCTAGTTGATAGTGGCAATACTCACAATTTCATTCACAAAAGAGTGGTAGACGAAACCAATGTTTTAAAAACCAGCGAACCAGGACCAGAACTAGCCGGTTTTACCGGTTTGATGGTCAACCGGTTCGAACCGGTCAATAAACCGAACCGCCCGACCGATTTATGACGGAACCGACCGGTTTGGTACCGAACCGACCGGTTCCGTCATAAACCAGTCGGTTTGGTCCAGATCGGCTGTAGCGGACCCGCAGACTCGAAAAGCTTATTTTTTTCAGGTTTGGTCCAGATCGGCTGTAGCGGACCCGTAGACTCGAAAAGCTTGTTTTTTTCAGCTAAACCTAAAACCTAAGATCCCCTAAACTCTAATTCTAGTCTATATAACACTCTCACTCCCCTCTAAGTGCCTCACACCTCTCTTATTCAACATTTGGGAGCAATTGGGAGCATTTGGGTTTTGAAACAACATTGATTCTTGAAGAGCAACATTGAGGAGCTTCTCGGGAAAGTGTTTTGGGCAGTTTGTGGTGGATTTGGCATCTCAACTAGGAGGCTATAGTTCATCTTCAAGTTTGGAGGAGTTGGATTAGAGGTATGTTGAAAATTTGCCACTCTTTTTTTTCCATCTTGATTGTTGAATGTTTGAAACTTTAGATAGAATCATAGAAGATAAAGTAAGAGTCTAAGACAAGGTTTCTTCTTTGCATTTATAGATTGCTTGCATTGTGCAAATTGCACCTTTGCTTTAGCCTTTGAGTTTACATTTACAAATTTACAATGGCCCCAAAAGCTAAAGATGCCGCATGGGTTCATGCTGAGGTGATTGAAGGTCTAAGGTATTGCAAGTATTGTCAAAAATGCATCAAGGGGGGGGGGGCATTCATAGGTTGAAAGAACACTTGGTTGGTGTTAGAGGCCAAGTTAAATCATGTGAGGCACCATTAGATGTTATTGGGCCTATTAGAGAAGAGATGCAAAAAATACTTATTGACTACCAACAAGAAAAGGCTACGGAAAAAGCTATACATGCTGAAATAGGGAGGAAGACTTTTGATTATGAGGGCTCTCCATCTATTCATTCTACCGGTGTTAGAGACCCCTTTTATTATGTTCCTCCTCCCCTTGAAAGTGAAAATACTATGCATCAGCCTAAAAGTAAAAAGGGGAATACCATCCAAAGGTATTTCACACCTCCCCCCACTTTTGGCTCCGTCAATGCCAATGTTTCTCAAGTTCAACCCACTCAATTTCAGCCTTAGATGACCATTGGAAGAAACAATATAGAGAGATTGCTTATGAGTACACAACTAGATGGTGGTATCACGCTGATATCCCCTTCAATGCTGCCCGCTCACCATATTACCAACCTATGTGGGATGCCATTATTGCTTGTGGTAGGGTCTTCAAAGGCCCTAGTATGCATGATTTGAGGGGATCTCTTTTGCACAAAGAGGTCGCATCCATTGAAGAATACTTGACAGATTTCAAAGTATCATGGGCCAAAACAGGATGTACCATCATGTCAGATGGATGGAGTGATGGAATGAACCGTACTATCATAAATTTCCTTATCTCTTGCCCACAAGGAACCATGTTTTTGAGATCAGCTGATGCATCTGATAGGGTCAAAGATGCAAACTTGCTATTTGAGCTCTTAGATGAGGTTGTTATGGAGGTGGGGGTGGCCAATGTTGTTCAGGTCATCACAGATAATGCCTCTAACTATGTTCTTGCTGGGAAGATGTTAGAGGAGAAACACAAACCGATATTTTGGACCCCATGTGTTGCACATTGCATAGACTTCATGCTTGAGGACATTGGCAAACAAGAATGGATCAAAAACACTATAGAGCATGCCAAAAGCATCACAAAGTACATCTACAACCACTCATGGATTTTGAACCTGATGAGGAAAAACAAAGAGAACATGGAACTTCTTAGGCCTGCCATCACTAGGTTTGCAACTCACTTCTTGACATTGCAATCTATTGTTTCCCAATCAAAGAACTTGCAAAAGATGTTTGCATCTGACGAATGGAATGCATCTCAGTGGGCCCACAGACAAGATGGAAAAGATACCAAAAAGAAAGTTAATGATCCCACATTTTGGAAAAAAGCAGCAAAAATTGTGAAAATTGTCGAGCCACTTGTTAAGATGTTGTGGCTAGTGGATGGGGAAAAATTGGCCATGGGTTACATTTATGAGGCTATGGATTAGGCAAAGGAGCAAATAAGGGCAACATACAAGGATAGAGTGACCAAGTGTGGGCCTATTTGGGAAATCATTGATCGTAGATGGAACAATCAACTCCATCGCCCTATACATGCAGCTGGGTATTTTCTGAACCCAAGGTATCATTGTAGAGCTCAGCTTGGAGAAGATTTGACTGGGGAGGTTAACGATGGCTTGTACGAGTGCCCTAAGCGCATGGTCCCTTCTAAGAGTGAGTAGTTGGAGATACACCGACATATCACTTCTTTCACTAGAGCCACAGGTACCTTCGGCAAGAACCTAGCAAAGATTGCAAGGGATGTGGATGAGCCAGGTAACAATTCCAAAGTTTAAAGTTCAATTGTTTAAAGTTTAAAGTTTAAATTTTATATACTTTATAATTTATTACTTCAAGGAACTAACTCGACTAACTATGTTTTTTGTAGCAAACTGGTGGGAGTCATTTGGCAGCCAATGTCCTCAATTGCAAAAATTTGCAATTAGAGTGTTGAGTCAAACTTATAGTGCTTCTGGGTGTGAGCGCAATTGGTCTGTCTTTGAGAGGATTCACACGAAGAAGAGAAACCGTTTAGAACAAAAACGATTAAATGATCTAGTCTTCGTGCAGTACAACCTTCGGCTAAGGCGCAACCAATTGTTGAACAAAAGGCCTGATTCAGATTCCATTGTGTTGGATGATGTTGATCCAACTTCAGATTGGGTGGTGGAGAGTCACCCACCAGAGTTTGATGTTGACTATGATTTGGAGGTGGATGAGGCAGGGCAGGTTTAGATGCAAATCCACTATTAGGGCCCCGCGGTCCGATTCCAGAGTCAGATATGGCTGGCCCTAGTGGAACTGCAGGTAGGCGTAGCCATATATCTCGTCGTACTCGTACTACGACAACCAGTGCAACTTCAATGCCTATAGTCACAAATGTCCCTGATGATGATGAGTCTGAGGCCGAGTTCGAGTTCGAATCAAAGACAGATGATGATGCCGAGGGCGAGGATGCTCATGCCATTTCTACTTCTAGCAGTAGTGATGATTGATCGTTGATCAATGAGATAGTGACTTGTAGTCTTGACTCTTGTTAGTATGTTATTTGTTGTTGTAGAGGCCATTTAGAGCCTCCTTGATTATGTATTTATGTTTCGATCGCTAGATATGTATTGCACTTGGTGCTATTTTGATATA
>ML789789.1:154822-166219 GCA_009831015.1 Picea engelmannii
CCCCTACTTTCCCTTGATTTTTTGGGATGTCCAAACCTTGTGGCGACTTGTGACAGTGAAGGTAGATACATTGATAAAGTTGAAGAAAAAGGGAACCAATTCACATGTGCTTGCATTTGTGATGAGGTTGATTTGGAAAAAGACCTCCCAAAATATATTCAATTGACCTTGGACCATTGGTTCCATATTTGGGAATTGGATTAAGAGCCACCGTTGTTCAAATGCAACAAATGTTACGAGTATGACCATTTTGTGCGACATTGCAAAGAATATTAACCCTAGACAACAAATTGATAGCTACCCCAAAATACGAACAAGAGATGCTAACTAAATCAACATCACCAACAACAAACCCAAGTGACAGAGTAAGTACTATCAATTCACAACAATCAAATTCGAGGCAATAAAATCTCAAGACACAAAAAAACAAGGTTTAGAAAATAAGGGTGAAATGAAAGCTCCCAATTCACATCCCTCAAACATAAGTGTCTCCCCAACCAATTTGAATCCAAATGGGAAATCATTGGATTCCAATAGTCTTGGAAACCCCCTCAATTAGATCTTGAAGGAGATGGTGGCATGTGACTACTCATACATCCTTTCCAAAGACATTGTTATAACCTTAGTTGGATCATCTCTGCTAGAAAAATCAAGTATTATTACCAAAAATAAAGCTTCAATCAATTGGGGAGATGAAGACATTAAAGAACCTAAATCATAAAAAGGGAAGGAGAACCAAGAAGGAATCAAGAGAAGAAGAGGCAACATGAACAAAGAATTGGTATTGCAATCTGCCCTATAAGAAGTTTTTTATCCTAGGTTTCACTGCCCAGGGAAAACCACAAGTACTTCCCCTCACTTTGAGGACGATACCCAAGGTAAACCCTAAAATATTTAGGGAACGCAACTGGTCAATAATAGGGCTCACAACCCTTAACAATAATACACTCGTTAAGAGCGCAACATGTCACTTGCGGGAACTGAACTTGGGTGGGGAGGATAACAATCATTCCTCCCAACCACCCAGATTAAACCCAATTGACCTATAATAAACCTTTGTCCCTAGGGCCTATTACACCTTAGATTTACCAAAGTGTACCCTACTTTTTTCACTAGATGTGGACCATCATATGAGCATATTTTGTGCCTTATTGTACCATGATGAGCCAACGTGTGGTTGTATTTGCACTAATGTATTGTACTTGACCATGCTTAGATGTTCTATGTATTGGTAGGGGGATTATGTGGTATCTCCAAACCCCATGTGGTCGGTCATGGCCCATCCTTTTAGTCCCTATCTCAATATTGTATTTTGCTTTTATGGCTATGGTTGGTTTCTCCTTGGTGTTGGTAAATCTCACCATATCGGTCATTTATGATATGGGTTAGGTATGCAACCATCTTGGGGTGGATCTACTAGGAAACATGATCTAGAGAGAGCTGCAAGGTCCCTTATCCCTTTGTTTATGATGTAAAAGTGTTTCTCTTTGTAAAGGTTGTCACACCTATGTATAACACACTTATTGTATACCTAAGCACATATCCCTTTCTTATATATTCATCACGCTTTGGCCATCCACTATTAGAGATGATTATGCTTATGTTCACTCAGTTTCACATCTCTCGAGGCAATGCCATAATTCTTGAGGAAATACACATTCCGAAGCATTAGTCACATCCTCCGAGGCACATTTGGGCTACTTTCGCACACATGGTCATCCTCTACACATGCTACATTGAAGATCCTAGAACATTCCTCTCACCATTTTTTGAGGTGTCTTCCACTTGATTTGAGGGTTGACCCAAACATGTGGGGTTTATGACAACCATGTGGGTGTTTTGGGTGATGATTTGACTTGGAGATTGATCTTCCTTGCATTCTGGAGCAGCTTTGCTTGATCATGCCTTGGAGACTACTCTTGATGATTCCTTGAGCACATTGTGAGGAGGCCATCCACTTTTGAGGTCATTCTACATGTTTTCACGAGGTCATTGCACTTGGAGGAGAAGAAAAGCCTTGCTTACTTGGGAGGCTACCCTACCTTTTTTTGAGGCCTCCACATCACTCTTTTGTTGGAACATTGTGTTAGGAGAGAAAATCAGCCCCATTTTTTGTGGGATGTTCTTCTTGTATAAGGGTTTTATGTACACGTGGCGTCATTTAATTTTGTACTGACTTAGTCTCCTTTGCGTGGATGGAAAGTCTCCTTTGTTAGTATCCTAGGATAAGTTTAAGGAAAACTAATTAATAAATAATGAGAAGGATGTAGAAGCCTTCTCTATAAATAGAGGCTATCTTCTCATTCCAAATCGTTGTGAATTGTTAGAGATCATTTTACAAGTCTTTTAATAGGTCTTTCTTGGAGTTTTTTGTGTCAATTCTATTACAAAATGAGCTAGATCACTAAATGAGGAAACCCTAGATAGGGTTTAGTCACATAACTAAGCTCAAAGAAAGATACTCACAATAACACCATATGATATTATCAATGAATAATTGGTGCATCTATTACAAAGGAGTTTACCTCTTTATATATCATTGTTCATTAAGCAATTCATTTCCACTTATGAATGTGGGATAGATTGATTTACTCAAAAAATAAACATTAACATATTCTAAAGTCATAAAATGACTTTATTACATGATAAGCCTTATATCTCTAATACATATGCTAAAACAAATTGAAATCAATTACATATATTGAATCTAAAACACATAAATTGAACACTAAACATCAGTAACATCCTTTAGAAGCCTTTTCTTTTACATATTTCCTGGACCAATTTGAGCTCCATCAAGCTGCCTCATAACCCTCGTAAAGTTGTAGCTACTAAGTTGAATTCTCGAGTTCTCGGATTCCACTTTCATGAACTCCCAAATCACGAAACTTTCGAAATCGATTACTGGACAACAATCCACATGCATGTCACATAACCTCACTAGTAGACTACAATCCACATGCATGTCTCTCCAACTAATGAGATATATTTCCATAGATCCACAACTTATTAACTAATTGGGCAACAATCCATTTTGAGGTGTTAACCAATCCCTTCTTGTCTTCAAAGCATGAGCTTCCTAAAATACATAAAATCCCTTTTCTTCAGTAGATTCTTCACCATTGTCAACATCTGATAGATTTTCAATCATGGCTACACTCTCTATATGTTGTTTATCTTTGGCCTTTCTATTAAGAACATCATTGGCTCACTGTCTACAATTCCAAGCTGTATGACCCAACTTCTTGCAGTAGTGAAATTCTATTTCCTCTTTGTCTTTTGCTGCTCTATTGCGATTGTTTCTTGCATAGAATGCAAGTTCCGATTGACTATCACTTTCAATGGTTCTCTTTTCTTCTGCTAGCAATGCTGCAATCAATTCGTTCAGACTTTGTGAAGGTAGCTGACTCGAGGTAAATATAACACCACTGTATTTAGGCGACAACATGTTCAGGAGAATAGCCTTTGCATTCTCATCATCAACTACTACCTTGACTTCTGAAATATGTTTGATAATAGATCTTAGATTGTTGACGTGTCTTGACATGGTGGCTTCAGTTGACATCTTAAAGCTGAATGTTAAGTACCTGAATAGATCTACAAATATAATCACCACAAATATTGAATACACAATAGATCCACAAAGCAAGATAGAAGAAACCACACTATATTATTACCAAACCCTTGAGGTAGGGCAACACCATACAATGGATCCTATTATGGAAGGGATCCTCTCCTGTTCACTTGCCTCTTCGAGGGAGCTTCCTCTTAATGAGCTTCAACTCACAATACAATACTTCTCTTCATGTCCCATTACATTGCTTGAACCTCTTTATATAATGCTACCATCACCTAAGAACATTCTAGAGGAGAAATCTTCTAGAAGTAGAACATTCTAGAGGATAAATCTTCTAGAAGTAGAACATTCTAGAGGATAAATCTTCTAGAAGTAGAACCTTCTAAGAAGTCCTCTTACATTTATTATATCTAACTACCATAGTGGGCCTTATTTAATAATATAGTGGACTTAGTCCACCTTACATTGAATGACCTCTACTATTATCACTATGAGCCCTCTGGGTCCCCACTATTACCTCTCTAGCTACCTAACATTCCATCCCCCTTATGAAAGCGTTGTCCTCAATGCTTGATGTACAACCATATACCAGGGTCCCATGGATAATTGTGGACCATAATGCTGAAGAAGACCGGAGAACCAATGTCCCATGTAGAAAGGAAAGCCACCATGCTGAAGTTGTCCAACCACCATTGTAAGCCCGGGTCCCATGTCCAAGTGCTCATGTGAACTCCTGTGGAAGATTTTGGAACCCAATAACCAAACTCAAAATGATGCTCCAAAGACTGACACCTGTCATGTGGATCCAAATAAGAAGATCCATCCACATAGTGGAAAAGGGTCGTAGCAGAATATGAAAGGAATAATATCACTGTAGAATATGCAGGATAGACACTGGTAATAATCATTGGCTTTCGATTTGTCACATTGATGCTCTTTACAGAAGGTGGATTAGAGTCATCAAATAAAATATGAAAGTGGTTGTCATCCCAGAAATGACAACTATCCATATATCAATCATTACAATCGACCTCAAAATCATACCAAGCATATATTTCTTGATTATATTCATCCCTCATGTTTGCCATAAGAAATCTCCTGCATTCTATCCAATGAATCTTGAATACTACGAAAACTATCATTGAGGCCATCTGCAAGGTCATGCAATCTAGCATCCAATGTGTCATACAATTGAGATTTGAATGCTTCAGTAATTTGTAGAATTTCTTTAAGGGTTTGAGAGGAAATATCCATCTGAGCACCCTATGAATTCTTTGGTCCCGCCGCCATCATGAAAAAAACCAAAAAATAGAACAATAAGTTACGACAGAAAATCACGGTTTTTTTTGGAAAACCCTAAAAAACTGTTGAATTTAAAATGCTCATAACTTCACTTCCCGTACTCCGTTTCGACTGATTTTGTTTTTGAAATTGGGTGAAATTGTGAGAGGAACTCAGATTTGTAATTTGTTAGGGAAAATTCGGCCTCTAGCTACTACAAAAAAAACAAAAAAAAAATCGCGTCATCGTTCGTGGAAAAAACCTTGAAAAATTGTAGATTTTAAAACTTCAATATCTTGACTTCCCGAACTCCGTTTCAGATGATTTGTTTTTTCAACTTGGGTGTTATTCTGAGAAGAAATCAGATCTACAACTTGTTTTTGCAAATTATGCACAAAAATATACCAAAAATTTCTGGAATGTCGCGGCCATCTTTTTTTTTTCTCCGAAAAAAAAATCTGCAAAAATAAAAAATATTTGCCCAAAATGTTTGCCAAGGAAAGTGCTGTGATACCACTGTTAAGAACCTGAATAGATATACAAATATAATCACCACAAATACTGAATACACAATAGATCCACATAGCAAGATAGAAGAAACCACACTTTATAATATATTTTAGATTGTTGACGTGACTTGACATGGTGGCTTCAGTTGGCATCTTAAAGCTGAATAACTGTAATTTCAGGGAAAATTTCGCATTCACTGCTTGTGCCCCAAATAACTTGTTGAGATTTTCGCAAATCTCCTTGGATGATTTGTCCATATTCAAAATGGATTTTGCGTTATCATCTATGCTTTTCCATTCTATCAACTTGTTCAGATCTGTAGGTGCTGCATCGGTTCCTTTGGCAATTCCCTAAAAGTTTTTATTCATTAATTGCATATGGATATTCATTTTCCATGTATGAAAATTGATACCCGAGTACTATGACAAGATCTCCATAACTGGTTATATTTGATATTTTTTACTGCTAAAAATAATTACTGACGAAAGGGACATCAGCCGTAGAACTGTAATAAAACCCTTGTTGCCTCCTCAAATTGTGGCATTTTGTGGCTCTTAGACTATTGAAGTCGTAGTAGTGGAAACCTTGTCTTTCAAAGGCTCGAGACTCTTGATATGATTTCCTTCTCTAATACCATATTACAACATGAGCTAGATCACTAAATGAGGAAATCCTAGATAGGGTTGAGTCAGATTACTAATATTAAATAAATATACTCACAATAACACCATATGATATTATCAATGAATAACTAGTGCATCTATTACAAAGGAGTTTACCTTCTTATATATCATTGTTCATTAAGCAAATAATTTCCACTTATGAATGTAGAATAAATTGTTTTACACTAAAAATAAACATTAACATGTTCTAAAGTCATAAAGTGACTTTATTAATAGTAAGCCTTATATCTCTAATAAATTCTTGGAGGTCTCTTTTTCTTGGTTCATCAAAGGTATTATTGTGAATGTTCAAGACTTCTACAAAGCTAGAAAGATTGATCCATTTGAGGAGTTGCCTAACTACTTGGAGAGGAGATGTTCTAGGGTTTGTTCCTTCCTTCTTCTTTTGCTAACTTTGGCAAGTAATTAATCCATTGCTTTGTTTTTCATCTTGGTTCCTTGAAAAACGTTTTAAGCATTATATTCAAGATATAGTTGATCTTGTTGGTGAAGGCTCTTCCCATGAGGAAACCCTTCTTGTAGGGCCTTGGTTTTCATGACTTGTCCTTATTAGACAAAATACTACTTTTCCTTAAGGTTCTAGTCTCTCATTCAAATCCGTAAGCCTTGAATAACCAAATCTTAGAGGGGCATACTTTTTGACCCCATAAATCCCTAAGTGGAGACAAGACACTAATTCTAACTCCCAACAACCAATCACAAAAACCATAAAATCAAAATTATTTCCTTTCTTGTTTTATAAATATAAAAATCCAAAAAAATATAAAAAACAAAATTCATACAAAAATATTCATTTATTGTCTAGTGAATGGTTAATATTATATCTTACTTTATAGACATCTTATACATGGGTTTATGCTTCATTGTTAATCTATAACCCTAAGAAGGCAAATTGGCCGTCCCTCATTGTGCTTTAAGGATTGTTGTAACATGTTGTGGGCTGATTTAAGGAGTTCTTCAAATATGTAAATTAATTTGCTGCATTAGAAATAAGATTTGGTGAAACCCTAAAGGATAGAGTTTGGTACTTCAAAGGTGTATTCTAACCCTCTCCTAGTCTATACTTCATTTCTAGATTGTTTTTCAAGCTTATCTGACATATCTAGTTGTGAAATTAATCTCATAGTTGCTAATTGTATTTATCTTTTATTGAGAGATTCTCTTGGTGAAACCCTAAGGGGACTCGCCATAGATTCTCTTGGTGAAGCCCTAAGGGGACTCACCATCCCTTTTTACAAGTTTATACAAAGTTCATGATTACATATAAGTTAAGCTTCTAATTATTAGTTCTATTTTGTATTTATTATGGAAGCTATGTCTTATTTTTGACTAAGCACGCAATAATTAGCTTCTAACCCTCTTTATATTGGGGTGGTTTATGCCCTTGTTTTCTATTAGATATTTTCTAAGGCATCTTATCACTTATTGACACTGGTCCATCTAATTGTATATCGAGGTGTTGTTTGTTGAAGTGGATCTTTCGCAGGACAAGGACTTATTTGACAAGTTTACTTCACTTAGATTGGGATACCCCTCGTGGCTTCTAGGAGCTGGCATAAAGTGAAGGGAAAAAGTACTGAGGTGATAGTGGTGCATTTCCCAAATCTTCTTACCTCCTTAGCACCACAAGTGGAGCTCTTACAAGGGTGCTAATTTGGGTGGTAATATTTTTTGGCATTGTTGTCAGGGAACAACTCTGTGGACATGTTTTTGAAGATGACATTATCCACGCTTGACTTGAAACATTTCCTGGCATCCCTTGGGTTATTGGTAATTTTTTTTGTATTTGCATATTGATGAGATTGTTTTGAATGTTAACCTTGATTGTCTCATCTAATGACTCCACTCAAATAAAATATAACAAAGAGGTACATTGCAAGAGGTAATTCCCATAAAAATAGTTTGAATAGATAAATAAAGTTTTGCATTTGAATTATATTGACGACTCCACATCTTTGGTATTTGTATGATTGGTATGCAATTATTTTGTTCTATGCAATTCTCACTCCGTAGGTTTAAAGTATGGATTCTAACAACATCAATTTTTATGCAAATGTATTTGTTCCTCTTGATTTATCATGTGTTCCAAAATGTCCGCTTATGCTCACTATTGGTGTGTTCACCCATGTCCCAAAGTTTGATGGAAATCCTTGGTTGGCTTCAGATCACTTTGAATATTTTATGAAATATGTGGTAGATACTAACATTGTCTATGAAGACATCTTGATGAAAATATTTGCATACTCATTACAAGGGGAAGATGTATGAGATTGGTATTGCAACTTGAATCTTAAAGAGATAAAATCATTTCCATAGTTAATGAAAACGTTTCAAAAGCATTGGATCTATGGTTATGAAGAAGTTGAATATTATTGTGTCTTTCTTGATGTGCTAAGAAGAATAAGGGATAAATCAACAACCTAATGATGGAATATGATGATAACCCCTCAAGCAATTTTCTTGTGGAAAAAGAGGAAACAAATGATGCATACCTTTTTTTCTGAGATTATGCTGAAGAAAAATATGGTGAGCCTTCTCCGCTAAAGCTTGATGATGATTTGTATGAAGAGGCTCATCCCTCTCCTCCCTCCCATGAGCCTTTATTGCACAACATTTCAAAGTTGGATGAGGAATAGGTACCCTATGTTGAAAATGTCAAGGAAATTTATAGTGTGATTAATAGAGAAGATCTTGTTGAAGAAAAATCTCAAGAAGTACCTTATTGTTCTCTCGAAGATGATGAGTTCATTGAATATTTTGTTGCAACTCCCAAAGAAGAAGATGATGATGAAGAGTCTTCTCATGCTTCCATTAGAAATCAATAGAAATTTTAAGGCCAGGTATATGAAGGGAACCTTGATGACAAAATCATCTAAGCATTCGTTAGTTCTCCGCCACACGAGAGAAAGGATTTGATATGATATACTCCTTTCCAAGCTTTTGATTTTATGATGCATCTTTTAACAACTTGGAAGAAGAAAATATAATGGAGAAACCCTTATGTGATGAAGAGCATGACGAAAAAGAGTTTGAGAATATTGATGCTCTTCTCCATATTGAAGACATAAATGGGATATAAAATGCTTTTATTTTGATGGGGATCCCATTTATGACTCAGATGATGATAATTCTGAAGATGAAATGGAAGATTTATGGTCCTGTGGACAACCAAACACAATCATTGAATGTAATATAACTTCACAATGTAGGAATATCCATTTCATCCCACCAATAAGGTTGATTTACAAGTCCAAGTAGGGGTTTTTCATGGCCAGATGACAACATAATTTTTTTATCCATGGAAGTCCCCAACTCTTAACTTTCGAGAAAATCGATCTAGTGATAATGGTTTTGAAGACAATTTTGGTAGATATTAGCGTGCTCGACCTTGGAATTATTGTAGATATTTTCATCCTCACATACATGGGCATCCAACCATGATTCATGGATTTACATATTTTTTCAAGTTTGATGGGTTTTTTCACGTTTCATCCATATCTATGATCAAGAAAAGTAAGGAGGGACAACAATCTTCTTGTAGGCTTCTATTGGAGCTACCCTCGTAACCCCTCTTTCTTGATAGTTTGATGAGTGACAATGATGGTTTGTTGTATCCTTATGTCAAGTAAGATGACTACATCAACCCTATCCACCTTTGGATTGAAGAAGCTTGCAATAGTAAACATAAACCTTGGCATGCCTTTGTTCTTCTCTCACACAATCATGATCCTACTTTAGATTTTGGCCTGGGAAAGGTAAAGGAGATGTCGGCATATGCTTACTTGATCCTTGATGTCTCATTGTTTTGGTTTGTGGCCAAGCATTAAGGTAAATTTCAAGGTATTGATGAATTCATTAAATGGTTACATTGGATTTATGATTTCACTTAGCATGTTATGCTATTATGTTAGAGTAGGTTAGAATGATTAATCTCTTAGGCACGAGCATTATATTTACTTGTGTGATTTCATATTCTTGATTTACCACTGATTATGCTGTCGACTCTTATCTTGAGTTTGCAACATAAGCGTAAGAATCAAAAGTCTATGTAGGACCCCACGTAACCAGTGTAATAAGTGTTGTAGGTCGTAATAGGTGCTGCAACAAAGCTGGATGATAAAATGAAATGACAAACAAATCTCGGTGCAGTGCAAGGCTCGAGGGTGCAGGTGGTGTTGTTGGGCAAGCTGCTGGTGGATAAGCTGGATCGACTGTTGTTGGTCCTGCTACTGGGTCTACTGCTGGAATGATTGCAACATCTAGTTATGCTACTGGATTTGGATCTGCTACTGAAAAAGATGTTGTTGCTGGCAGATCAACTTCAATGGGATCTTCTTTTTCTAGGTAAACAACTGCGGGTATCCCTCCACCTCATCCAAGTCCGACTTTCTTCTATATACGTGATTGTTACTACTGATCCATAGCATAAGTAATTCACTGATTCACCGTATTCAACAGAGATTAGGACAAATGGTTATGGGTTTGAACCTGGAAGGGATGTCCCCAGAACTGGCTATGAATTTACTCTCACCTCTGGTGTCTCCGCTAATGATGGTGATTCAATCTCGATAGTCCGCATTTTATTTTTTATTTAAGAATAAAAGTTAAATGTTGCTTACATGTACATATCTTTCTCTGAGATGTGGTGCTACTAACATGTGCTTCTATATATGTTTCATTTATGCATGGATTTTATTTCTCTTGTAGGGAAGAGGAAAGACTCTTATGTCTTCACCCTCCCCTATATTTAACATCCATTGGTTGAGAATGTTTCAGGTCTACATGTTTCCTATATTTTGGATTTCTCATGTACTCTCGAGATGAACACATGTCCATGAGTTGGAGCCATTTGTTACACCTCAGATTCACTTCGGTGTACCCTACATTTTTTCACTAGTTGTGGACCATCATATGAGCAGATTATGTTCCTTATTGTACTATGTTGAGCCAAAAGTGTGGTTGTATTTTTACTCATGTATTTTATTGGACCATGCTTAGATGTTGCATGTATTGGTAGGGGGATTATGTGGTATCTCTAGAGCTCATGTGGTCGGTCATGTCCCTTCATTTTAATCCCCATGTTGAGATTGGATTTTGATTTTATGGCTATGATAGACTGCCGCCTGATGCTGGTAACTCTCACCATGTTGGTCATTTATGATCTAGGTTAGGTATGAAACTATATTGTGGTGGATCTACTAAGAGACATGATCTAAGGAGAGTTGCATGGTCTCTTGCCCCTTTGTTTATGATGTAAAAGTGTTGTTCTTTGTAAAGGTTGTCACACCTATGTATAACACACTTATTGTATTCCCAAGCATGGATCCCTTTCTTATGTATTCATCA
>ML789789.1:171088-216010 GCA_009831015.1 Picea engelmannii
AGACATGATCTAAGGAGAGTTGCATGGTCTCTTGCCCCTTTGTTTATGATGTAAAAGTGTTGTTCTTTGTAAAGGTTGTCACACCTATGTATAACACACTTATTGTATTCCCAAGCATGGATCCCTTTCTTATGTATTCATCATGCTTTTTCCATCTACTATTAGAGATGATTTTACATATGTTCAGTGAGTTTCATGTCTTCTGAGACAGTGTCACATATTTCACGTCTCCCGAGACAGTTTCACATCTACTGAGAGAGTGTGAAATTCTCAAGGTAGTACGCATATTTCGAGGCATTAGTCACATCCTACGAGGTACATTTTGGATACTTTTTCACACATGGACATCCTCTACACATGCTACATTAGAGATCCTAGAACACTCCTCTTCTTTCACCATTTTTTGAGGTGTTTTTAGTTTGATTTGAGGGCTGACCCACACATGTGGGGTTTATAACAACCATGCGGGTGTTTTGTGTGATGATTTGACTTGGAGACTGATCTTCCTTGCCTTGTGGAGTGCATTTGCTTGATTTCAGGGCTTGATCATGGCTTGGAGACTACTCTTGATGATTCATTGAGCACATTATGAGGAGTTTTTCCACTTTTGAGGTCATTCTCCATGTTTTCATGAGGTCATTCCACATGGAGGAGAGGAACTCTAGAGCCTTGATTGCTTGGTAGGATATCCAACCTTGTTTTGAGGCCTCCACGTCACTCTTTTGATGGAACATTGTGCTAGGAGAGCAAATTGGCCCCATTTTTGGTTGGATGTTCTTCTTTCATGAGGGTTTTATGTACTTGTGGCATCATTTGATTTTGTATTGACTTAGTCTCATTATTTTTGTGGATGACAAGTCTCGTTTATTATTATCCTAGGCTATATTTAAGGAAAAATAATTAATAAAGAATGAGAAGGATGTAGAAGCCTCCTCGATAAATAGAGGCTCTCCTCTCATTCCAAATCGTTGTGAAATGTTGGAGATCATTTTACAATCCTTTTAATAGAAGATATTTCTTGGAGGTTTTGGTGTCAATTCTTGCAACTCTCTCTTTCTTGGTTCATCAAAGATATTATTGTGATGTTCAATACTTCTAAAAAGCTAGCAAGATCGATCCATTTGAGGATTTACTTAACTACTTGGAGAGGAGATGTTCTAGGGTTTGTTCCTTCCTTCTTCTCTTGTTAACTTAAGCAAGTACTTAATCAATTGCTTCATTTTTACTCTTGGTTTATTTGCAAGGGTTTTAAGCATTATATTCAAGATATAGTTGATCTTTTTGGTGAAGGCTCTTCCCTTGGGGAAACCCTTCTTGTAGGGCCTTGGTTTTCATGACTTGTCTTGATTATACAAGAGACTATTTTTCCTTAAGGTTCTAGTCTCTCATTCAAATCCATAAGCCTTGTATAACAATTCTTAGAGGGGCATACTTATTGGACCTATAAAACTTTAAGTGGAGACAAGGCACTAAGTCTAAATCCCAACAAACAACCACAAAAATCATAAAATCAAATTATTTTCTTTATTTTTTTATAAAATATAAAAATCCCAAAACATATAAAAAAAAAAAACCATACAAAAATATTCATTTATCTAGTAAATGGTTAATGTTGTATCTTACTTTATAGACATCTTGTACAAGGGTTTATGTTTCATTATTAATATATAACCCTAAGAAGGAAAATTGGCCCTCCCTCATTGTTCTTTAAGGATTGTTCTAACATCTCATGGGCTGACTTAAGGAGTTCTTCAAATCTAGAAATTAATTTTATGCATTAGAAATCATATATGGTGAAACCTTAAAGGCTAGGGTTTGGTGCTTCAAAGGTGTATTCTAACCCTCTCCTAGTCTATACTTCATTTCTAGATTATTTTTCAAGCCCATATAGCATATCTAGTTGTGAAATTAATCTCCTAGTTGCTAATTGTATTTATATTTTATTGGGAGATTCTCTTGGTGAAACTCTAAGCAGACTCACCATCCCTTTTTACAAGTTTATGAAAAGTTCATGATTACATGTAAATTAAGCTTGTAATTTATCAATTCTAGTTTTTATTTATTGCATAAGCTATATCTTATTTATGACTAAGCACATAATAATTAGCTCCTAACCCTCTTTATTTGGGGTGGTTTATGCCCTTGTTTTCTATTGGATATTATCTAACGAATCTTATCACTTATTGGCATTGGTCTATCTAATCGTATATCGAGGTGTTGCTTGTTGAAGTGGATCTGTTGCAGGACAACGACTTATTTGACAGGTTTAATTCACTTAGATTGGGATACCCCCCATGGATTCTAGGAACTAGCCTAAAGTGAAGGGGAAAATTACTGAGGTGACAGTGGTGCATTTCCCAAGTGTGCTTACCTAGTTATCACCACAAGTGGAGCTCTTACAAGGGTGCTAATTTGGGTGGGAAAAAACAAAATTAGGGAGTAAAGCTAGATCATGAATCTAATCTCTAGGACAACAAAATTCTATTTGGAGATCTTGTTTGTTTTCTAGTTTTCCTTCAAGTTGAATCATTAGGGGGATATGAAAAATGTGGTACCCTCTTTAGCTCTGGCTTGAATTGTTCTTAGTTGATCCCCACTAGGTCATTGTAGTTCTTTTGAATATGGTGAATGGTTAGAAACTCTAAGTCACCAACATATATTCCTCGAATAATGAGATTGAAAAAAAATGTTGGGGTTTTCTTTGAGTAGGTAGTTGACCCCATAATCTAGAATTGTGGCAATTGATCTAACATAATTTTCGCCATTTGGGAGAAAAAGGAGGGAGTATTCATTGGGGACCCAAATACAGAGTAATTTGACCTAATTTTAGAGTGGGATTTGATTGATATAAAACCATACAAAATCTTTTACATGCAAAAAATGAAGAACTGGGTTAGGAAATATTGGGTGGACATATCCTTTAGAGCTCCTCCTTGGAATATTGGGTGGACATATCCTAAAAAATTATTCTATATATAATGTTTGATCATAACCCTATCAAATTCTTAGTTGTTGTAGCTCAAAATTTGGTTCCTATTACTTAATGCTCCAAGCCATTTTGGTTTTATCTCCTAGAGTCTCAAGCAACAATTCAATTAGCGTGGAAAATTAATGTCAAAGGTTCCCTCTCTTACATTTGGGAGAAAAAGGTTAAAAGACTCGAGGCCAAACTAAAGGTGTAGGATAGGAAGTGCTTCCTACCACCCACCTAGGAAAGAGAAGTGAGAGGAAAAATTGTAGTATGTTCAGAGGCACATAGAGGAAGGAATCACCCCTTAATTAAGCTTAGATGAATCAATGACCAATAATAATATGCTAAATAATTTGAGGCCAAAACAAGAATTATAGAGACTAAAATCCATAAGCTTATTGGTAAAAGTAGAAGATAAAAAATACAAAAATATTTCATGGACAATTAATGCTAGAGGATAAAAAACAACATCAAAGAACTATCCCTCCCAAAGTGCACCAAAGTGGGAGACTTCAAAGTGTTTCTCAATCGATATTTTGTTGACTTCAGGTTTTTGCATACTAAAGGACCTCCTTTCAACCCTAAGGTACTCTAGAAGATGTTGGACAACATTTCCTGCACAATCATAGTGTAAAATAATAAACAATTAATGAAACCAATTTTAGAGGAGGAGGTAGATGCAACTATATGGGAAATGGAACTAGATAAATCTTTGGGTCTAGATGGATTTTCATCCCACTTCTTTAGACAAGCATGCTCCATAATAAAAACACACCTCAAAAGTTTTAACCATGCTAAAGGAAAAATACAAATCAAGGGATGAATTGATTGAAAATGGATATGAAACAAGCATTGAATGGACTTAATGGCTTAGTTCAACGAAGACAACTTGACAGAATTAGAAAGCTGGCTAAAATAGTGAAGCTCAAGGCTACGAGATTGATAAAAAAGGTTATATGTGGTTGATAGTGTGAAGGGCCCCATGCTTATCCAATCCACTACCGCTTGCCTCCAAAACGCTGCATTGCCAATGAATGCACAAATAATTAAGGAATTACAAATTAAAAAAGAAGAAGACAAATAAAGCAAGGAATTGTGAACCAGAACATTGTCAACAAAAGGACAAAGGAATGGAAGAGTGTTGGATTTAGGAAGTTGAATATTTGGGGATGCTTAGCCTTCCAACAAGCCAATTTTTCCTATAAACTTTTGCACATCATTGGAGAAGGGGTTCTTTGGTAGAGAAGAGTGTAATTTTTGAGAAAACTTCTTAGTTTGTAATATGAAATTATCTTGAGAGCCAAAACACCATTGTAATTATACAAGTGCTGAGAAATAAAGATTGAGAAAGGCAGTCGATGGGTTGTTTCCAAGATAATCTATGTATTAATTTTATATAATTGATTGTATGAATATGTAATTGCTTTAGTCTTGTGATTCTTTGTATTTATGCTTAGTTTCAGAGTTAATTAATTCCCAAAGCACCTAAGATTATTGTGATTACTAGTTGGGTTTAATATATTGGCGGTTCATTGTGAAAACCACATTCTACAACCTTATTTACCTCCATTGATTCATTGGTGGCATTTCTCATATTTGCTAATTTGACTGATTATTGAATCACAACAATGACAACAATCTTGATTATCCAATTTGTTTTTCGATTTCCTTGTTGTGTAGTAATCACAACGATTCACACAAAAACTATGTTTGTTGGTGATTTTGGTTGTGTAAACCATATACTACAATGTTTTTTGCATGGGCATAAACTCATCTATGTGTTGAATGGTGCTTTTCTTTAACCACATATGTGAGAGCATCGTCTAATGGTTCTTTTATCCCCCTTTAACTAGTACAAACCCATGGGAATTCATATCTACCCACAATACTAAAAGAAAGTTTGTTGGAACACACACACACACACACACACACAAACACACACACACACACACACACACACACACACCTTTGTTGCTAACCTCCTACAATGCTCCCTTGATTTCCTAAGCTATTGTATCAAGGCATTGCTACAACCATCGGTTCATAGATGTATGAACATACCAATTAATTACTTCATGGTTGCAATGATTCCCATGAGAAGTAATTTTTTGGATGTATGGACATACCAATTAAATACTTCATGGTTGTGATGATTCTCATGAGAAGTAATGCTTTGCATCTTGTTATTCACTTGAATTTAGAATGAGTCGACATAATTGTTGTTGATAAAGGAGTTGGCATGGATATTTCAAATAAACAGAGTATGTTGTATTGATGGCTTAACTTAATTAGAGTGTTGGGTTGGACATTTAATTAGCAAAGTGTGCCCTTCAATGTGCATTGTTTACTTGGAATAACAGAGTTCTAGAGAGAGAATTGGACTTGGTTCAATTGAAAACATATCAAAAAATAAGAGAGCAGAGAGTTGGCATGACAAAATTGTATTGATTGTTCTTCTATATCAGTGTAATTGTAAACATATAAATACATGAAGGTTTTGCCTAAAGCTAGACACACTACCTTATCACAATCATAACTACTTGAGAGAATACCCAACCACACACTAAACTAGGATCTAATCTAGTTCTCAACCAACAACCTCCTAAAACCACTCAAGAAGGCTATTCACGTAGAGACATTTTCTACTTGACAATAATCAATACAATAACAAACTTATGTGACTAAATATTAACATAGAAGATGAGTTAGTTATTATAATACTCCTCCTTAATGCGTACTTGTCTTGTCCATTGAGATCTTCATTATTCTCTAGTCTACCATAACAAATTATTCTTCAGATCCTAAATATGGTCCCACATTGTAAAGTCTTCATTTGGTCCGACCTAGTATTTTAATTCCATACCATAAGCATAGAGCCACCACCAAACTGTCAAAGTCCATATAAAGGAACAACCATCCATCAAAATACATGGGTACTCAACCGTTGGTCTAGTAGGAAGTCCTTCACCTACATGGTTCATTTAACTCCTTGATGAACTCCCCTTGAATTTGCAAACAAATCCCCTCACAATTTCCAAGAACTAACCAGTGCAACTGATGCACCTTTCTCTCCTGACATTTGTTCCTTGAATCTTACTTGATTCAATTATGACACACCTGATCCAACATTACCCAAAGTCTACAACTAGTGCTAACTCAACACACAAGTGTTAAAAACTCCTTATCTCGGTGAACAACCTACCCTTCAAGGACACTAAGTAATAAAGATCAAACCTCCAATCATGAGTCTAAGGCCACATCACCATTGTTGAATATTGAACCATGGGTTCGATGCACCATAACCAAAATGTGGGTATGCATTCCTATATAGGGCTTACAACCATATACTCAATCACATTACACAAATTTTAAACCTTGCCCCAAATACCATAGAACCATAATGTGTTCCTTTGCTGATTTATTCTTCCTTGTGTTCCTTTGAAGTCATGTACACAATTGGTGTCTTCTTGTTTGTCATCCACGACCTGTATCTCCAAATCAAGCTTGTCCAATATTGGAGCAACTAATTCCAATATGAACAAATCCTTGCAACATTAAGTTAGGCGACTCAATGTTACTTCCCATCATAGACCACTTCCTGAGAGCTACACAGTTTTGACCATTTCTTTGCAACTAAGAGCTATTCTCTATTTGAGGTACTCCCTCTTACACTCCTCTCATTTACAACTAGGTCAAAACACATAAGAAGACATTGTATAATGTCCCTTCCTTGAAAATATCTCAGTCCTTACAATATTTTCTTTCTCTCAAATAAACACCACTAAACCATCACGACAATTAACTATTTCCCATGTGACCAATCGAATTTTCACAAGCCATCACATTTTCACAAGACTTTTACACCCAATTAACTTACACCCTTTTAAAATAAACTATTACCTCCAATATTGAACACTGCCCCACATACACATAACTCTTCTCCTCTCATTCAACTTTTGACCAATTTTTTTTATATTGGAGTAACTAATTCAAATATGAACGAATCCTTGCAACATTAATTTAGGCAACTCAATGTTACTTCCCATCATAGACCACCTCACAGTTTTGACCCTTTCTTTGCAACTAAGATCTATTCTCTATTCGAGATACTCCACCTTACACCCTTTTTTTTTTTTTTTGTTAATTTGTGCGGGACTTGTTGGCTACACGATTAACCTGTGGCCTGAGAAACCATGACTCAGGGGCATCTAAGCCGTCAAAATCACCCGGGGATCGCACTCGGCCTGAGCCACACCAACCCTTAACATGGTTGGATTTTTTGTCCCCGCAGGTTTCGAACCGGTGACTTTAACAACACAGAGTGGCTTAACAACACACTCCGTTACCAACTGTCCTACACCTCGGGGACTACCTTACACCCTTTTAGAATACAAGCATAAACATTAATACTCAACTCATTAAAAATATGGGATTCCAATATCCAAAATAATAAATTATTACCTACAATCTTGAACGCTGCCCCACATACACATAACTCTTCTCCTCTCATTCAACTTTTGACCAATTTTTTTTTATTTTGACATCCTTGCACATTATGCATTGAACACCATATGACCACAAGAAAGGACATTGGATCCTTTCGCTTCAACTTTCCTTTGATTGAATTTTCCATCATCCACCATGGAACTCCTACCTCAAGCACCTACCACTGATACGCATGCCACCTTCTCTCTATCACGTGGATCGCCAACTATAGTTTATTTGCTGGATCCTTCCATCACAACATTTCTTCATTTGTCTCGATATTATAGCGAAACAAACACATATACCTGGAATGTTGTTCCTTTACTCTTCCTAGTTGACTTGTGCTACACATGGACCATCCTTCTCTTGACTATGATGCTGCTTTCTTCCCTCCTCATACTGTTGGTTGCCCGATGGATTCCTTCTATTTTTTCTAAAAATCATTCTTTTTTACTTTAAAAATAGTCAAAATTTTATAAAAGCTATATAAAATTTTTAAAAATTTGAATATTTTTACAAAATTATAATCAAACATTTTCACCATTTTGTTTTGAACTGATCAGATTTACTATAATTAGCTTTTCTTAGTATATAAATCTTTCTTTACACTCTATTATTTTATGACTCCATAAATATTCAAGTTCTGTATCTACAGAGCTATAATCAAAATTAGACACCAACCCATTTCTCAATAAGAAGATTCTTCTTAATAAAATGTAGGCCATCCACATAGGTTTAGAGAGATTTAGGTAATGGAACACCTATATAGTAGAATAGCCAGAGACATAAAGCCTCTATATCATTCTCAATTTGTCAATGACATTCTACTTTTTTAGGGGATTTCAATGAGCATTGCTAGAATATTCAAGGTTGAACTCCAACAATATTTATAAGCATTGGGAGGATCCATCAATATGTCTAAATCCAAGATTTATAGATGGAACACTCTAATACTCATTTTAGGAAGGATAACACAGTCTTTGGACTTCACACACTACTGCATTTGGGGTTGAAACCTGACGTTATTTCAACATTTAAAACATCAAATAAATGTTGGATAAGAATATGCTAAATGCCGAGTTAGTAATGTCTCGTTATTGATGGTATATTTGTCAAATACATGATGTTACATCGATAGATGATATAACAAAGCTTTTTTAGAAGATGTTGATTTTTCGACATTAAATTGATAGATCAATGTCAAATTGATGCCTACAAACCTAGAAAAACCATTTTGATTAGCAATCTAAAATATTATAACATTGCTTAAGTGATGTGATGTTGATGTCAACGTAAGTGAACCGATGTTAAATAAACATTTGTTATGGTTATGACGTGCAATTGGTGTTAAATAGATGTTGGTGCTATGGTTTCAATGTCTAACCAATTTTAAATACATTGAATGGCTGGAGTTTAGGATTTAAAAAACATCACTTACTTGTCAGATAACCAACATTACATTTTTTTCAAACAAAAAAATATTGTATGGGATACTTGAGCTAAATTTTTTCTCTACACATACTCTACCAAAGTAAGTTTCCATGGAACAAATCTATCATTGCACAATCAACAACCATGAGCCACAGTTGACAAATTCATCAAAAGTGGCACATCGAGGGAGCATAATACAACCAAATTCTGTAGAGCTGCCTAGAAAACAAGTGTTGGAGGATAATGCAGTCATCCATCTTACCCCTGACTTGATTAGGTAGGTAATTAGGTGTTCTTGCGAACCTCCATTAGATGTCATACAAAAAAAAACCTTTAACTCTATCTGTAGTAAGAAGCCACCAAATAAATTGGACCCACTATATATTGTAGAAACTAAATGATTAATGCATTACTAATGTATCAAGAACGCCCCATTTTTGGTCATGATAAACTACATGAACCAGACCGGATGGGTACGTTGAGTAACTTGTCGTGATGAGTACATGTGTGGTACTTATGATGCATATTATATTGGCTATATTAAATTTGTCACAAGCTCCTTAATTACTATAATTTCAACCCCTTTGTGTTGGAAAATAATTAGCTTTAATATTCTCACTATCTAACTTGGAATAATATTGAGCATGCAATTTTCTAATTTCTTTTCTTATCCAACTAAAGGCTTTGAATAAGGAACTTGATAAGATCCTTGAATTTTGCTTTATTGTTGGTGATCTTCCAATCCTTTCCTAACCCTTCCGTGGACACCACCACTTCTTTGGATTCATTAACAATTTTATCCCCTATAGGTGCCAAATTATTTCTAGAAGCCTCAATGTCAATACTAAGCTTGCAAAGATCCTTCAAAATTTTATCAACACTAGGATCTATCACTTTTAGGTCGAAACTTTACTTTTTTAACAATTGATAGTTAGTTTTATGAACTCAAAGCACCTTATAACACAAAATCCCTTTCTTATTGGACAACCTTGTAATGGAAACCAAAACTAAGCTTAAAAGTTGGCTTATTGTTGAGGCAATATTCCTCTAACTACCACTCAACTTTTGGAATGTTGATTTCTTTCTAGAAATCTAGATAGGTTTTGACATAGACTTTGACATAAATCTCTAAATGAAGTAACACAAATTCTTACCTATGAGCTTGAAAGGGTATACCACATCTCAACAAATTAGGCATCCAATAACTCAAACATAACTTATTATGCATTCAATAAAATCTGAAACATTTTTTAAGTTGAACACTAAGAATTCCAATGGGGAAAAGAGTAAGAAGAACCTCCACATACTTTTCATCATGGAAAAGAACACCCCATTCTTGTCATGATAAACTACATGAGTCAAACTTGCAAAATTCAAGGAAAACAAGATAAACAAATAGAAAGACAACTAAAATTGTTTGTATTTCCTTCAACCTTGCACTACAATATATATTGATAAAAAATAAAATAAAAATTGTAGTCTAAATGTGTCATACAAGACAAACAACAATCTTACTAGAAGCAGAGATAATAGCCACCAGAGAAGATTGCCAAAATACATGTTGGAGGTTTTTTGTATTGTTCTATCCAACCAAAATGATTTTATCTTAAGACCACGTCTAAAGACCATTCAACAATGAAAGCCACAAATATTGATTACCATATGATTTGATATGCATATGACAAAAAAGAAGAAAAAATAAGAACTCGATGAAAATCTAATTATAAACTATTTAAAGGTCTAGTTTATTAATTATCTCATGATGTAGTAGTTCCATGACTACCTTGAGCTTCTCTTGACTTTGAGAATGTTTTATTCTCTACTGATGAGGCCAACGACAAGAAGATGGAAGCTCAAGTGGTCCCTCCCACCCCCTCACATCACTCTCATTTCCCCTACCCAATTTAATTATTAAACAATGCACATACACATCATAGTGGAAAATAGGAAAAATTAAAATAAGAAAATCATATATAACAATCAAGGTAACATAAATGATAATCAAATCTACAAATTATATGTCAGTGCACGTCAATCATATAACACATTTATGTTCGCTACACTATTTTCTCCTAGATTTTTTTGTTTTTGTTTTACAGGGTCCATAATTATGATGTGGGTGCCTTCTTCTGATGCTATTCTTCTCTTGATGGAGGTGGTCGTTGTGAATGAAAAATATACCTCTATGCAAGTGACTGAGTATGACCCACGTCTAGAATTAAAGAAAACCATTTGTAAGTCACCTCGTTCATATTATATGAACATAAAAATAATAATTTATAAGTCTCCTCATTCATAATACCAGGTGCAATAAACACGGTGGTAGGGTCAACTTCTCACTGATCACCACCAATAGCCTTGGTAATAGGCATACCATCCATAACAACATCTTCGTGTGCCCATAATAACATTTATGATTATTTTATAATCCATAAACCTTAAGCATGCTTATAATTAACCATTCAAAATATATTTAATTTGGTTACCTTGTTTACTATAGAGGTACTATGTGCTCCACGTTTCTTCATTTTTACCAAGGATTTATATCCCCCTTTCCATGTGATTTTTAGATTGTCTTGGGTGGGCATAATATCATACTCAGTTGACTACATATAATAACATAACATAATTCGACATGAAAGCTTTTAAATTATAGCTGAAAATTTCAATGATGAAAGCCTTTAAATTTTAGTACTTACATATTTCACTTTTACTTTAAAGTAGCCTCTAGGGCCAGGTTTGTGTTGCCCAACCTTGTCCAATCTAGACTTCATGGTCTTCAAAGTGTCTTTATGCTTATGAAAAAATTGAAGTGCATGTAACTTAATATTCTTTAGTGGGTAAGGTCAAATGCAAAATTGTAAGTTCAATGTATATTATATTATATTTACCTTTGTGACTCTCCAACTTTAAACTTGATTCCCCTATTTTCATCTTCTTCTCCTTAGAATTTTCCACTAGTGCATCCCACTCACTTTTTGGAACTCGTGAAGGACGTTCATAATTAACGTAGCATAGGATATTAGAGTGGTAGTTATCCCGCACTACTCTCAAATACTTCCCTGCCATAGAATCTACCACCTTTTGGTTGAATACTTAACAAAAAAGGTGCACCATGTGTTTCATCAAATCCTTTTTCAAACTTTCGATTTGGTAATTATAGCCAATTCTTATTGTCAATGCAAAAAAAGTAAATGCATTCTTGAGCAATTGTTCATAATTTTTTTTTTTAACTAGAACTACAAATTTTATTTATATAAAAGTTGAAGCTAGTGCTTCAGGAGAGTACATGGTGTTGATTCAAGATTGATCCCAATATATCTATTTTGCTTATGTAGAGAATTTTACTACACATCACATACACAACCTTACAAATTTGTATTTTAGCTAGAGACAAAATTTCTACAACTAAAAACATAGATGACATCATTTTATGAAAATGTGTATGCTAGTTGCCTCATCCTGTCCAACTTCACAGTAGGGAAAGAATTGCTTCTCGACTTCCCTCGAGTCCTTCAATTGATGAACATTTTCCTCTTCTTGTGCTCCTTGAGGGAGTTTTTTGTTCAAGGTTGTTGAGAAGTCATCTTTGTGCAGATTTAGCACCAAATTTCTAAGCATATTACACTCTGCCTCAAGGTTGTCCATCCTTTTCTTTTGATCAGCCAGAAGTTTCATAAGATAAGCATGCTAAGTAACACAAAGATGTTCATTTTTATGTACTTTTGTGGCAACCAAAAAGAAAATAATTCATATTGCAATGGATAAAATCCTCATGCTTCCTGAAGACTTTTTTAATCTCCATCATTTCGCTTTGATCCATGGTTGTGCCCATGTTACTAGATCTATATTTTAGACATACATGACCAATACCAATAACGATCCAAATAAAAATTACAATAACAATATGAATCCAGACTTGGGATAGAGTTACAAAATCCTCCCCTCGTTTACAATAAGAAATTTTGCGTACTTTACCGTGTTCCAAAATTAGTCTAGACAAGCTTGAAATCCTCCACCAATGCCACTTTGGAACCATAAAAAAATATTGGTTGAGAGGGAAGAAAATACCCAACCAACTACAATTCTTTGAACAAGAAAAATAATCCACATACTCACTCCCTTTTCACCAACCCAACAAAGAGAAAGAATGGCTAGGAGACTATACAAAATGCCAGATCAAAACCAATACAGAACCACCATTGCATGGAGAAAAAATGGTATACCAACCTTAAGAACTTGATCAAAAACCCAAATTATGGAGATCTCACCCAGTAAGACCACCCAGAGAAGAAACAAGGTAATTTCATATCCACATAAATCACACCAGACAGACCAAAACTCAGATAAATAGGCATCCTTTCTACCAGACAGGGAGAACATTCTTGGATCCCAAGAAAACCATCGAAAACAAATCATGATACTTACCAAAGGTAATCTCCCTGAGGTTACATCCATGTTGTTCACTCCTCCCAAATTCCTTTAACCACATTATCCCGCCACACCTACGAAAACTCATTCCGAAGCATTCAATATCCCATAGTTGAATTATTGTTCGCATGTGAGACATGGTGGGAGTTTTCCTTCACATTCTTGTTTCAAAACAATGGAGTTTGATTGCCATATTCACTTGAGGTGAGGACCTACGATAATTTAATGTCTTGTAGACCATTATACAAACATTTATGGGATGTTGAGTATAGTTATCTCCCCCCTAATTCCAATTCTCCCATGGCTAGATGAGTGGCTCTTTTGGACAACTTATCAGCCTCCTCATTGAAATCACACTTAATGTGGAATAAAGAAAAACAATTGATAGTTTTTTTCCTTTGAAGCTTACACTAAGGATTTGGCTAGCCTACTATCCAGTGGATGGGAATTTCCCAACATTACCTTCATAACAAACATGGAATCTCCCAAAATGATTAACGGTGAGATATGTGATTCATTTTCCAAGATTAGGCTTCTCAATATCTCATAGGCTTCGACAACATTGTTTGATGATGCACCTAGAACCCAAGAATAAGATGCAACATGTTTTCCTACGAAATCAAATATCATACCCCCCACTCTTGCCACCCCTGGGTTTCTCCTCAAGGCCCCATAAAAAAAATAACATGAATGATTTCTATTGAGATTTCCATTCTTTGGCAGATTGTTTTTCCAGGGGGATTTTCTATTTTGGATGGCTTTAGACATTAGGGAAGTTGTGACTAATCTTTATGCTCTAAATCCCAAATATTTGAATCCATGCCTCCTCATCCTTTTCCATAGAGCTCTCTTCCACTTGGAGTTTTAACTTGAGGCTGATATATTATGTTATTAGTCTTTTGGATTTAATGGCTATTGCATTTGGTTGCACCAATTTTTTCTTAAATACAAATTTGTTTTGGGCCAACCAAACCTTCCAACATAGATACTTTGAAAGTGCACTCCACAATATTTTAATAGTAGTTTTGTTTCTAGGTTTTCCTCTATATTTGTTGTGCCATTCTGTGAACATATCTCTCCATGATGTTGCGAAATTAAATTGATGATTAAGACCAAAGAAGGCCATGCCCCATAGCTCCCTTCTAAAACTACACTCAATGAATCAACGATTAGTATATTCTTTAGCTCTCTTGCATAGGACACACCAAGATGGACCCCGTATTCCCCTTTTCTATAGGTTGTCTGTTGTTAGTAATTTCCCATGGATTAAAGTCCAATAGAAAATGTTAAATTTTGGAAGGCTATTTGAATGTCGAATTCTATTCCAAATTGAATATCTTTGAGGGAGAGGCAGAGTTGAAAGTTGATGTAAATACCCACATCTAACTTTGTATTCTTCTAGTTCTACCCGACCCCTTCGATCAACATAAACATTGAGAGTTCAAAAGAGATACGTGATTAGATGTTGGAGTTGCAATAGGGGAGTTCCATATATGAGTTGGATCACCTTGAAATATCATACAAGTGGATGTGGTCCTTACCGTCCATCCATAGTTTAAGGGGTTGTAATTTAGGGTTATGTATTTTTTTTTTTTTGTAAATAAAGGGGTGGATCCTGTTATATTAAAATTGGCAAAAAACAAAATTGCAGGGGAGGCCAGCTGTCCCGCCTAAGCAGGAAACCGGGACAGTTGGGCACTCCAGTCCACGTGTTATCCTGTTTACAGAGTGAGCAAAATGCATTCATGATGTCTCTGCGACGCCCCGCCCGAAGGAAACCGGGACGCGTAGGCAAAGTCTGAAAACTAGCTCTATTGCCTAAAGCTAAGAGACAACTGTATTTTACTAGCTTAACGTTTAAACTGAAATAGCTATACCATAAGCAAAGTCTAGAATGGCAAATCATATAACCTCTGAACCCTGGGGTGTGTCGTCGCCCATTGCTGAGTGCCTCCATCGAGCAGGAAAGGCGTAGACTCTGGCGCAGGTCGGGCACTGCTTCTTCGGTGCGGCTCGCGAGTGGGCTGCATAAAACATATCAATCCTTTGCTCTAGACGTGCCATGCGGAAGACCTGGTCCCCAAGCAGCTTTCGTATCTTGAAGAGGAGACTGAGAAGGTCCCAGTCCACTGAAGTATGCTGCTCAGGGCAATTGGTGTCCGCGCCCTCCTCTGGGGCTGCCTCGTTTCCGCTCTGCTCTTTGCATACCTCGGCTGCCTGGGTGAGCTCGGGAGGCAGTTCCTCCACCACATAACATGGTGTGTAGGGCCTTTCCTCTCCAGGGAGATCTGCTGCCGGTTGTGAAGGGCCGACCAGGCCAGAGGTCATGCTCTGTTGCCACTTAGCAGACGCTTCGAACCGGGTGAGCTCCAGCTGCGTGTCCGAGCCGGTTGCCGGAGTTTTTTCCTCATCGAACTCGCGTGGGGGCCTCCGTTGTCTCTGTCTGCGTCTTCTGGTGGCTAGTGCAATGGCTCTCTCAAAAGTTTCCTTGCGTTTCCGGCGCGACTGCGCAGCATACCATGCTGCCCCCCGTCGCGACCTGCCTCTGATCCGCGGCATGTTGCAAGCTCGGGTGTGCAAGGGTCGATCAGAATAATGGTGTGCCGAGGTGCTCCAGGGCGTTCGGCTACCACAACTGATGACGAGAATGAAGAACAATGAGACGGTGGCTAAGGCCATAACCTCCTCCGTCAATTCGACCATTAAACTCGACTGATAAATGCTGGTACTCTCCGCTTGCTTGAGGGGTCTCGGCCCTTGAATGCTCCAGCGTGCGTGCATGGCTCGTTAATGGGCGAGTTGACGGGGGCCTGTGGGTCTATTAACTCCCCGTCCCGACTCCCTTCCACGTGGCTGCATTGGTCTGTCTGTCACCCCATCCGGGGAATTTAGGGTTATGTATTAACGATTGCTTCCCTATTATGTTTTTTGTCCAAATCTTGATTTATTTTCTATGGCCTAAGATCTAAGTTTTATTGATCGAATGATGGAGATTATTGTTGTGATTAACTTCCACATTTGGGATCAAATACAAGAAAGAAGCATTTCACATGACCCCCAATTTTGAAATATTTATGGACATATTGAAGCATTTGTTTCAAGACATTCTTAATTAAATACCAAAAATATATGAAGAAAGATATGGAGAGTCTATCAAGTCTGTTAGCACTTTGTAAATTTGTTTGGCTGAGAAAAAAAACGACAGAGGTAACCTACAGACCAACTTTAAGACTGGAAACTAGCCTTTCCAACCTAGAGAGGGCTCTCTATGAGACTCAGTCTCTGACATGTAATGAGTTTGAACTGTCGACTAGATTTGTTGTGTTTGTGCAATGTTTATGGTTTCACTGAAAAGGGAATACAAAACCTTGGGCCATGGCGTCAACCTTATAAAAGCGAGGGAAATACAATGACTTGGTAGGAGAAACTTTGAGAGTATAAAGGATAAGAAAGCAATGGTCTTTCAGTTTAAAGGTCGTTGTGTGTGGCGAAATAAAGAGAACATAAAGCAACTCAGAGAACCACTGAGGATTAATTCTAAATTACTTAGAAGAAAACATAGAGTTTGAATGGTGAAGTCTAAAGCACCGCACGATGAATTCTAGACTTATTAAATGTTCCAATCTAAACAAATGAAAGGCATGAATATACAGAAAATAGGAAGTACATGCATAGATGAGATCACAATACATCAAACCACGACCATTAGAATCTTTTCGTCAAAGCCTCAAGACTTATGCATTATATTTCAATCGGGTTCAAAGATTACATCAACAGTTTATTGTCTACACTACTTTGCCAACGAACCCGGCTTACATTGAAGAGATACAATATATAGAAAAAACTACGCTCCTTGGGCTACCATGCCTCGAACTACTTCTCCTAGAATTTTGGTTTAGGTTGTTCCCTGCCAGATGACCTTTCAAATGGAACTTACTAAAAATGGAAACCCAACTGCACACAATCATGTCATAATCGACGTCTTTATCATGATCGTTTGTTCATCAGTAAGATTCAATCATTAGGAGTTGATGCATCAACGTTTCTCCTTTGAGTGGTTACTCGAATGATAGAGTGCATTGTCAGAATTCTGCCACCCAGTGTAACGGGCTTTGGTGGCTGTCGTGCGATCACTGGTTGTAGTATGCATGTGGCAAGTTGGTATGGAAGATGACTGTGGGTTGTCGCTCGTGATTTCCAGGTGGCGACGACGGTTGAGGGGCCACACATCTCCTTAAAAATTGTCATGTGTTTTGCCTACACTTGTCCTTCTTGATGGGTGGGTTTACAGCATCTGCGCGACGAATATCCACCACATGGGTGCCCGTTAGACTTATTGTTTCTCGGCAGGAGATAGGACACAAGGGGAGAAAAAATTTCGTGCCACATTCAAAAAGACAAAAAATGGGATCATGTCAATCATGCCCCTGGTCCCAGCTGCAATTATTCTGAGTGTTTTCCCGAGAGACCAATTTCGTCTTCTCGGATTCTTTACTTGTCTCTGCAATATTGCATTCCCCTTTAGCATTGTTTGAGTGATGGAAAGAGCCGTGCAAACGTTTTTCATGGCCGGACCACATTCCTTGAAGTGCTTCGCGATTCTTTCCTCTGACATCCTCTGATCCTTGCGCAACTGAATGATCTCATCTTGCGCTTCTCTAAGCTTTATTTTGAGCCAATTTGCATTCCCTTCTTGGCTCTGCGATGTTTTTCTTTCAACAGTCTTTTCTGCTAATTGTTTTCTCAATTATTTGTTCTCCTGGTATAATTCGACAATAGCGATTTGTGCTTGCTTTAGATGTTGTGATGACTCCTGAAATTCCATGTTTTCGATGCCAGACCTTCTCCGTCTTTCACTGATTCCCCAGCTTGAAACTTCAACAGGTTCTAGCCGAATAGCGTGCACGAGTAACTTCTCAGCAACATATTAGGTGCACAATTCGTTTGGAGCTTGGGTCTCCTTTGGCTTCTTTATCAACCTCAGCCTGCCTCTTTTCTGGGGTACTAGTTGTTGGGATGATGAGTTTTTTATTGCTTTTCCTTTTCCTGCGACCTCTTCCATTCTTTCCCCCACACTGTGAAATGATGTTTCCCTCGTGGGTAGAGGGAAGTCTCCTTTGGAGTCCCTGGGGATGTCGGATTAAATTAGGAACGAATCCCAGTTTTTTTCCAGTCGTCCCAATTCCTCGACTATCAACAACTTAATTAATGATATGTGGAATAAATTCTCCCTCGGCTGGTCTGCTTCGGCCTGGACGTTGTCCACCATTCCTCCTAGGATTTGGTGCAAGAAGAAAGGTAAGTTCAAAGGCCTTTTCCTTGTGAAATGCATCAACATACTAATGTGATGTGGGTGTATTATTTCAGACCTTCTTTCACAGGTGAAATACCTTCTAATCACCTTAAGAGCTTCTGAAAAGGCTCTCGTAGATACCGACTCGGAACGCTCGCTCCGATTTTCCCGTTCAGGCAGTTTAGCTTGATAAATTATTCATAGAATAATACATCTAAAGGCATACCCTTAGACCAACTTTCATTGCATGGAGGGATCTCCGTCGCGGTTGACAGAGTTTCCTTTGTCACCCGGAATGTGATTCCCGCAATTATCGCGTGGAACCCATTAAATTTGACAGCGAATTGTTCAGCCAGTTTCGCGTTGTATCCTCAGATTTTCTCACAATAGCGCATACACCCGACTTGTTCTAAATATTCCCTAAAATTTGGATATTCGTTGATTAACACCAAGTCTTGAGGTTCGAGCCTCGCATCTCTGCCACTTCACGCCTTCTTCCTTATGTCTTGGGATGTTTTCATGATGAAAACGTGTATTTGTTTCACGCACACGGTAATGAAAGATGACACCCTCTTCATGCGGAGAGTGGAGAATGATGTACTTCACAGAGACTTGTCAGAGTGGCATAAGCTTTGTGCGACGAGTAAAAATAGCTCTGGGATTTTACTGCGTGGTCGTCGGGCGCTATGAAGACTCTAGGCGTAGAAGCAGGTCGACGTTGCGATAAACGAAAATAGTAGGCTCGTCGTAGTAGGGAAGCACGACAGAAAATTTAGGCGTGGAGGCAAGGAACTGCGACAATGGTGGCAAGCCAGGGAAATCGGACGCAGAAAACAATTTGGCGCGACAAGAAAGGACTTTGAGGAAGAAAAGGCTGACTGCGCGTGGAATTATCGCCTGATAGACTAGCTCACGGAAAATTCCAACAGGCTTTAAAACATGACTGAAGACAAAGGAGATGCGGCAATATTGATTGAATAGGTTCAAAACATAGTTGATGGCAATTGACCTTCCCACAACGAAAAGACCCAGGACTTGTAGGAAATATCACAGACAATGCATAGAATCGGATGGTAAAAGAGAAACACGCAGGGTGACTGGTATTTATAATTGAATGGGCGAGGGATGGAATCATGATAGAGGACGTTGAATCCATGGTGACGAGAAGTTTTGAAGCAGGCTGAAGATTGGCGCAACACACTCGCGTGACAGGTACACTTCGAAGTGTGCAAAGTATAGATGATAAGAGCTGTAGAGTATATGTGATATGAGTGTCGTGATTTCTTAACCTTTCTGACTTCATAATGAGGTGATGATGGTCGTTATATCTGTCGAGGTGACCTTTACTCTAACAACTTGCCTCAACCTCTGGCACATAAATTCCCTCTTTCTGACAGGACTCGACCCTTTGGGAAAATGACCTTTACAATTCGTACATGGCTAATTATGACACCCTTTCCCAACTCCAAGGGCCAGACCCACCACTTGGTGACTTTGACCCATTCGTTTTTCAATACTTGACCTCACATGCTTCGACACATGAACCATGACTCATTTAGGACTGAATCTAACTGAAAAAATTACGATGCTAACAATTGGCTCCAATGGGGACGTTATCCTCCCAGTGAGGTGGAAAATAACAACAGATCAGGTGCCTGACCATGGGGCTTTATTTGATTTGCAGAATCTAAAACAATGAAAAAAACTCATCCTAGACCTTCTTGACACATCCGCGACCAGACTCAGCATAAACTTATGGCCTTCACTTTGGGCTTCAATTTTCTGCAGACTACTATACCGAAACGTCTTCTTTGAAAACATAAAAAATGTCTATTTACAATGACATGAAATAATGAAAAAGAACATACTAAACCAGATAATGTTTAAGGAACCTGCCATTCACAGGTCCCCCACCAATGAGTTGTCCATTAATCTCTTGTAGCAAATATGCGTTGTTCCCGTGATACGCGACAATCCTGAATGGCCCCATCCAAAGATGATCAAACTTTCCATGTTTCCCTTTGTCTTCATTCCTCGTGTCCCACTTTAACACCAGATCATTTACCTTGAAATCTTCCTGCTTAGTGTGCTTTTTGAAATCTTCTTCATTCTGTCTTGGTGAAGTTGTGATCGGTTGAAAATTTGTTCCCTCGTTTTCTGCTCTTGAACCAATTGGTTTATCCTCCTTTGAGCATCATTTGATTCGGCTTCTTTCTCTTGCAGAAATCTCCTGACTAGCAATCCCAACAAGGTGGGGAAAACTTCCTTTGCGTCATATACAATTTGGAAAGGCGATGTGGAGATGGAATTTTTGGTAGTGATTATGTCATCCCATAGCGCGTAGATAAGCTTCTTATGCCAAGCCTTCTTGTTGTCCCGCATGAGTTTCTTAATAATCATGGTTAAAATTTTGTTGGATGATTCCGCCAATCCATTACCCTGTGGGTAATAAGCCGTAGAATGTCCCAGGGTTATGTTGGAATCGTTACAAAAATTCTCCATCCTCTTGGACTTGAAGGTCGTTGCATTTTCCGTGATGATCTTGATCGGGCAACCAAATCTAGACAGGATGTTAGTCTCCAAAAACTGAATGATGACCGTGTCGGTAGCTTTCCTAGTGGAGACCGCTTCGATCCATTTGGTGAAGTAGTCTGTGGCCATTAGTATCTATCTATGTTGGGATGAAGATGGCGGATGAATCTCTCCTATAAAATCCAAGCCCCATTACATACATGGTGCTTCGACAGAGATAGGTTTTAAAGGCAGGGGTTGCGGATTTCTTTTCCCATTCGAATATATGGCATTTGTGGCAACTGGAAACTTCTTTGTATATGTCCACAAAAATATTGGGCTAATAGAATCCCTCCCTCAAAATTTTTTCCGCGATGGTCTTCCAGTAATGATGGCCCCCGAAGTCTCCTTTGTGGAACTCCTTGATAGCTCATTCTGTGTCTTCTTCCAACAAACAATTGAACAAGATCCCTCCTGGGTCCTTCCAATACAGGGAGTTGTCCAGGATGCAAAACTTAGCCACCTTCAATTTCAAAAATCTGGCCTTAAATTTTCTCAACCCTGGAGGAGCTTGGAAATTTCTCAACACGCAAATAATATCAGCGTACTAAGGAAAATTGATGTATTTCTGAGATACCTGCGGGATTGTTTCTTCTTGTGTATTCTATGACAGATCATCGATGAAATTTATTCCCAAAACATCACAGTTCGACTGCGCCATCAATTTTGCAAACCCTTGACCCTTAATCATCTTTGTAGGTTTGATTTCGAGGTCATATTCTAACATGATTGTGATCCATTTGCCCCTCCTCCACTCAAGATCAGGTTGAGTCAGGATATCCTTGACGAAATTTCTAGGCCCATAAGAAATGATGCGGGAATGAAGTATATAAGTCCTTAATTCTTTGAGGGCCTTCACTAAGTCGTATGCTTTGAAATTTTTCTCATCCTTCTGTAACAGGATGCCAACGATGGTGTGTTCCAAGGTGAAAGAAAACATGATAAATTCCCTTATGAAATCTGGGTTGGCTAACACTGCAGCTTTGGTCAGCGCCACCTTGATGTCCTTGAACGACTTCCTGGCTTAAGGGGTCCATTTTATCTCATTACCTTTCCTGATCATACTCATGATGTGCTTTATAATCTCAGCCAAATTTGGAATGAACCTCCTCAGAAAATTCGCCTTCCCCGGGAAAGACTGCACCTCTTTCTTTCTCCTAGGAGTGTTGATCTTCAGAATCCCTTCCACCCTGTTGGGGTCTATCTTTATGCCTTCCTTTGAGATTATGTGTCCCAACAACTTTCCTTCTTGCATCCCGAAATTTGATTTTTTTGGATTTAATGAGATGCAAAACTTTATGCATTTCTAGAAAACCTTCTTCAGATGTTCAAGATGTTGTTCGTCGGAATCAGAAAACACCGTGATGTCATCCAAGTACATCACGATAAAATTGCATTTATCCTCTGCAAATGCTATATCCATGGCTCTTTGGAAAGTTGCTCCGACGTTCATAATCCCAAAAGGAATCTTTGCATACATGAACGTACCCCACGGTGTCATAAATCTTGTCTTCTCCTGGTCGTCCGGGTGAACCATGATATGATTGTAACCATAAAAACCGTCCAGCATTGACATTTTCTGGGATCTAACTACCTTCTGCAGGATGTAATCCATCTTGGGAAGTGTGTAGTTGTCTTTGAGGGACACTCTGTTCAGGTTCCGAAAATCCATGCATAACCTTATTTCGCTGCTCTTCTTCCTTACAGGCACAAGGTTAGCCACCCATTTTGAAAATCTCAAAGAAAAAATAATTTTGGCATCAAATAGTTTCTTTACCTCCTTTTCAATCAACGACAGCAGCAGGGGATTGATCCGTCTCAACTTTTTCTTGAAACGTTTTTGATATTCCTTGATGGGAATCACATATTGAATTACTCTAGTGTCATAGACTTTCAAGTCTTCATAATCCATGCAAAAACGTCAGGGAAATCTTTCATGATGTTGATATATCTCTGCTTGATCTCCAGACTAAGTATATTTGACAATCTGATTATCTTAGGATTCTCTTGAGTCTGTATGTTTCAATCCTCAATATCTTCATCAATCACAGTGATTTTGGGATTTTTGGCTACATCATTTTCATCAAACAACTTTTCTAATGGAACCAATCCTTTGGGGATGATGTTGTTTTTTAGTTGCACTGTATCCCTTCTAGCTATCTAGTTTTGAAAGGGGTCGTCGTTACTGCGCACAGTTGTGTCTTCATCCTCTTCGTAACAATACTCATCATCAATATTAACATTAGCAAACTCATCGCTCATTTGGAGGAACCTCTCCACCTGTTTGTCATCTTGAAACACTTACCAATATTTGATGTTATCGGGCACTTCGAGCCTGTGTTTGACTTCAATCTCATACTTTTGATTGGGGAAAATTGGAATTTTAAACACCGAAGTTGAGGTGGTCAGGGCATCTACAATTTGATTTTTCCCTCTGGGATCACTGACAGATTATACTCTGAAAAATATTCAAGGAGGTCCAACACTAGATTTCTATATGCTCTTAGTCTGGGATGCTTGGAAAAGTATATACCCTTTACTTGATTTATGATGAGCTCAAATTCTCCATGCACCGCTATCCTTTTAGTGCCCAATTCCTTTAAATTTCTCAAACCCAAAATTAGTGCCTCATACTCAGCCATGTTATTTGTACAATCAAAGGCGAGCTTGTAAGAGCAGAGTTTTGTGCCCACTTTGGGAGGGTTGATCCACATACCGGCTCCGGCTCCGGCTCCTTCCCTGCTGACAGCTTCGTCAAAGCTCATATTCCACATTTTATTTTCCATGTGATTTCTCTGATCTGTGCATTCCCCTGCTCGACATGTGGCCTTATCTTTGACAGTCATGAGATATTTTGTCTCCCCCTCTTCAAAACAAAAAATAGAGGAGCCAATTTCGGTGTCAACAGAGTAGATAAAATGATTGTTCGGTTCGGTTTTCTACTCACCATGTGCTTGAGCAACACCTCTCTGTACACCCTTCTTTCTTGGATGAAGACAAGGATGGTAGCATAAGACATGTCAATCTACAAGGTTCCCTTTAATTTAGCAGCCCAAGATCTGGATAACAACATGTCGAATTTTGGGGGAATGTCAGCAACCACCACATCCATGACCATATTCTTCAATGGAATTTGAGATAATGACATGACCAAGTCTTTGATCAAACCCAAACATTTCACCTTTCTTGAGTCGAAAAAGAAAAGATCCTTATAAGGTCTAGTGACGTCCAATCCTAAATCATCCATGACCACCTTTGGCAGGAGATTATGCGACGCGTTAGAATCCAACATGGCATTATGCAAAGTCATGTCATGAATTTTGAGACTGACATAGAAAGGAGGAACGTCATTAGTATCGCTAGTTTCTTCTATGCACAGACCAAATAAGATGGGAGGGTGGTCGTCTTATATGTTTAGGGTGTCGGGATCCTCTTCCATCTTCAACATCTTAATGGTATGGTTCCTATATTCTCCATTCTTGATTAGCTCCTTAAAAGGAACAAAGATTTTGATTTTGGCCATTTCGTTCTCAAAATTAAAAGGAGGAGGAGATTTATCTACCTCTTTGACGACTGTTTCCTTACTCGCCTCCAACGCTTTCTTTAGGGAATCTTCCTTTGATTTTTCCTTCTCCGTCACGTCCCTTGATGAATTATCTTTCTTTGGTTGGATTGAAGAAGGGGTATTTGTCTGGGGTTCCTTTATGGGATTGGTCTTCGGAGGCTCTACAAACATCTTTTTCCTCCTGAGGTTATATTTCTTCTGAAACTACATGATCGCGTTGTGATATACTTTCCTAAACTCTTATGTTTCCAAAGACAACGTGTCATCAGTCTCCAGCATAAAACCATCATTCACATCCATGAATTTATCGTGTTCTCCTATGGTTAAGAACACATATGTATTTGTATCATCATAGCAGTGCATCTAGTCTTGGATCATCTGATAAAAGTCTTCATTTGCATAGTTGTTTTGGAAAGGAGGTCTTATCTGCTGATCAACTTGATCTCTTTGGTCCCTTTGCCCGATCTGTGGAACTGAAGCTCTTCTAAAGTTTTGATTTCTAGGCTAGAAATCATTTTGCTCCCTAGTGGCAGGATTGTTATCCATGGACATCCTTTCCATTAGCTTCTCCATAGTTTTCATCATCAAATCAAAATTTTCGTCTAACGATCAAGACGTTGAGGGTTGCGCGTCCCCTTGGGGCTTCTTCCCATTTCTATCAAAATTTTGTTTGATCTTCCCCGATGCCATCAAATTTACTTCGACTTCAATCGCGTCACTCATCATAGCGCCTAAAGTATTAGATCTCCTTTCTCTTAGCAGTAAGGTGAAATCACTATCAAAGGAGTCAATGTATCGAAGCTGAGCAGCTCCGGGAGGCGATTTGAATTCTGTGGGGATTGAGTTATAAACCTTCATGAATCTAGCCGAAAACTCTTGCACTGTTTCCTTTGGTGATATTTTTATATTGTTATACTGAGTTAGTAATTGCAGGGGATTCTTTTTATCGCCCCATCTAGCAAGAATTGATGTTTCAAATGCTGCAAAATTAGGGATGATCGCTTCTTGAAGGGCATGAAACCACTTTCTTACCTCCCCTGAGAGACTCTGCATGAAAAATCTCATTTTCACATCCTCATGATCGACCTCTTCAAGGTCAAAAAAATCATTAAACCAATCCAAATGCTTTTGGGCGGAAGCATTTCCTTCAGTGTCATATAGCTTGATTCTCTTATTGTAGTTCTGAGACAAATCATGTAGTTGAGCTGGTAAGAGAAGAGGGGTGAATCTAACGGCCATAAGTCTAGGAAGTCTGTGAGCTTGTCGGATGGTTTGAATGGGGATTATGGCAGTTCACGGGGGGTTATTTTGTATCAAATATTGAAACCTCTTCTCATCGAAGACTATCTCATTCAAGTAGGTTTCTGAATTAGACCTGAATAGGGTCTGTTCGAACAGTGTGTCGAACTCAAGGTCATCGATGCTTTGTACTCTTTCCTTGGGCAAGGATAGGTTTCTGTCTAGGTAATAGAATAGGTCCGGTACCTATTCCTTTGCTTTGCGCATAAGTTTTTTGGGATCAAGCACGAGCGCTACTGGTTCTGGATCGGGGTTGGCTCTGGTATAAACTTTATTTGGAGCCAGGATTTCTGATTCTAACTACTATATGCTATTGGTCTCATTTATTGGAGTCGCCAGGGTAAAAAGGTTTTCAACCAATATAGACGTCTAACCCATTGTTACCCTCAAGGGTCAAAACTACAGCTTTAGTCATTCTTCCAGGGAGACTTTTATTCAATTTCATCCCCAACAATGGCGTCAAGATGTTAGCACTCTGTAAATTTGTTTAGCTGAGAAAACAAACGAGAGAGGTAACCTACAGACCAACTTTAAAACTGGAAACTAACCTTTCCAAACTAGAGAGGGATCTCTCCGAGACTCAGTCTCTAACAGGTAATGACTTTGAATTGTCGGCTAGATTTGTTGTGTTTGTGCAATGTTTATGGTTTCGCTGACAAGGAAATACAGAACCTTGGGCCATGGATTCAAGCTTCTAAAAGTGAGGGAAATAAAATGACTTGGTAGGATAAACTTTGAGAGGATAAAGGCTAAGAATGCAATGGTCTTTCAGTTTAAAGGTCATTGTGTGTGGCGAAAGAAAGAGAACATAAAGCAACGCAGAGCACCACTAAGGATGGATTCTAAATTACTTAGAAGAAAACACAAAGTTTGAATGGATAAGTCTAAAGCACCGCACGATGAATTCTATACTTATTAAACGTTCCAATCTAAACAAATGAAAGGCATGAATATATAGAAAATAGGAAGTACATACATAGACAAGATCACAATACATCAAACCACCACCATTATAATATTTTCGTCAAAGCCTCGGGACTTCTGCATTATATTTCAATCGGGTTCAAAGATTACATCAACAGTCTATTGTCTACACTACTTTTCCAACCAACCCGGCTTACATTGAAGAGATATAATATATAGAAAAAACTACGCCCCTTGGGCTACCATGCCTCGAACTACTACTCCTAGAATTTCAATTTTGGTTATTCCCTACCAGATGACCTTTCAAATGGAACTTACTAAAAATGGAAACCCAACTACACACAATCATGTCATAACCGACGTCTTAATCATGATCATTCGATCATCAGTAAGATTCAATCATTAGGAGGTGATGCATCGACGTTTCTCCTTTGAGTGGTTACCCGAATGATCGAGCGCACTGTCAGAAATTTGCCACCCAGTGTAACGGGCTTTGGTGGCTGCCGTGCGATCATTGGTTGTAGTATGCATGTGGCGAGTTGGTATGGAAGATGACTGTGGTTTGTCACTCATTCGTTCCAGGTGGTGACGATGGATGAGGGGCCACACATCTCCTTCAAAACTATAATGTGCTTCTCATACACTTGTCCTTCTCGACGGGTGGGTTTACAACATCTGTGCGACGAATATCCACCGCGCGGGTGCCCATCATACTTCTTGTTTCTCGGCAGAAGATACAACACAAGAGGAGAAATTTTTTCGAGCCACATTCAAAAAGACAAAAAATGGGATCATGTCAATCATGCCCCTGGTCTCACCTGCAATCTCAATATTTTGAGTGTTTTCCTGAGAGACTAGTTTCGTCTTCTCAGATTCTTTACTTGTCTCCACAAGACCGTATTCCCCTTTAGCCTTGTTTGAGTGCTGGCAAGAGATGCACAGGCGTTTTTCATGGTCGGACCACATTCCTTGAAGTGCTTCGTGATTCTTTCCTCTTACGTCCTCTGCTCCTTGCGCAGTTGAATGATCACGTCTTTTGCTTCTCTGAGCTATATTTTGAGCCAATTTGCATTCCCTTCTCATCTATGTGATGTTGTTGTTTTCTAGGAAGGTCTTAAAACTAGTGTTGCCAACAAAATAAGGGAGAGACAATCAAGACATTGGGTCTCCTACAACCATTATATATATCATGTATGAAGGAAAGAATGGAATCATGGTAGTAGTGGATAGACTAAAAAATCATGCCCTTTTTCTCTCTCTTTCTCATCCTTTTAAAGCAAGTACAATAGTCATAGCATCCATGGAAACAATTCAAAAGCTACATGAAATCCCTAAGATTATTGTAAGTGACATAGATCCAATTTTCACTGGATTATTTTCTTGTTTGGATACTCAATTCAATCATTGCTCATCTTATCATCTAAACCCTGGGTTGACAATTAATGCACGGTCTCTTTTATTTCTCTTTCTAGGGTAATAAATTAGCTCGTCAATTTGGCGTCATTCTCTGGGATATGTCAAAGGCACATAAAGTATTTGTTTGCACTATTTTTTAGGAAACACACATGGTACGGGGATCAGTAAAGAGGAGTTGTCAACTACCCTCTTTGTGGGGTCTCATATGTAGTGTGATGCATTTATATTAGGTCATATAGTTGCATGAATTAAGAGAGTTAGAAATCCACCGGAAATGTTTCGCGGCACAGTAAGAGCCACTCAAAGCACTAACCATTTTTCTAGGGAAATTCAGTAAAAGGAAGAGATTCATGGGTAAGCTCCAGATTCCAATCGGATTCACTACCCAACTTTAGAATGAGACACTCAGTGGGATCTTTGTAGTTTCCATGGTGGCTATGTCAGGTTCTCATTCTCTCACAATATGGAGTTACTATTTGGCCATTGAATGAGACATTATGTGGGTTCTATGGAGTTCCCATGGTGGTTATGTGGTTCTCATTCTATTATTCTATAGTATGATTATCATCGATGTCATCATTTCCATACTTTTCCTCATTTTGACCTCACACTCAATATCTTTTCTCATATTCACTCATGCCACAACAACTCACTTCATTTTATCTCATATATTATGTTAACAACCATTGCACTATTATGTTTTGAAGGACCAATAATAGTTCATCTTCCTTGTATGCACCTAAATTATCAATTCTTCATCTCCTAGATCAATCCTATGATACACTAAATATAAAAGGAACATGGATATTTTATGTTATATACTTAATTTTCCATGTTACACTATCATCTTAGGTTGCTTAAGGGTCTTTTATTCTTTCTTATGGTTGTTGATTTTAAAATCCTTTATTTCTTCATTTTGCTAATCATTCTTTCCTTCTTCATCCAACTTCTTTCCTTTCTCTTTTGTATATTTTAGATTACTTTTTATCTTTTCCTTCTTATTCTCCACCTATTTTCCCTTCACTCTCTCATTTCGCTCACTTCTTATTTTTCTTATAATACTAATTCTTTTATTTCATTATGATCCGGATTTAGGAGCGGAACGAACTAATTAACAGACTACAAATAATAAACACATAGATATGAAGAACAACACAGATATCCAGTGAACATTATCTTCTATTGAATAAATGAAATAGGTTGAAAATGTAAAACTGCAGAACTGAAACACTTGCTTGAATGGTGGTAGCTATCTCTGAGAAGAGATGTGGTTGATACGCGCATCCATCTGAGAAGAATGATTACAATGAGGCTCCAGAGGCCTTTTTAACATTACTCATGAATTCCAAAACCCTAGACATCCAAAAACCTAACCCTAGGAGATGAAACACCAAAAGTTATGTGGGCCCCTATGGGTAAGTTGGTATCTCAACTTCCTGGGGTCGTAACTTTTGCATACAACCTCCGTTTTAGGCGCGTGATAGCCCGTTGGAAAGGTATTTTTGAGAAATACACATTACATCATCAAAATCTGAATCCATTTACAGTTTGATTGTGGCAAGCCAAAAAAACATTGTTTAGGGCCCCAAAACGGCCATGGAAGTACAACAAGATGTGTTGACATGAAAGCATACAAAATAAGCTAGTTGGATTAAGTGGAAGGCCACCAATATCCACCTAGAATATGTGTAGGGCTTCATACATCCCCAGAATTGTAGAACCCACAATTACAAATAAGTACAGAAGAATGTGTTGAACTAAAAACTGTCAAGAGGAGCCAGTTGGAATAGGTGGGTGGCCACCAATATCCACAAGTATCAGTCCTCCCCTCTTAGGAAGCAATGGTCTCCATTGCGTAGAGTTCCCCCATCAGTTGAGGAAACTTCTGTTGAATTTGGCCCCGGGTGAGCCACTTTCCTTGGTGGAGGAGTTTCCCTGCCTTGACAACCCGATAAAGATGGATCCTCTACTGGCGAGTTCCCTTGACCTATTTGTCCACCATCTTATGAATTGATGTCTATTCCATGCAGTCAGGGTTGAGCTATGTTGGTGTCAGCTATTCTACAATCTCTGAGGTGTCCAATAATGGTTGAAAATATGGCCAAAGGAGGTCCACATTGAACACTGGGTGCAAGCCAAGGAAGGGTGGAGTGTTTAGCTCAAAAGCATTGTTACCCACAACCTTGGTGATGGTGTAAGGCCCATAGCAAAGTTGGTGGAGATTCTGATGGAGTCCTGTAAGATGCTCCTTCTGCAAATGTAACCAGACCTTGTCTCCAACATGAAATTGGTGCGGTACCCTATGTTGATCAGCATTGGTTTTCTACAAAACCTCATAGACCTATTGGTGGATGTGTTGAATCCACTCAATGAATCTGGTGGCTTTGTCAGTCTCAGATTGAACATGGGAAGAGTTTGTTTGTATGGTTTCCAGAGGTAGTGAAACATAAATGGGACCCAAGGGTTGGAATCCCAGTCCCACCTGAAATGGGCTATGGCTAGTGGAGCTATGGAGAGCCATGTTGTAACTATGTTGAACATAGGGGAGACTCTCATCCCTTGTACGCATATGCTTAGAGTTGTACATGCGTAGGATGTGCACAATCATCCGATTGACGACCTTTGTTTAGACATCTGTTTGGGGGTGGAAAGCAGTGGATTTAGTGAGCTTGGTATCCAACAGTGACCAGAGACTCGACCAAAATGTGTTAAGGAACCTATTGTACCAGTCGAATATGATGGTCTGTGGTATCCCAAAATGGACCCACATTCGTTCGAAGAAGAGATTGACAGTATTTGTTGTTGTGATGTTCTTCTTTCAGGCTGTGAGGATGGCCATCTTCAAAAACTGATCAACGACCACAAATACACAATCATTGCCTTGCTTGGAGGATGGAAGTCCAGACATGTAATCCATTGATATGGATTCCCAAGGATTCTCGGGGTAGGAAGAGGGGTGTATAAGCCTTTCTTCTTGATGGTTGGATTGGAAATGGAACATGCAATGCAAGATCTGATATACTTGATGACGTCCTGTTGAAATTTTGGCCAATAAAAACGTTTCTGGAGAACGGCCACAGTTTTCTCCATGCCAAAATGTCCTGTCATCCGACTGTAGTGGGCTTCCAAAATCATCTTTGCACGCTCGCTTGTCGAAACATAGAGATGGCCCAGATGGCATAACATCTCGTCCTGGATGTGAAAATCAGTGATAGTCGTGCTTGTACCTAAGAGTTGATAGGTGGTGGCGAAGTTAAGATCTTGCTAATAAAGTTGGGGCCACTCAAATGCCTCATGTCCACAAGAATGAAGTGCAGCGGTGAGTGCAGCCACGCGAGGTCAACTGAGGCAGTCAACAACATGATTTGTGCTCCTTGTATTATACTTGATGTTGAGATGGAACTGTTGCAGGTAGGTGGACCACTTTTGATGGTGGTCATTTTTCATCTTCGCTTGTGTCCATATGAACTGCAGAGGCTTGTGATTAGTGTGGATGATCGTCTCCTTTCCCAGAATGTAATGTTTCCATTGACGATAGGATTGTACAATGGAATACATTTCCTTGTCATAGGTGGGGTATTTTCGAACAGTATCTGAGAGTGTCTCACTATGGTATGCCACTGGATGACTGTGTTGAGTGAGAACTACGCCTACAACATAGTCAGATGCATCAGTTTAAATCTCAAATGGTTGTTGTATATAGGGCAAGGAGAGTATTGGAGTTGATCACAAGCGATGCTTCTAATCATCAAATGCTCATTTTTGTTCCTTCCCCCACGCGAAATTTTCTCTGTCATTTCCCTTGGTCACGTGGCTGAGGGCCCATGCAATATGGGAGAATCCCAACATGAACCGCCAGTAGAAGTTGGCCAGTCCCAAGAAGCTTCAAAGCTCGATTAGTGTGGTCGGTGTTGGCCAGTCACAGATGACTTGGATATTAGCGGGATCAACATGTACCCCATGCTCATCAACAATGTAGCCCAAGTATTAGACTTTGTTCATGCCAAAGGAACATTTTTCCAAGTTGGCATATAACTTATGTTTTCGTAGAGTGCTAAAAACCTGTTGAATATGTCGCATGTTCTCCTCCCAAGTTCTGTTGAAGATGAGAATGTCATCCAAATATACCACCACAAAATAGTTGGTGAAGGGTCTCAATACATCATCCATCAACCTCATGAAAGTGGCTGGTGCATTTGTTAGGCCAAAGGGCATGACCAACCATTCGAAGAGACCTTCTTTAGATTTGGAAGTTGTCTTCCAAACATTAGTTAGTTTGATGGGAACCTAGTGGTAGCCAGACTTTAGGTCAATATTGTTGAAGAACGTTTCCCCATTGAGTTGGTCAAGAAGTTCATCAATCATGGGAATTGGGTACCGATTTCTGACTGTTATTTTGTTTAATTCTTTGTAATCAATGCAGAGTCGCCAGGTCTCGTCTTGATTGTGAACCAGTACAATCAGACTTCCGCAAGGGGAGGAGTTGGGTCTGATGTGCCCCTTTTGAAGAATCTCTTGGATATGATGCTTGATTTCATCAGTTTCCGTCAGCGAGCGACGATAGACTAGTCCATTAGGTAGAGGTGCACCAGGGGTTAGATCAATTGGATGCTTGATTTGGCAGTACGTCGGTACCTCGGTGGGTGAGGAGAATATGTCTTTGTACTCTTCCACAATCCCGTCTACTTGCTTCTGCTACAAAGAGAGGCTCTGTGTAGAGGCCAAGGATGTGGCGACGACCTTTTTCTTACTGTGAGCACGGATCACAAAGAAGACGAACTTCTCGGTCTATGAAATGACCTTACTGCATTTCTTAGTAGAGATTAAAGAAATAATGGTAGGCAACACTACCTCTGGTATCATGTACAATTGTCTACCCAAAGTAATAATAACATTGCGTGGTTTAGACTCATACACAGCATGACGCTTCCACAAATATGGTTGTCCTAAAATAAAATCACAAACTTCAAGGGGATCAATATCACACAATACCTCATCTTTGAAAGGCTTGATGTCATAGGGCATGTGTCACTGTTGGCTGACACAAAGATCTCTTCCTTAGTGAAGCCAGCCGATGGTGTAGGGTTGTGGGTGTAGTGTCATCGACAGGTCCAGCCGCTTGAAGACCTCTGCCGAGATCAGGTTCTTCTAACTGTCGCTATTGATAATGAAATAAAGTGGAGCCCCCTTTACCCTTATCTGTGAGTGAAAGAGGTGTTACCCTTCCTCTGGTTCTTCTAGTTCTCTTAGCTGGACTTTGGTGGTAGCGATAGTGGAACTGGGTTCAACATTGATAATATGCTTCCCTCCTTCTGGATTTGATTCGGAATCAGAATCGGCCTCTGACTCGGAAGCCTTCAACTCGGCCATGAGTGAATTCTTGGAGTGGAATTCTTTAGTGTTGTTCCAAGGGATTTTATGGTATTCACACCATTTTCCCGTGTCCTTCTTCATTTTCTCATTTCCCTTCTTGTGTTGCGGCTTGGACTGGTTGTCCTGAGAGTGGCCATATTTGCTCTGTCCCTTTCTATGTGGGTTGGGGCTGACTTTACCCTGCTTCGGCTGTGAGGAGTTTGCAAATCCAAACTCTTGCCTCTTCTGCTTAAATTTATGCTCGATCTTGACAACATATCGATAAGTCATACCCAATGAGGTGATGTCTAGAAACTCCATTTCTATTTGAATGTATCTATGAAAACATTCATGGTATTTGAGAACTAGATGTCGCTCCCTTTCTTGACGCAGGGTTGTCCATCTGGTGTACTGGTCCTCATAGCTTCCAACATGGTAGTATTGTTCTTTAATGACATCCCAGAAGGAATCCCATGCAGGGGAAACCACAAATATTCCATATTCTTCTATGGCCCTTTGCTCAGAGTAAGAGTCCCACCAGTCCTTAACATGGGGGACAACCTTGAGGAGTGAAAAAGTAATCTTTTCCCTATCGAAAAAATTGTGGACCGAAAAATACCCTTCGAGTAGATTCAACCATTTATCTACAACATTCACATCTATCAGTCCTTCAAATAATGGAATATCAAAATTTACATGTACCTTGAAGGGGGTTGCATGGCCGCTTGATGAAGATGCTTCTTGTGTGGGCAGTCGTCGAAGGATCTACGCAAATTTGTCCATCATTTCATTCCTTTGTTGTGCAAGGGCTTCCTCGAGCAACATTTTAAAAGGATCTCCTACTCCATCATCTTTATTTTCATCTCCCATGGGTTTTGTTGGGCTCGGTGTGGTTGATGTTGCAACGACTCGATTGGTTCGAGTCCCAAATTCTTGTACCCAAATCTTGTCGGGGACCTTCACAAAGAAAAATAAATGAAGAACAGACCGCTCTAATACGATTGATCCAGATTTAGGAGTGGAACGAACTGATTAACAAACTGAATACAATAAACACAGAGATATGAAGAACAACACAGATATCCAGTGAACAATATCTTCTATTGAATAAATGAAATAGGATGAAACTGTAAAACTGCAGAAATGAAACACTTGCTCGAATGGTGGTAGCTATCTCTGAGAAGAGATGTGGCTACTACATGCATCCGTCTAAGCAGAATGATTACAATGAGGCTCCAGAGGCCTTTTTAACATTACTCATGAATTCCAAAACCCGAGACATCCAAAAACCTAACCCTGGGAGATGAAACACCAAAAGTTATGTGGGCTCCTATGGGTAAGTTGGTACCTCAACTTCCTGGGGTCGTAACTTTTGCATACGACCTTCGTTTTAGGCATGTGATAGCCCATTGGAAGGTCTTTTTGAGAACTACACATTACATCGTCAAACTCTAAATTTGTCTACCGTTCGACTGTGGTGAGCCAAAAAAACATTGTTTAGGGCCCCAAAATGACCCTCAAAGTACAACAAGATGCGCTGACATGAAAATGTACAAAATAAGCCAGATGGATTAAGTGGGAGGACACCAGTATCCACCTGGAATATGTGTAGGGATTCAAACAACCCTGAAAATGTTGAACCCACAATTACAAATAAGTATAGAAGAACGTGTTGAACTAAAAATTGTCAAGAGGAGCCAGTTGGAATAGGTGGGTGGCCACCAATATCCACCTGGATCACATGCTCTCACTAATTCCTACACTATTTTTTTTTCTACCATATACCTCGTTACATCACTCTACCACTAACTCTTTTTTCTTTCTCACTCACCTTCACTTTATTCCCAATCACTTTTATGACAAGCCTCCATTCCATTCCACAAATAACAACACACTGTCATTTTTGTCTTTTCAAGTCAATATAGTTGATGCATTAATATATGCTACATTAATGACTTGAGCATCATTATAAGGTCAATTATTCGAAGGTGGAATCAAATGAAGGATAAACACATTTTCAAAGGGCATAAAACACACATCAAGGTAAGTCCATTAAAGTCGTGAGTTTGGTTTTTCATTGAAAGAATTCTCAATAAATTAAGATTTAGTGAGGTATTTGGTTAACTATCTTTGACTTATTTGGGCTTACAAAATTTCCCATGTTCTTCTATGAAAATAACATTGATTATGCATTGGTATACACTTTACTAAGAAGAAAAAATTTGAATATACATTTACAACAAAGCATGGGGCAAATGAAGGCAGAATTTTGGCCAATTAAGAAACAAGGGAACAATCCAAACTTCAAGTAGGAAGATGCAAAGAAAGGTAAATCAACTCATGTAATAAAGGAAAGTGTTATGATTGTTGAAAATATGGTCATTAGGAGAGTGATTATAAGAAAAGGAAGTATGATTTTATTATTTTTCATGAAAAACTAAGTCTTATATCATAAGATTTAAGAAATACATAACATATTATATAAGGATATGCTTCATTTTCCAAGTCATGTTAAAAGAACCATAAGGCTAGTTTGTGCACTATAATTTGCATCTATAGGACAAAATTTCTAGTAACTACTAGAATTGCAACTTTGTCCTTTAGTAGTTGCTTGAATTACAACTTTGTCCTTTAGTAACCACTTGAATTGCAACTTTGTCCTTTAACCTTGTCCAAATGTATGTATGGAACAATTGGATTGGAGGAAGGACAAATTGGGGTTGATATGCAACTCATGAAGAATTGATGGCTTCCAATGCATAAGGTGGGAAAACTAAATAGAGAGATGAGACTTGAAAAAAAAAATCACAAAATTTCTTTTTCTTTTGCTACATGCAACAATGCAAACATTGCTACAAATTCATTAAGGTATGCAAACCTTTTACAGATTAGGTGTTGGATATTTTTGGTAGAGTTATTCATCACATCATATTAAACACACTCACCAAAACAATTTCACATATCTAGGTCAAAATTGAGGGGAAATAACATGTTTTTAGATTCTTGCAGCAAGTGGAATTAGAAAACTTCCTAAAAACACAGTTGGGACAATCATAATTTGGGGGGTCAAATGAATCCATTTTTAAAACTTGTTTCTAAGGGATATATCCCTTAGGATATAGTTTCCAAAACATCTTGAATCATCTCATTTTGATGTCAGACGAAAAAATTATGCCCATTTTAGTGACTGCATGTCCTTAAAATAAAACAACACTTGTAAACAATGCATCCTAGACTGTTCATTAGCAATTTTGAGATGTCAAATCAAATTATTTGTAAAACATGTTTCTATTGGAGATACCTACATGAATACACTTTCATCTCCAATCAAAATCATGTCAATCTGTCATCGAACGAAAAACTTATGTTAAAAATGGTGATTGTTGGTCTAAGTGAGAATTTGCAAATAACTCTACCTCGCATCCTGTTTTCTCATCATATTTGGCATATTGTTTCAAATTCATATCAATTTTTTTTTATAGTGGATATATATCTATAAATCCACTATAATATTCCTTTGAAATCACTCTAATCGGACATTGAACGAAATTTACCATTGAAACATTGACGGGTAGGTTAGGTTGGCCACCACTCCTCATCAGATAACAATGAAATTTTTTAATGAATCCTTCAAGAGATGTATTTTATATGCATTATTGCAATCATTTTGAAGTTTTATTGGAGGAATAAAGTCCTCATAGCTCTTTTCCTTCGTAATATCACCTTGTGTTGAAGATAAAATGCTATTTTTTTTTTTGTAGGCCAAATAAGGGTCATGGAGGTAAATCCATGAACAAGTGATTTTTGAAGGCAAAATTTTCATGAAATAGGCATATCGTCAAGACATGCAAACATATGTGTTGTTGTGTAATATTGAGTCTTTGTATGAACCATGTTTTAATACCAAGTTCTTAGGAACTTGTTACCCAAGTGTTCAAAGTTGTTGGCCTACAACACAAGGACATTTCGTAAAATTGCAAATGGACTAAGTACAAAGCAAATGAAGGATTGCTTTAGAAATCAAGTGAAGACAAAGTTGTTTAGAAGTTAAGAGGCAGTCAATGTTACATCTTCCTTATTCAAGAAGACTTGATGTTCTCTACTGCTACAAAACATGGTATGCCTAATGACACCATGCATTTTCTACTCCTCAACTCAAAAACTATTGTAGCCACTATAATTCCCCTTGATTTGACATTAAAGACCAATGCTACACTAGTAATTCCATTGAGAATACCTAAAGAACCATGGCATTCCCATGCATCTTTCCCAATTCAAATTGTTTGTTGAAGTTAATGAAGACTTCTTCACCTATGTGGGTTAACCTTGAAATCCAATAATTCCTTTGGAATATCATTTATGGAAACCCTACTACTAGATCACAACTTTGACCTACTTATTTCCTCCATAGGACCTCCATAATTTCCTGCTCCATCCACCCTTGACCCACTCAATAAATTAACACATCCCACTTACAACGTTGAGCTACCTGGATATCCTACTTCTTTCATTGAAATAAATAAATTAATAATTCTAGTAGTGAAAACATATTCCAAGAACTACTAGACCTCGTGGTATTAGAAAACTAGATCATGGCTGGTATCACTTGTCTCAAAAGAGAGAAAAATAAAATATCCAATTGTGAAAACCTCTACGAGGCATAGTTGGACAAACCTTGACTGAAAACTAGCTTGCTAGTGGGCAAGGTTTGGAAAAAAAAAAAAAAAAGAGAAATATTATTCAAGAATGTTGTACTTAGTTGCAAGATTTTCAGGTTGCTACACCTAACAATTTCATTCTCTCAAACAATCTACTATAGGAATCAACTTATGCAATCTACTTCTTCTACACAAATGAAATATTGTTACTAAAATTATTTTACTACAGATATCTCTTACAACTTTGTTCTCAATATTTGTAAATACATTTCATACTCCAGAAAGTCTTCAGCATCGAGACATCATGAACAACTTACCTCTTATTTTAGCTGAATAATATTCCTCCAAGATCATTTTTGGGTCTGCAGCTTATTTGGAATGATTTCGAGCTCAATAGTGGTAATATTCCAGGTCAATAAAGGCCTTGGTTCTAGGGAGAATGAGGAATCCACATGAAGCAATTCCACTCTAATTAAATGCTAAGGATGCCCATCCTGTTGAGATCTTACTCTTAATACACTTCATATTTTCAACGACTTGATCGCTTGGATCTTGCAACATCTTGTTATGAGCCTCTACTTGAGCTTTGAATCTTTGCCAAAACTGTCTACAATATTCTAGATTCATAGATACAAAAGTGATGCAACGACTCTATATGATTGGTTGTTCTAAAATTACAAGATTCAATTTTCTATTTTTAAGTTTACGTAATTCCATGATTGGATCAACAATGTCATTGGCAGAGCATTCACTCACAACCACTTATTTCACATACCTTTTTGAAGACAACCTCCAAGTGATCTAAGGATTTGTTTCCACTTGAAGACTTGAGGTAACTCTTATTCCTATCTCTAGATTTATTTTATAAACTTGAAAGTAGAAGCAATTTGTATACATAAAATTGTCCATACACTACAGTTACCTCCCTATCCATTGTCCATATTCTTCATCATTGTCTATATTCCTCATTGTCCATTTTTCTTATCACTATCGATAATCTCTACTTATTTTTGTTTAATAACCTCCACTTGGGTTTAAAAATAAAAAAATTCCACCCATGTTCCTTACCATTACCAATATGAGGATCATTTGAGGCTAATAAGACTAAAGTTATCAACATTTCGTTTTGATTTGGGAGACATAATTCAAAATCTGGGTTAAATTGTAAAGAAAATGGATATCTGAGGTGTTGACATGTGTATATTTAACCTTAAACAAATGAATTCTAGTCTATGATTCTCATTCCTCTCACAATCCTATGTGAAATGCATTAAAAAAGAGCTTGAACTACCTTGTGGTTATCCTCAACTAACTTTTGATTTGAAATCATAAGTTGAAATTCATATACATCATTGCTACAAAATTATCAAACCTTGTAGAATTTACAATCATGAGTGTGTAAGGGATATTATCATTAAAAGGGGTGAGTCGTTGAGAGAAAGGTTGTTCAAAGACTTGAGGTTTCACGCAGATAGCGCACCAAGGGGCCCAAACAGGGTTGAGCTGAGACTGGAAAGGTTGATAACTAGAGTCTCTAGACCAACTAGCACCATTAGGGAGCATGCATAAGAAGATAGATGAAGTGGGTGTGAGATCTCATTGTCTGTTGAAAAACTCTAGCCACAATTTCCATGCGCAGGAGTTCCATATTCCATTGTAACATGACCCATTATTCGACATTGTTTCTTATTGTATTGTAATATGTCAATGGAGTAGGTCGTGCATAAAAATTTATGTATGAATCAAAGATGAGGATATCATATATTCATTTTAAAGATTTAGGAGAGATTATTCGAAATAGCTATGGAGATGGTTGAACTAAATATTTATTGATGACATAGTTGTTATGGTAACCTAAAGATATATATGAGGGACCTAATGTACAATAGAAACACACATGGGATTGGTATGATTGAATAGAATTGCCACTTTGGGGATTTATTAAGTGTAAACTCCCAACATCCCTTGTTTAACATCAACTTAATATATATTTGAGTTTATTTGTTCCTAATTATTAATCCCAACATACCTAAAAGACCCAAAACATATGCACCCATTGGTCTACATGGGTACTCTAGCTAGCCCCTCTTAGCCAACATTTCCCCCCACATGTACATATGTGCATTAGTCATTGGCCTTGGAGGCTATGAGTTGAGTGTCGGTTGAGTCACTTGAAACGTCTAAAAATATAAAGTAAATGACTTTGAAGCAAAGGGGAAGAGTCATCTCCCCTTCGACATGCTACGACAATGATGTAGAGCAGTATAACATTGTTATAAAAAAATGGTAGACCACCTTATTATTCTAGGTTCGTGAAATAAAATATCTACATAGTACAACATAGGGCAACTAATGCATTTCCCATTTTTAATATGGTGTGCTAGTGTTATGATCATAAGGGACGAGCACCTAATATCCTCTGCACCAAAAGAATGTAAACTCAGCTAGCCCTTAAAAACCTAGAAGTCATTGGGTCTATGATGTCTGCATTAAGATATCTATGTGCATATGCTAGTTGACTCTTTCCTGCAACACCAAGCGACAGATCAAGGAAATGGGGAAAATTCTCCCCACTCCTAGATAACCCATTGATGAAACAAATATCCTCCTATGTGGTTTGGTACCACATAGCAAGACCAACCTTGAAGGATTTCCTACCATGATCCCAATGAGGGATCAACTGCATCAATAAATGAATGTTCCCCTTGAGGAAATTACCCTCCTTGTAAAACTTAAGGAGGCCAACATCCATCCAAAAGGTAGCATTTATAAGGCATAACAATATCAGGAAGCAAATCCCTTTCCCTCTCCTGAGCCTCCCATACATGCACACAGTTATATGGGTTGACTTGCTGTTATAGTGGTTGTCTTGGATTCACATACAAATCTCAAACTATACTAAATTACCATTTGTAATAATCATTCATTATTTAACTAAATTATTTTTGCACAAAATAAGTGTAACATAAATTGGTGCACCCTATTTATAACAACACATCATTTAAAATGCACGTAAATTTCACAAGCACATTGACTACAACAATGTGCTTAAATAATTATAACTCACTACACATGCTACTCTTACTAAATATTTCATGCATTGATTAGACAAATATAGTTTGGAAACATTATCAATTATTCATGCAGTTACAATTTTGATGCACCATGTTTGCTTAGCCGCATCGTCATCTATGTGCCACTATATTTTTAAGTGCACCGAGACACTATGCATACATACATTCAGTAGCCCATTGCAAAGCACAATAAAGTCATTAGCAAAAAAAATATAGCTTTTCGATGCACTTATAATGTAAGGAAGCACCACCAATCGATGCATCCTACCTGAGCACCATTATATTGTGCATGCAACTACAATGTGCTCATAATGATACACTGCACATAGTGCTCCCTTATATTCATTCACGCACCCGAGAGCATGGAAAATTTGATGGAAAAATATGAACTCTTTCTAGTGTGCTTATAATGTATGAAAGCACCACACATTGATGTGTCTTATTAGTCCTTGTTGTAGGCATAGAGGGACTATAGCGATCGATAAATCGTTGACTTCGTATTAATTTTTCCTTTGAACACAAATATTTCCATATAATCTGTGATGTCCCGTCCCCAAGATTAGGCCAACAAGGAGTGACTTAGTAGTCTATATGTTCCCGTAGACTATAGTCAGGCACAAACAGGGAACTAGATGGAGAAATAAGGAGGAATTGAGGCTAAACGATGAATTAAGCCAAAATACTTAGGAAAAGTCACTTAAGCCTAAGTCAACGAAGAATTAGAATGAAAAGGTGATAAGGGGGGGACTTAATTGACAAATAAATCACTTAGGAGGAAAGGCGCCTAGGTTAAGTGATGTCAACAAATAATTAGGTCGGGAAAGATATAAAGGGAGGAATTTGACCTAATTCCTCATGATGCATTGTTATGATTTGATGTTGAGAGCTTTCAGAGGAGGAGGAGAGCCGACCTTATTGTTTTGTGGATTTCTGGAGGAAACCACCACCCTTGATCAGTTTCGGTGTTGAGAGACACACCCTAGCCCATCAGAGATATCATCCAGGTATTTCATCGTTCATTTCAGGAGTATTCAGTGTGGAGGGCACAACTCAGCCAAGGAGGGCACAAGCTATTTTGGAGATTCGAAGATCTGCAGTAGACCTGTGTCCCGATTGCAGATTCATTCTGACCCAGTAGAGATCCAGCCAGGGCGCTTCCATTGAGCCATATATCATCAGATTTCGACGGTGGAATCTTGCAGATCGATCCATCCAGCCATTTTGGGCACAGTCATCCCGGACAGACGTTTGGCGTTGCATGCAGCTGTTCCCTAGCAGATCCGGCCAAACCCTTCCGACCCATTTCATCATTTGACGAGATGATCGTTTTGAGCTATATAGCATCCGATTCCGACGGTGGAATATTTTGGGGCGCATTCAGTGCCCAAGGAGGGGCACAAACCCCCCAGGGGTCCAGATCCAGTGCCGTAGAGGTCCGATCCGAGTTTCGACAGACATCCCTTCCAGTATAGAGACCAGGGCGCATCTATTGGAGCAGTTCCGAGCACATTCTGATGGTGGATTCTTCAGATCAAGTTTTCCAGTTGGTAGCGGTTACCGTATTTCACCGGAATCACACATTTTTTCCGATCTATCCTTGCATGCATCAGATCTGCTATCTTCTTATGATCACGGGTATTTTTTGTTATTTGATTGTATTCCATTACAGATCCAGGAGATCTTACAGACGTCTAGATTCTATTTTTCCAGTAGGCTATTGTATTTCCATGCTTGAACCGTTATTATTCATGATATTGAGCAGTTTCCATTCTATACTCTTGCATGCATCCTTTTATGATTGTTAAACACTAAATATGCAACATGCACATGTAATAACCCACATGCACCTGCAATAACCAACATGCAACCACAATAACCAAAGAACATCTCACATACATGGCTAAAACGCATCCAGAAACCCCCAGTGTATCAGATCTGCACATCAGAGCATTAGAACAGTAGCAAATATCTTGATCAACCGGATCAGGGATATTTCAGTGGTATCAGAGCTTTAGTCCTGCCAGCCTGTGACTAAATACCATGAATCCAGTAGAAGAACCAGATGGCCGTGAGCACGAAGGTGACGAATATGTCACGTACAATCGGCGCAGGGGAAGAAGGGACAGACCTAACTTTCCTCCCTTCCCTCCCAGTTCAGAGGAAGAGGAAGAGGCACTTAGAGAAGAAGAGCGCGAGGCTGAGAAGAGGCTAGGTGACAGGTATGAGCGACCAGAGGGCAGTGGTAAGACTCTAGTGGATCCAAACGTAGCCTTCATGCAGGTTATCAGTGACATGCTAGCTAGCCAGCGAACCATGTCTCAGTCTTTGGCTCAGGTAGCAGATAGACTGGCTATGGTAGACATTCCGGGCACTCAAGGCCTGCATGCAGCACATGGGAACTCAGGGGCAGGTAGTAGACCCCAGTCACCCACTCGCACGTATACCTCTGCGAGTAGGACTCCACGCCCGTTGTTTCCCAGTTTCTAGAGGGAAACCCTAGTAGCAGCTCAGATACCGATAGCACAGAGACCGACCACACATGCAGAGGAAATTGCAGAGTATCGAAGAGAGTATGTGGCCTTGGGACAGGACTTTCATCAGGACATGACCTTAGTCGATTATTGTGGACTCGGACTCAGGAACCGTCCTAGAGAGCCACAGAGGGGAGGGCAGCAGCAGCAGCAGCAGCAGGGGCATAACATTGACTTCATCTGAAAAGTTGGTAAACTCACCATACCTTCTTTTGATGGATCATCCAGATGCACTGCCAGAGCTTGGGTACAGAAACTAGATACCTACTACAAGCTCAACCAGATGACAGAGGCAGAGGCCATCAGTTTCTCCACCCTACACTTGGAGGGTGAGGCACACGAGTGGTGGTATCATGGATTGGTGACATTGGGTCACAATCACATCACCTCCTACAGAGAGTTCACAGAGAGACTCATGGATAGATTTGATGGGAGGGATCCTGAGATCCACTTCAGAGATTTAGCCCAGTTGAGACAAACTGGCACAACAGAGGCATTCATTTTGGAGTTTCAGAGAGTAGTAGTGGCAGTGACAGACATATCTGAGCTGTGATTGGTCATGCTATTCACCGAAGGGCTCACAAAACCCTTGAGAGGTTGGGTGAAGGCATACCGCCCTCATTCCTTGCAGGATGTCATCCAACGCACTAGAGATTTGGCGGATTCGGTGCCAAAACTAAACCTTTCACTAAACCCTTTATACCATAGAGAGACAAGGATCAGAAGAATCCTCCAAGGGAGTGGAAGGGCAAGCCCAAGTTGGATGATGATACACGATGAGAGTTGATGAGGAAGAAGCTTTGCTTCTCCTGCAGAGATCCTTGGGTCCCCGGGCATAGATGCATGGGGAAGGGACAGATCCACTATATTGAGGTGGAATCAGGCAGTGAGGAGGAGGATGAGGATATTCAGGCACCTACA
>ML789789.1:219394-238032 GCA_009831015.1 Picea engelmannii
ATGCATTGTTATGATTTGATGTTGAGAGCTTCCAGAGGAGGAGGAGAGTCGACCTTATTGTTTTGTGGATTTCTGGAGGAAACCACCACCCTTGATCGGTTTCGGTGTTGAGAGACACACCCTAGCCCATCGGAGATACCATCTAGGTATTTCATCGTTCATTTCAGGAGTATTCAGTGTGGAGGGCGCAGCTCAGCCAAGGAGGGCGCAAGCTATTTTGGAGATTCGAAGAGTTGCAGTAGATCTGTGTCCCGATTGCAGATTCATTTCGACCCAGTAGAGATCCAGCCAGGGCGCTTCCATTGATCCATATATCATCAGATTCCAACGGTGGAATCTTGCAGATCGATCCATCCAGACATTTTGGGCGTAGTCATCCCGGACAGACGTTTGGCGTTGCATGCAGGTGTTCCCTAGAAGATCCGGCCAAACCCTTCCGACCCATTTCATCATTTGATGAGATGATTGTTTTGAGCTATATAGCAGTCGATTCCAACGGTGGAATATTTTGGGGCGCAATTAATGCCCAAGGAGGGGCGCAAACCCCCCAAGAGTCCAGATCCAGTGCCGTAGAGGTCTAATCCGAGTTCCGACAGACATACCTTCCAGTATAGAGACCAGGGCGCATCTATTGGAGCAGTTATGAGCACATTCTGATGGTGGATTCTTCAGATCGAGTTTTCCAGTTGGTAGCGGTTACCGTATTTCGTCGGAATCGCACATTTTTGCCAATCTATCCGTGCATGCATCAAATCTGCTATCTTCTTATGATCACGGGTATTTTTTGTTATTTGATTGTATTCCAGTACAGATCCAGGAGATCTTACTGACGTCTAGATTCTATTTTTCCAGTAGGTTATTGTATTTCCATGCTTGAACCGTTATTATTCATGATATTGAGCAGTTGACATTCTATACTCTTGCATGCATCCTTTTATGATTGTTAAACACTAAATATGCAACATGCACATGTAATAACCCACATGCACCTGCAATAACCAACATGCAACCACAATAACCAAAGAACATCTCACATACATGGCTAAAACGCATCCGGAAACCCCCAGTGTATCAGATCTGCACATCAGAGCATTAGAACAGTAGCAAATATCTTGATCAACCGGATCAGGGATATTTCATAATCTATTGTTGGAACTAGGGAACTGAAAAGATTGATTTTGATATAATAAAAAGTACCATATTTGTCATGATCTGATTGGACAAGGGATTGGAGGTCTTATTTCCAGCTTCGCTATTCCCAAGGTTATATATGTTGGCATATCCAAAGTATTTGATCGTAAATGATCTTTTTGAATCATATGTTTTCTTATGCATTGGTCGAAGGTGTATTAATGCTAGCATTAGTTCTGTTAGCGTCAGAAGTCACTCATGGATTGCAGCAGGAGCAGAGCCCGATGCCCATCAGTTTATGTCACGATTTGTTTATAAAAGGGGGTGATCGAATGGAAGTTAACTCAAAACAATATCGTTCTAACTCCGAAACTAGGCCAGGCATGCATGGGCAAGTGAGGTCTTAGATAAAATTCAGACAGTGAGTTGTATTAAGGGTGAATAGGGGGGAAGACTTGTATAAGAGAAATGCAAAGGTCTGTCGTAAACATCAAGCTTCTAACAGACTGTAGGAGAAAACATCTAAACACAAGATCTTCTTACATTCAAACGCAGAAAACCAGAGAATACAACAATGCAACAATAAGTCCTTTATCGTAACATAATTGCAATAATTCATGTGAATCAATCAATCATGAACTCCCTCAGTATGAGATGAAAACTAGATGGGGTAAGAAAATTGTTTGTCATTAAACAAGAAATCTTACATACAGATGCATAACCAGAGGACTAGATTGTCTATTAAAACTTTACAATCGGGAGCTTCGCTCTACCATCGATGATTACAAAAAATGGCGAAAACGCCTTCATATACTCCAACAAAAACCCCAGCAGCGAAAACAAGAAACAACAATAAAAGCATTACATTTGCATGGCTTCTGACAGTCTTCGCATGCAGACTCTGGACGATCGTGCGCTTCTGGTAGACGCAATCGGACCCATGCTTTTATTAAGGTGAGTCGACATGCTTTTAGTCCTCTGCTAGACTTTCCATTTATAGCGAAGACGATGTTTAACCACCTCCAACAACTACAATAACCGTTATCTATGGATCAGGAACAGTCTTAGTCAACTCTGCCTCCTGGGACGTGGAGGTCTCCTCCTGGTGCCACCTGGGTCAGCTGAACGGTCGGACTGCTATGCGGGAACCCCTGTGGCGGATGTGGACGAGGGCACGACGAGGGGGTGAAGGTGTGAACACTGCGGAGGCGGTGGCGGGAACTATGGCATCGGCTGAGGGATGCCACGTGGTCTGAAGAGGACACATGTGGAGGTGATGAGGACGATGCACCGAGGAGGGGCCATGTGGGTGGACGTGGCAGGATACGAGAGGGCGCTAAAATGAGGAGGGAATGATGTGGAATCAATATGGCAGGCAGGGGGGGGCACTCATGGCTCATATATTGCGACGCGTGTCCTCAGATTGAATGGTTCCAATCCCTTCGGGGTTTCTGGCACCGGGAGTTCGTGATGCACTTCCTCCTTAAAATCCTGATTAACCAAACCACGAGAGCACGGATGTGTGTCGCGTTTCCTTCAGAGGAACGGTCGAGATGGCCTTTGACCTTAGAATAGGGCTACCTCCATTACTAGGCTCATTTGATGTGATCGAGCGCTGGCACCATGGGCTTAGCTTCAAAAGCACTTATTAGTATTTCACATTTCGGCGATTTCTGCCGCAGTGGATGGGAGGTCCCTTGTCTCTCGAAATGTCGCTCCCCGAAACGTCGTCTGGTTGCCACCTGTCCTAACTGGATCGGACGGATGATATGACGTCGGCGGCTTGGGGCCTGTCCCATCACATGGCATGCGCCAGCACCCTTTTCCCAAGTCTGTGCCTCTTGTGATCGAATTCCATGACCGTGGGCCCGACTCTGGGCACTTTCGGCGTTTCAGGGTTCGGGGTATAGTGACGAGAAACCATCACCCTTCGAACTCCCGAATGTCGAAATGCCGACGTGACTAGATCTCGCACCACGCGTCCTTTGGATGGACGACTGATAACCTGTCTTGCATGTAATATAGGCGATATCCATCGCACTAATCCCGACGCAACTCTGTTAACTGGGATTCCCCGTCGATCATCGATCTGCTTCACCACATGATCCTTGTCGTTGAAATCAGACATCTCGCTCGCTTGACTTTTTAAATCTGAAATGGACTTCTCCTATGGGCTGTACTCAGCACTTAGGTTGTGGCCTTGGACTGGAACGCATTTGATGGGTTTTCACACCCTCTTTCTTCGCATTCTACATCAAGGGTCTAAAAACGGGAGAAAATACCCTGCTTGCAAGAATTGGTGCTAACATTAGGCTCCATGGGGGATACAGTCATCCCTGTGATGCTCTAAGAACTCATTTTGCATTTTCAGTGCCTTCTGTTGGGATATGGAGTCATTTACAATATTTACAAACAAAGGAGTCGTCTAAGGCTCAAACAAAACATTTCTTCAGAAAATGCCCATTTACTGGGCTGTTGAAAACCTCTTCACCCTCCAAATCCTCCAACCTGTACGTGTTGTTTGAGAAAACCTCAGAGATTTTGAAAGGCCCGATCCATAGGGCGTCAAACTTGTTGTGTTTTCCCTTATCTTGCATGGGTGCATCCCACTTAATCACCAAATCCCCGATCTCAAACTCTTTCTTTTTGACTTTCCTGTCAAAAGCCAGTTTGACCTTCTGTTGATGGTCCTGAATTCTGTCCATTACCTGCTCTCTGGCATGCTGGACTTCCACCAGTTGATGAACTCTTCTGATCATGTCATCAGGCTCTTCTTGATGATCCTGGAAGAACTTTGCTACATGAATAGCTAGCTGAGAAGGGAAAACAACTTCTGCTCCATAAACTAATTGGAAAGGGGAGATGCCTATAGATCTCTTTGTGGTTACTCAATCGGCCCATAGAGCGAATTTCAACTTTGAATCCCAGGCCTTTTTGTTGTCCTCCAATAGTATTTTGATGATCCTTATCAGGCTTTTGTTGGAGGACTCTGCTAAACCATTGCCCTGGGGATAGTATGGGGTGGAGTGAATCAGTTTGATCCCAAATTGCTCACAGAACTTGGCTAATGGCTCAGCCTTGAATGAGGTTGTGTTATCAGTAACAATCTTTCTTGGGCATCCGAATCTTGTGATGAGGTCTTCTAGGAATCCAATAATTACCTTGTGGGAAGCACTCCTGGTGGGGATAGCTTTGATCCACTTAGTAAAGAAATATGTGGCAGTCAGGATCCATCTGTGTTGCCCGCTGGAAGCAGGGTATATTTTTCCAATAAAATCTAGGCCCCATTGTTGGAAAGGTCCCGAAAGAACTACAGGCTTTAAAGGCAGAGATTTGAGCCGTTGCTTTCCTGAAAATCTTTGGCATGGGATGCATGCTCTAACTTCTCTACAGACATCAGTGAACAAGGTGGGCTAGTAGTACCCAGCTCTGAGAATTTTGTGAGCTGTGGTCTTCCAGAAATGGTGCCCTCCGCATAGGCCTCTACGAAATTCAACCATGATCCTGTTGGCCTCTTGTGGATTCATGCATTTTAAAAGCACCCCTAGGGGGCCTTTCCAGTATAAAATTTGATCAACAAGGCAGTATTTGACTGCTTTGAGCTTCATATCTCTTGCCTTGTTTCTTTGCAGGCCATCTGGAGGCCGCAACTCCTGCAGAAAATATATGACATCCTTATACCAAGGACATCGAGCCAACAAGGGTTTTGTTTGAGGGTCTACATCAGACAGTTGATTCTGCTGATTTTCTGAACATGCATTGATGAAATCTACCCACAAGGCTTTGCAATTTGCTTCAGCCAATAGCTTGGCTAAGCCTTGACCTTTGATCAATTTGGTAGGCCTTATTTCCAAGTCAAACTCCAGGATCCTAGCTATCCACTTACTCCTCCTCCTGTCTATGTCAGGCTATACAAGGATGTCCTTCACAGAGGCTGAAGGAATGTATGCGGTCACTTTTGAGTGCAAGACGTAGACTCTGAAAGCTTTGAGAGATTTCACTAAGGCATAGGCATGTTTCTCCATGATTTCATACCTAATTTATGCATCCCTTAATGCTTTACTGAAGAAGGCAATGGGTTTCTCTCACCCTTCCTCATTTTCCTGCAATAAGACCGCTGCTACTGTATCAAAAGAAGCGAAAGAAAAAACAAAGAATCCTTTGGAATAGTCAGGACTGATCAGCACAGGTGCCTTAGTCAATGCCCTTTTTATTTGGATAAAAGATTCACGGTGTTCAACTGTCCATTTCACTTCATTTCCCTTCTTGAGCTTGGTTGTGATGTGTTTCACCAGCGCAGCAAAATTTGAGACGAATCTCCTGAGAAAATTAATCTTCCCCAAAAAGGCATGAACTTCCTTCTTAGATCTGGGAAGTGACAGGGTCTGAATTGCCTCTACCCTATTGGGATCAATTATTACTCCCTTTGTTGATACTATATGGCCTAGCAGCTTCCCCTCCTTCATAGCAAACAAAGATTTCTTGGGTTTTAAGGATAGGCCAAACCTCTGACACTTCAAAAAAACTTTTCTCAGATGACAACAGTGCTCCTTGTCAGACCTGGAGAAGATTGTTATGTCATCCAGATAGATCACCACAAACTTATCTTTCTCCCCAATGAAGGCTATGTCCATGGCTCACTGAAATGTTTCTCCTCCATTCATCAATCCGAAAGGCATTTTGGCATACATGAATGTGCCCCAAGGAGTGGTGAAGGTCATTTTTTCTCTGTGCCCAGGCATGACTGATATTTGATTATAGCCAGAAAAACCATCAATCATGGATATCCTAGATGCACCAGTTATCCTCTACAGTATTTGCTCCATGTTGGGCAAGGGGTAGTTGTCTTTCTTTGAGCTCCTATTCAGGTTCCTGAAATCAACACAGAGCCTGATTTCTCCACTTTTTTTTCTCACCGGGACCAAATTGGCCACCCATTCGAAATATCTCAAAGGGACAATGATTTGGGCATCTAACAATTTCTTCACTTCTCTCTCCATGACGGGCAACAACATGGGATTTATCTGTCTCAGCTTCTGCCTGAATGGATTAGCCTCTTCTTTCAGTGGGATCTTGTGCTCAATGACAGATGTGTCATAAGTCTTGAGGTCTTCATAGGCCCATGCAAACACATCAGTGAATTCCTTTAATAACTCAGTATATTCCACCCTCTGTTCATTGGTCAGGCTGCTTGATAATTTGACAAACTGAGGCTCCTCCTGCGTGCCAATGTTACACTCAGTTGTGTCAGCATCTTCATTTGAAACCTTACCCTTTACTACCACATCATTCCCATCGAACAATCTTTCTAAAGGGACTAGTCCCCTCGGAATGTGATTGCTAGGCAGTTGAATAATTTGATGATTAACAATTTCATTTAAAAACACCTCAGGGTGAGGGTCACCTTCCAGGTCAGGATCCTGATCAATGTGCAATGCAGAAAATTCATCAACAGATTGGAGAAATTTTTCGATTTCCAGATCATCTTCGAATACCTTCCAATGCTTGACATTGTCTGGTACAAAGGGCCTATATTTTATTTCAACATCATATTTGACCATAGGCGGTAGAGGAACTTTGAGAAAACTAGCTGAGACAACTAAAGAATCGGCTGAAGTGTTTTCCCCCCTCGGAATGAAAGAAATGTTAAAAGCCAAGAAGAAATTATCAATCAGGCCCCATACCTCATTTCTGTAATTTCTGAGCCGAGGATGATTAGCACAATAAGCCTTTCTGACTTGATGGATAATCAACTCAGCATCTCCAAATATTGCTATTTCTTTAATTCCCATTTCTTTTGCATCCCTCATACCCAGAACAAGAGCTTCATATTTCGCCACATTGTTGGTAGTTTCAAATTCCAGCTTGTATGACAGGGATATGGTCTCTTGACAAGGTGATATGAAAACCACTCCAGCGCCAGCACCTTCGCTAGAAGAATCTCCGTCGAAGAACATCTTCCAAACAAAGATGGTTGGAGGGGGAATATGATAATTAAGATTGGGCTCTTTTCTGACTTGGACAGGGTCTTTCGGAGCATCAATGAGCTGCAATAAACTAGACCCCAGATCAGTGTCAAGTGCGAAGATAGGATGATTGGTGGGGTTTTCTTCGTCACTAACAATGTAGGCCAGCTGAGCTTCCCTATATAACCTCCTTTTTTTCCCTCCAAAGACTGGAATGGTGGCATACGTGAGATCCATCTGTAATGTTCCTCCAAGATTTTTAATCCAAGATCTTGACAACAGCATGCTGAATTTGGGGGGGACATCAGCTACCACAATATCCATGACCACACTCTTCATGGCCAGCTGAAACAAAGAAACCATCAGGTCTTTGATGACTCCTAGACACTGCACTCTCCTTGAATCGAAAGAGTACAAATCATGATAAGTTTTTGTCACCTCCAGTCCTAATTCTTCCATTACTATTTTGGGAATAAGGTTATGGGAAGCCCCTGAATCCATGAGGCAGTTATGCAACACTTTATCATGTATGTTCAGGGATGTATATAAATGAGGGGATGAATCATCTCTATCTTCTACCATGGGCCCTAGGAAAACTGTTGGCTTTTCATCTTGGAGATTTATTGAGTCTGTGGAAGGCTGGGGGGGCTCAAATTGTAGCATCTTGGAGAGGGACCTTTTGAAATCTTCATTTTTAACTAGTTCGGATAGGGGTACAGGGATTCTAATCTTCTGAATCTCATGTTAAAAATTAAAGGAGGGAATAGGCTTAGGATCTTCCCTTACCTCAGAGATGGGTTCCTTGGCTGCTGGCGAAGTATTCTGAGTTTTATTTCCTTTAGTAGTGTTTGTTGCAGCTTTAGTAGGCCTTTCCGCTATGAGGGGTTGATCCTGGCTATCAAAATTCCCTTCTTTTCTTTTTGACCTGAGATTATACCTGTTAGGAGCGTCGCTGGCTTTTTCCCCTCTACTCAACTCGTTGATTTGAGTGTTGATAAGGGATTCTTCATATGCAGATTGAGTCAAATGAGGAAACGGGGAAGTGTCCTCGATGCAGTGGATCTCAGGGTCGAGTTCATCCACCTCCTCCCCTTCCTCATGAGAAACTAGGTTGTTCTGGAGAGGGGTTTGAATCCTCTGATCATCTCTATCTCTGCTCCTTTGTTCCCTTGGAAAATCCTGTGGCATATTGTTATTAGGCTTCCTGAAACCCCTGCTATCTGTATTTTGGAGATTTTTGTACGTGGGCTTCCCTTCTAATTCCCACCTTTCCATCCTGGCAGAAAGTGATTTTAGCACTCTAGTTGTCTCATCTGTCTGAAGGGGCAGGGGAGAGGAACCGGATGGGGAGGCTTCAGGCCTCTTCCTGGATATGTTTCTATCAGCAGTGTTCCTGAGTCAGTCAACAGCCAATATGTTAGATTCTACCTCCATGGCTGCATCTTGCATGTGGGCCAAAGTAGTGGCTCTTCTTTCCCTCAACAGGAGGCAAAAATCGGGATCAAAGGCGCTAGCATAAGTGATCTTTGCAGAGGCTTCAGAGGGTTTTATCTCAGTAGGGATTTTATTATACATTTTATTGAATCTCTTGGAGAAGTCAGAGACAGACTCCCCTTCTTTTCTCTTCAAAGACCCAAACTCTGTCATGTAATACATGAAGTCTTTTTTATCTCCCCACTGTCTCAAAAAGGCATTATCCAAATCTTCGATCCCATCAATAGATCCAGGAGGCAGGGCCTTAAACCATTTTCTAGCCTCGCCTTGAAGACTATGGACAAAAATCCTCATCCATACATCTGCATGCATGATAACATTATCATTTGTAAAACTGTAAAAGGATTCTAGGTGTTCTTCTGCAGTTATGTCCCCCTTGCCTGTAAACTTGGGCAGTTTCTTGAGGTAACCATCTGCTGGGAGGGCATTGAGAGGTTGAGGTAACACAAGGGGATCATACCTAGTAGCTATAATAGCCTCCATTCTAGTCATAGGGGGATTTGCCTCTGCCATAGGGATATTATGTAGAGGAGAACTCGGAGGAGAAGGAGCTTGAAAAGGGGATACTGGGGATGAGCTTCTAAGTAGAATGGGAAACAATAGGGGATTTAGGGAGAAGTCTAACATGCTTAAGTCAGCAGGTGCTTCTCTTTGTGAAGAAGCGGCAACAGTAACAAGAGGAGGAGTGGTAAAGCTAGGAGTGGGGAAATCTTCTGTGGTCCTGGGTCTACGCCAAGGTACAACTTCAGGGGAGAGGGGAGTGACAAGGATTTCTCCCTCCAATCCTATACCAGGGGGGGAAACTCAATAGGAACACTCCCGAAATTCAGGAAACGGGAAACTTCAGAAAAAGGCCTGCTAAGGAACTGAGGCAGAGAAAATGGAGTTCCTACAGAAGGAGATGGCAGATTACCTGGTTCGATGGCAAAAGCTTCTCCTTCAGAGGCCTTTCCTTTCATGAGAACCACCTCTGGATAAGTTTCGGGTGTAGCTAGAGGCAGTTGTGGATGGGACCGCGTGTATCTACCTCTGAAAGCCACAATTAACTCGGCAGGTTCGCCACAGTGGAGTCGTCACAATGGAGTCGCCAGGTGCATAGTAGCAATCTTCAAAGGCTCTGAGACCTGATGCACCTTCAGAATCAGAGGCTCAATGTTGTTCAATCTCAGGGAAAATTTTCAACTTCGTCCCCAGCAACGGCGCCAGAAATGTTAGCGTCAGAAGTCACTCCTGGATTGCAGCAGGAGCAGAGCCCGACGCCCATCCGTTCATGTCGCGATTTGTTTATAAAAGGGGGTGATCGAATGGAAGTTAACTCAAAAAAATATCGTTCTAACTCCAAAACTAGGCCAGGCATGCATGGCCAAGTGAGGTCTTAGATAAACTTCAGACAATGAATTGTAGTAAGGGTGAATAGTGGGGAAGACTTGTATAAGAGAAATGCAAAGGTCTGTCGTAAACATTAGGCTTCTAACAGACTATAGGAGAAAACATATAAACACAAGATCTTCTTACATTCAAACGCAGAAAACCGGAGAATACAACAATGCAACAATAAGTCCTTTATCGTAACATAATTGCAATAATTCATGTGAATCAAACAATCATGAACTCCCTCAGTATGATATGAAAACTAGATGGGGTAAGAAAATTGGTTGTCATTAAACAAGAAATCTTACATACAGATGCATAACCAGAGGACTAGAGTGTCTATTAAAACTTTACAATCGGGAGCTTCGCTCTACCATCGATGATTACAAAAAATGGCGAAAATGCCTTCATATACTCCAACAAAAACCCCAGCAGTGAAAACAAGAAATAGCAATAAAAGCATTACATTTGCATGGCTTCTGACAGTCTGCGCATGCAGACTCCGGATGATCGTTCGCTTCTGGTAGGCGCAATCGGACCCCTGACTATCTAGTAGGTGAGTTGACATGATTTTAGTCCTCTGTCGAACTTTCCATTTATAGAGGAGACGATGTTTAACCACCTCCAGCAACTTCAATAACTGCTATCTAGGGATCATGAATAGTCTTAGTCAACTCTGCCTTCTGGGACGTGGAGGTCTCCTCCTAGTGCCACTTGGGACGTGGAGGTCTCCTCCTGGTGCCACCTGGGACGTGGAGGTCTCCTCCTGGTGCCACCTGGGTCAGTTGAACAGTCGGACTGCTATGTGGGAACCCCTGTGGCGGATATGGACAAGGGCGCGACGAGGGGGTGAAGGTGTGAAAACTGTGGAGGAAGTGGCGGGAACTATGGCATCGGCTGAGGGATGCCACGCAGTCTGAAGAGGACACAGGTGGAGGTGATGAGGACGATGCGCCGAGGAGGGGCTATGTGGATGGACGTGGCAGGATACAAGAGGGTGTTGAACTGAGGAGGGAACGACATGGAAGAAATATGGCAGGTAGGGGGGGGCCACTCGTGGCTCAGATATTGTGACATGTGTCGTCAGATTGAACGGTTCCAATCCCTTGGGGGTTTCTGGCACCGAGAGTTCGCGATGCACTTCCTCCTTAAAATCCCGATTAGCCAAACCGCGAGAGCACGGATGTGTGCCACGTGTCCTTCAAAGGTACGGTCGAGATGGCCTTTGACCTTATAAGAGGGCTACCTCCATTACCAGGCTCTCTTGATGTGACCGGGCGCTAGCACCATGGGCTTAGCTTCAAAAGCACTTATCGGTATTTCACATTTCGGCGATTTCTGTCGCAGTGGATGGGAGGTCCCTTATCTCTCGAAATGTCGATCCCCGAAACACCGTCTGGCTGCCACCTGTCCCAACTGGATCGGACGACTGATATGACATCGACGGCTTGGGGCCTATCCCATCACATGGCACACACCAGCACCCTTTTCCCAAGTTTGTGCCTCTTTTGATCGAATTCCATGACCGTGGACCCGACTCTGGGCGCTTTCGACATTTTGGGGTTCGGGGTATAGTGACGAGAAACCATCACCCTTCGAACTCCCGAATGTCGAAATGTTGATGCGACTAGATCTCACGCCACACGTCCTTTGGATGGACGACTGATAACCTGTCTTGCATGTAATATAGGCGCTATCCATCGCGCTAATCCCGGCGCAACTCTGTTAACTGGGATTCCCCTCCGACCGTCGATCTCTTCGCCACGTGATCCTTGCCATTGAAATCAGACTGCTCGCTCGCTTGAATTTTTAAATCCGAAATGGACTTCTCTTATGGGCTGCACTCGGGGCCTAGGCTGTGGCCTTGGACTGGAACACATTTGATAGGTTTTAACATCCTCTTTCTTCGCATTATACATCAAGGGTCTGAAAACAAGAGAAAATACCTTGCTTGCAAGAATTGGTGCTAACAAGTTCGAATGTTTGGTTTAGCATTTTCTGCTAGCTAAATTTATGGCAATGTTTGATATGTTGTCATATCCAAAGTTTGGCCTTCGAATACATTCTCCATTGTTGGAACTATTGTTACATAAATTATAAAAAAAAAAATTGGGATACGTCAGGGAGCTGCCACATTGCATTCTTTTCTTAAATGTTTACAAAGCATTTATGACATACTTTTTACCTAACAGTCTTGGCAACGTTGAATGTTTACTTAGCAGGCTCATTACAATACATTTTGTTCCATTTTTTTTATTTATGTGCTTCAGCGACATTGTTGGTTCAGTGGTTCATGCTTGTTTTTTTGCATCTCCACTTATTTCTTATTTGGTTGTTGTTGTTGTTATTGTTTGCCTATTGGTGTTTTTGTAGTTTGCATGTTTGGGGTTGTGAAACCGTGATTGGAACTGCGTCATTCCTGGTGGACTGGTTGTTTCTTGCTTCTTTGTTCGTTGTGTGTTGTTTATTATTGTTTGATTCGAGTTTGCATTTTTGACATCCTTTTTACCTAACATGATTGGCAGCGTTGAATGTTTACTTAGCAGGCTTGTTACAATACATTTTCTTCCTTTTATTTATTTATATGCTTCAGCGGCATTGCTAGTTCAGTGGTTGATGCTTGTTTTTTTGCATCTCCATTGATTTTGTATTTGGTTGTTGGTGTTGTTGCAGTTTGCACGTTTGGGGTTGTGCAACTGCGATTAAAACTGCGTCATTCTTGGTGGACTGGTTGTCGCTTGCTTCTTTGTTCGTCGTGTGTTGCTTATTGTTGTTTGGTTCGAGTTTGCAGGATTCGGCTCCTGCGGCTGCAGTTGGGCCTTTTGGTGCTTCTTAACTGGGTTGTTATTTGCTACTTGTTCTTGTTGGCCTAGGGTTTGCAATGTTGGGATGTTGCATCCGCGGTTGGATCTGTTCTTACATTCTTTTGCAGTGGACTCTCCATACAATACTATTGAGATAAAATAACATAGAAACAAATTTGCAGTCGATGTAAATTGCACCTCTTACGCGTTGAACCAGAGTTTGTCGGCCTCAAATTATATTTCATTCCTGGCAATGTTTTTTCCATGGTTTATGTTTTAGTATGGTTTCATAGTTATGAGAGTAAGTTTTGTTGCGAGAGCGATATAGTTGCTCTTTCCCTTTTTTTCCCTCTTGTAAATTGCATTTATGGTTCTATAGTTTCTCGCATTTATGTGGTCGTTCCGACCGGTCGTCGTCCAGTTGCATACTTAGCCAGTTTTGTGGGTGCAGCTTCGTGGATAGGTGCTATCGAACTATGGCAGCTCGTTTTCGGTGTGTGCATCTTGCAGCCAGAACTTCCATGCTATACAATTCGACCCCGCACTCCTCAAACTCGCAACCATGCCTCTGCCTGCTATGAGTTTGTTTGTCATACCTACCTTTCCATACTTAGTCCATTTTTCAAAGTTTGGCGAGTTGACGCCTTTCCGGGTTTAGAAAAATTAAAAGCATTTGTCGCTCCCCTCCATCCCAGCTACCTTCCGCCATTCCCAATAGACATTAATTATTCTTTGACAAGTCATAACCGGTCAGACGGGTTCGAAAAGATTGGGTTTAATAAACGGAAAGCTTGAGGACATCTCCCATTAAAATGAATAGACAGGCGAATATTATGGGATCTGGTAATTTCTTTTGCCTGCATTTTTAATTTGCAAAAAAAAAAAAAACCTCTTTTAGTTTTCTTAAAGCCTTCGGCATAGTCCATGAACGTGTCACCAACAGAGGCCTTGACGTCATGTCCCTCTTTAATATTGTGCATATCTTAGATGTCAGATTTGAGAATCTGCTCGGATATGGGAATGTTGATACGTGTTATTATTCACTATTCAGGGTACATATTCAAAAAGATTGGCATTAATGAGCAAAAATGTCGAGAACATATGTCATTAAAATGAATTAAAAAAAAATCTATGGAAGATCGTCCAGCGTTGCTTTTAAATACTTATTTGCATTTCTCTCTATTATCAAAGAGTTGCGCTTTATGGTGCCTTCGTTCTAATGTTCCTGGTCATGGACATGTAAGACAAGTTAGAGATGTGATTGAGGCCCAAATGAAAGAACAGAGACTGGTTTTATGTGACGTGAAGAACAAGTATCTTCTGGTAGGTGTTCTCCCTGTTTTGGATGCTTCAGTTGGTTGAAAATCCTGCCTTGAGATTTGTTTGTTGAAATTCTTTTTTTTTTGCTGGGAGTTGTAATGGATTTTCAGGTCACGTGCAAAATACTTCTTTGTTGAAGTATATAGTTTCTTCGAACAACACAGATTTGGCAAGTGTATCGATTTCTGCAGATCCCAGAAGAATTTCTCTTCGTCGGGGGCGTCGCACTTACCGTGGGTTGCAAAAATGGTCTCTGATATTCATAAATGATGTGAAATATGGATTCATTTGCAAATGTAACCAAAGGCGAGTAACATAAATTGTATGGGTGGATAAAACGACATATTATCACTACAAGAGTTTCTATTTCAAAGTTTGTTGAGCTACTTCTGGGTCTGGTAGCCGGCTTGAGAGACAGCCATGTTCTTTGTCAAAGTTTGTTTGGTTTCCTTTGGATGTAGTTGCAGTCTCCACAGATTTGACGTCGCCTTCAAAAATTCCATATCTTTCTGTTGGCCGCCATATCTGCCACCGCTATGATGAAAGATATATTCTGATGCGATCTGCACCATTTGATACACTTGCCAGACCTGTGCTACCCAAAGAAGTCATGTGCCTCAACAGAATAACATTTTGCAGCTGGCTTGGACGTTCCTTCCACTTTACTGTAATAAAACAAAGAAGTTCAACATACAAATCTTTAGGCAGGATTTTCGACCAAACAGATGATCGAATACAGGGAGAATAGCAGTGACAACATACTTGAATTTTTTTCGTGTCCTGTAGCTAATGTCACATAAAACGACTCCCTCGACTTTTAATTTGGTCTGAATCCCATTTCTAAGTTGTCTCGGATGTCAATGGTCAGAAACATTGCAAGGAAAGCACCTTAAACCCCGAGTTTTCGATGGTAGAGGGAAATTAATAGTCTGCAAAGAATGGAATGTTGAATAACCAGCGATTGCAAGCAGGCCATATCTGGAAGAGACAAGTTATTCAAAAAACTGGGATAGATCTAGTTCGCAGTACCAATTAAGTCGAAGACCCACAATTGATATTCAACTCATTTTTTGCGAATAAAGAATTTGATCGTCAAGAAAACTTTCAACAAGCTTCATCAATGTACATATTCTTTTTGGGTCGGCGGCAGGCCAAATCACAATCATTGTGGCAAATAATCTTACCTGTATTTTGTAACCCATATTATTTTAATATAGAATAATTGTGGTTTATTTTTTTGATAGTGTTTTCCAATCTCTAGTATTGCTTTTCATTTTATTTTGTGCCTTTTAGCCCCGTGTGTCATTAAACATGGACGACAAGCCTTTATTTTTGTTGCCCGGTGCTTCAATTTAAATAAAGGCTACTTTGTTCATTGCTTGCATTTTACATTGAAGATTAATTTTGTCATAGGCCATACTTATGTGGTGGTGGCCCTATACTTAAATAAAGAAATTGGAAGACTCATCCTGCTTTCATTCTTCGGGTCTCGTAAATAGAATGAATTAATGACTTACAACAAGGCAGCTCAAGTATTGATGCAATGTCACTGTTCAATATCTTGCATATATTGCAGCTTCTTCTATTTGATAATATCCATGCATATATAGTAATATGAGTACTATTGGAGTAAATATAAAAACTTTCTCTTCGGCAAAAGTTAGGCAATTATCTACCCACCGGGTCCCGGGTTTGCGGTATTGAAAAAACTATGTTCCTTGTTCTGTCATATACATCTTGCAGGCAAAGAGCTTCTGTGATCTGCAATTTATGCTTTAACTAGTCATAACTCACCAGGGGTTGGAAAAGCTTGGCATTAATACAGGAATGGTTGAAGTTGCCTTGCTTAGTTAAATCACACCAAATTTTGATTACATTTAATTTAATTTAGATATCAATGTTTATGGAGAGTCGATGTTTGCTCATGTCATTGCAAGGAATACAAGATGAATAGATGATAATGAATTTATCTCATTGAAACCACAATGCAAATTCATGTTTCTTGTTGTGTTATATACATCTTGCAGTCAAAACTTTGTGGTTTCAACGAAATTTGCGAACCGAAGAGCATCCTAGAAATTGGGAAATCATTTGCATTTGAAACAGAAACAATCCATTAATATATATGTTGGGCCCGATATATGATCAATTTTATAACAATTATTATACACTTTTGTCAAATGTATATATGTGTTTTTCATCTTTTGAAGGAGATTTTTGAAGAATTTCATGATAAAACGGTATGATCGACACTCGGTACATATGATTCATGTGTAATGATTGTATCGAGTATAATTCATCATGTTCTATGATTTCCAAGAGCTAATTCACATTTTTTTGGTGTTATGGGGCAAAATCACAAGGCATTTTTACATCCAGCACTTTGTCTAGTACTTCATCCGACACTATTACAAGCAACAAACTTAAACATTAATTTTTGGGAGAATGAAGTAGAATCTAAAAAATTCGGCACATGGGTTTTGTGCGCAGTATGCCCAATTAGATCTCGGTCGAACCGTTTCCTAAAATTGTGAACGGATTAAGAGCAGTTTGTGGTTCTCAATTTGGCATCTGACACTCGTTCCAGTACTCGATCTGGCACTCCGTCCTACAAAACAACGTAGGGTGACTTGGCGGCTAGTGATGGGAAAATCGAAAACATGGGTTTTGTTCATGCTTATCCCCTCCAGCTACTGAACTCTTGACAACTCAATTTTGGGTTGTTATGGTGGGTGATTATTGGCTCGCTTTGTTTCGACAGTTAGGGCACCATTAATGAAATTTGTCAATTTTAGAAGTGGTTTGAACCTCCTGTGGTCGACCACTTGGCATGTAAACATTATAAATACCACTAGGATGATCATAAGATTGTTAACCAAGTAGAAGAGCCAATGTATTAGAGACAAATTTGTTTTTTCTCTGTTTTGAGTTTTTACATTGCCAGAAATACGTTTTTTGAGTTTTCATGGTGAATTCGAGTTGTTGAATTCGTGGTTGGCTTTTAGGAAGTATATTTCATAGTTTAGTTGTTTTCTTCATTTTCCTATACATGCATTTTTATTATGTTAATTAGTTTGTTGTTATAGTTTAATTGTGTTGGTTTCCTTTTGCAGGTTAATATGAAGGAGTTTTGTTAGTATGCAATGAGTTCTTAGTTAGTATAGATAAGCTTAAGCTTAAGCCACAAACCCCTGTGTGATTAAATAATAGACTAGAATTTATGTATGTTGAAATAGATTAGTTAGAGTTTAAAACAGAGTTTTAATGCATGCTTTCTTTGACAGGGTTTCGATGGATGGGTAGTGTTAGTCTTAGTTTTTATTTCTAGATTGCTTATTTAATTGTTGCTTATTTTTGCTTCTTTAGTTGCTGGTTAGTTTTCCCATTTCATTACTTGTCATATGTTGGAATATTGTTAATTTATGTTTATAAGCATTTCTCTTTTTGCAAATTTGAATTATTAAATAGAACTAGTTTAGTTTACTTCATGCAATTTCTTTCTTAGACCTAGATTGCAATTTCAATTCGTAGTTAATTATTGAATCTAAGTAGTATGAACTTGCTTCATTAGCCTAGAATGCAATTGAATTTATTAGAATAGTCTCTTTATATTGTTGATGATTAATGCATGATAGTTTCTTGCTTTTATAGATTAGAATATAGTTGTATTGTTGTTGTAGATAGATAGACTTTGCTTTGATAGATTAGATAGTAGTTTGCTTAACATAGAATAAGAATTAGTTGTTAGTCCTTCTTGCTTTCAATGTAATAGATTTCCTTTCATGCATTGCATTGAGCATTTAGATTTTCTTTCACGTATTAGAAATAGTTTTGTATTAGGCATTTAGTTCACTTGCCTCTTAGGCTAGATAGTTGTTCAATGAGAAGTTTTACTTGCAGTAGTTAGTTGTCTTTGCTTACTTGTCTTTTTCTTTAGTAGGTTAGTTAGGTTCCTTTGCTCACTTGTCTTTTGCTTTAGTAGGTTAGTTATGTGTCTTTGTTTACTTGTCTATTTGCTTTAATAGGTTAGATAGGTGTTTTTGCTTACTTGCTTATTTATTTGCTTTCACAAGGTAGTTTCTCATTGAATGTAGGTTGGCAAGTTTTAAATAAGTTTGCTTTTGTCATTTGCTTATTATGCTTAGTAGTTTGATTTTGCTTATTGTTATGAACTAGTTTGCTTTACATAGGGTTTTTACTTGCTTTCTTAGAACTGTCCATCGATCCTTGGCCCAAAGAATACTTAGGTTACCTAGTTTCCAATTCCTTAATAGGGTTTTCTCATTAGATAGTTTTGCTTGAGTATATTAGCCTTAGATAGCTACCTTCCTTAGCTAGACCATACTCCTACCCGCCTTCTACCTTTGGCATATATTTTTCTACAACTCTAAGTTTACTTACCCCGGGTTGACAATTTAATTGAGGGTAGTTTAGTGTCTTTTTAGTGCATATATAACACCCATCATTTTTGGTGTCGTTGTCGGGGAGTTGTCTCAAGGTAAGAAGTAGTTAGGAAATAGATCATCCTTAGACCTTAGCATTAGATTGGTGG
>ML789789.1:244957-257158 GCA_009831015.1 Picea engelmannii
CTTAATAGGGTTTGCTCATTAGATAGTTTTGCTTGAGTAGATTAGCCTTAGATAGCTACCTTCCTTAGCTAGACCATACTCCTACCCGCCTTCTACCTTTGGCATATATTTTTCTACAAATCTAAGTTTACTTACCCTGGGTTGACAATTTAATTGAGGGTAGTTTAGTGTCTTTTTAGTGCATATATAACACCCATCAATATATTAGTATGAATACTATTCAAATAAATATCAAAACTTTTTCCATTAATACATATTAGTATGAATACTATTGAAATAGATATCAAACCTTTCTCTTGGCCAATACTTAGCCAATATCTGGCCACCAGGGCCCGAGTTGGCAGTATCCAACACCTATGTCCCTTGTTCCGTCATATACATGTTGCAGCCAAAGAAGTTCAGTGATCTGCAATTTATGCTTTTACTAGTGAGAACCTACCAGGGATTCGAAAACATTGTCATTAATAAACATTGTTACACGTCTTCTGGAGAGTCCTTGTCTTCTTCCCATGTATTATCCCTTTCTAGTTATATACTTAGTCGCCTTTCTATGATCGTCGGTTCCAACGTTGGTGTGTTGACATATCTTTATCTCCATCTATATCCTCGCATGACGAATCTGACCGACCGTTGTTCCTTTTCATATTTAGTCAATTTTATGCCTCTGGTTTTCGGGTTGGCACTTTTGAACTATATTGCTTCTTCTTCCGTGAGATACATTTTCCATTAAAAAATTTCATGCTCTACAATTCCACCGCGGACTCCTCTATCATTTTATGCTTTTTTTCTTCCCATGTATTATGAGACTATAAAGTATGGACATGAGATTTTATAGAGCATGTTCGGCTTCTGCATTCCATACGTAGCCACTTTTTGGATCGCGGGTTCTTGGGCGGGTGGGCTCAAAATTGGGCCTCCATTGTTCTGTTTCCTACAAACAGCACCCAGAATTCTGTGATATACAAATTGACCAGCGGACCTGCGGGCTGCCTGACTCAACATTTCACTTCTATTGTTTTGTGTCCTCCAAACAGCGGTCACAGTTCCGTGATATATAGAAATTGACAGACGGACTCCAGGGTTGGCGGGGTCAATATTGCCATTGTTTACGGATGGAAATCCCTATCAACTATCTAACAGTATCTAGAAACATTATTCTCAGTACTAAATTATCTCTTACTAGCAACAACTGGACACACTAGTACGAAACAGTTGGCATCACACCCTCCACAATATACAAATTGACTACCGGATTCTGACATCGTCTGCTCTTCCATGTCAAAGATTATGCTTTGAAATGTTTCGAGCGATACAATTTGAACATCGGGGCCACGCGTCTTCTGGAGAGACCTTGTCTTCTTCTCGTGTATTGTCCCTTTATAGTTATATACTTAGTCATCTTTCTATGATCGTGGGTTCCAACGTTGGCATGTTGACATATCTTTATCTCCATCTATATCCTCACATGATGAATCCGACCAATCGTTGTTCCTTTTCATACCTAGTCAATTTTATGCCCGTGGTTGCCAGGTTGGCGCTTTCGAACTATGTTGCTTCTTGTTCCGTGAGATACATTTTCCACTCAAAAAAAAATTGATCTACAATTCCACCGTGGACTCCTTCGTCCTTTTTCCCCTTTTTACTTCCCATGTATTATGGGACTATAAAGTATGGACATGAGATTTTATAGAGCATGTACGGATTATGCATTCCATACATAGCCACTTTTTGGATTGCGGGTCCTCGGGCGAGCGGGCTCAAAATTGGGCCTCCATTATTTTGTGCCTTACAAATAGCACCCAACATTCCGTGATATACAAATTAACAAGCGGACCTGCGGGTTGGCTGACTCAACATTGCACTTATATTGTTTTGTGTCCTCCAAACAGCGCTCCCAGTTCCGCGATATACAAATTCACAGACGGACTCTAGGGTTGGCACGATCGAGATTGCCATTGTTTACAGATGGTAATCCCTATCAACTATCTAATAGTATCTGAAAACATTATTTCCAATACTAAATTAGCTCTTACTAGTGATAATTGGACATACTGGTATGAAACAGTTGGCATCACATCCTCCACAATATATAAATTGACCACCAGATTCTGACATCGTCCGCTCTTTCGTGTTACAAATTATGCATTCAAATGTTCTTAGCGATACAATTTGAATGTCGGGGCCTCGCATCTTCTAGAGAGACCTTGTTAGCCTGTTTTGGATCCTCCTATTGTCGAGTTCACGAAATGTCAAATTATTGGAAACTGTTTTGGGTTGCTACTTTCGAACTCTATTGGTTCTTGTTCCGTAATATACATGTTGCACTCGAAATTTTTGCTCTCTACAATTCCACCACGCACTTAGCCCTTTTTCCCTTTTCTTCTTCTCGTGTGTTATCGTCTTCTAGTTATATACTTTGTCGTCTTTCGATGATCGTGGGTTCTATCATTGTCGGGTTGACATATCTTCGTTTCCATCTATATCCTCACATGACGAATCTGATCAACTATTGTTCATTTCCATACTTATGCAATTTTCCATTGTTTACGGATGGTAATCTCTATCAATTATCTAACAGTATCTGAAAACACTATTTTCAATACTAAATTAGCTCTTACTAGTGAAACCTGGACACGCTAGTATGAAACAGTTGGCATCACATCCTCTGCAATATACAAAGTGACTATCGGATTCCGACATCTTCCGCTCTTCTGTGTTACAGATTATGCATTGAAATGTTTCGAGCGATACAATTTGAACGTCGGGGCCTCGCGTCTTCTAAAGAGACCTTCTCAGCCTGTTTTGGATCCTCCTATTGCGAGGTTCACGAAATGTCCAATTATTGGGAACTGTTTCGGGTTGCCGCTTTCGAACTCTGTTAGTTCTTGTTCCGTAATATACATCTTGCACTTGAAATTGCCGCTCTCTACAATTCCACCGCACACTCAGCCCTTTTTCCCTTTTCTTCTTCCCGTGTGTTATCGCCTTCTGGTTGTTGGAGTTACTTCACACACACCAAGTATGTGATGCCACACAATACTTCACTCCAAATGAATTATGGACCATATTGGAGGTTCTATTTGGGAATAAAGGAGATTGTGAATATTGCATGCCGGGGATTGGAAAGATAGAGCCAAAAGAGAAACCGTCAGAAGATCAAGCCTCTTATTCTGAAGACTCTTCTACACAAGTATTTACAGAAATTTGTATTCCAATAATTGAAGATGATGTCTACTCCATTTCATTTATTTTTTCTGAATTTCATGTGGAAGATATATGGCATGCATCTCAGGGGTCACATGCAAACACTTTTCCATGCGCAATGCATGCAATTCAGGAGACAAAAAGGGAGCTGCGCACATAAGACTCAATTATGATATTTTATGAGAACAATTTGTAGAAACCAATTGGATATTTGAATTCCTCTTGGAAAAATATCCAATTTCAAAAAAACAATCATTCGAAACAAAGTCTGGGAAGTGAAATTATGATTGTTTTAAAATCAACAAAATTTCAGCATTTTTCCGGAAACGGCCGCACAGTTTTCAAAATTTCATCCAAACTTTATTTGGATATTATTCATTACAAGAAGATAAAGTGGATATGTTTAGAAATATCAATGGTGCATATACTTTATCAGATCCGTGCAGACATCTACATCTTCAACAAAATCTTCAATGGGCACAAACTTGCATAGTTGCAAGGTCTTCTTGGAGTGAAGGACATGGTTTCTTAGCAACTATTTTTTGTTCCTTTTTAATTTTATTTTTTTTAGGAATTGTAATTTGAGGGGGGGTTTCCCCATGAGGTTTTCCCTCTTTCCTCGTCTATTTCAATGTATCTTTTGTATTTGGGTACCTAACATGGCTTCGTTGTCGGGACCCATTCTTTATTTTCACCATAGTGATGTTCAAGGGGGGTGTTGGAGTTACTTCACACACACCTAGGATTTATTTTTGCTAAGTTTTTTCCTTGTTTATTAGTCATAATTAGTCATTATCCAGTATCCTATATTTTAGGGGAGAATATTCCACCTGGAGAATATTCTCTTTTAGTTGACACTTCAGTTTGACTAGTTGAGTTGAGTTTAGATGTTGCATTGGTTTTGTCTGGTTATATGCTTTTTCATGTTTCTATGATCGTGGGTTCCAGCGTTGTCGGGCTGACATATCTTCATTTCCATCTATATCCTCACATGATGAATTCGATCCATCGTTGTTCCTTTCCATACTTAGGCAATTTTATGGCCGCGCTTGTCGGGTTGGCGCTTTCGAACTCTGTTGTTTCTTGTTTCGTGATATACATCTTGAACTCAAAACTGTCGTCATCTACAATTCCACCACGGATTCCTCAAACTCTCAGGGTTCATTCTACCATGGTTCACAAATGTTTCAAAGTATCTGTCGTTGTCTTCCATCCCCACTAACTTCCTGTCGTTCCTAATATACATTGGTTGTACTCTTACTAGTGACAATTGAACACAATCGTACGAAACAGTTGGCATCCAGCCCTCCGCAATATACAAATTGACTACCAGGTTCACATCGTGCACTCAAAATTTATGTGATCTAAAATTCCACTGTGGACTCCTTAGTCCTTTTTCCCTTTTCTTCTTCCTGTGTATTATGGCTTTCTGGTTATATACTTAGTCGTATTTCTATTATCATGGGTTCCAACATTGGCGGGCTGACATATCTTTATCTCCATCTATATAATCACATGACAAATCCGACCGACCATTTTTGCTTTCCATACTTAGCCAATTTTAGGCGGTTTTGAACTCTGTTGCTTCTTGTTCCGTGATGTACATCTTGCACTTAAAACTTTCGTGCTCTACAATTCCACCGTGGACTCCACGAACTTGCAAGATTCACGCTACCACAGTTCACCAATGTTTCAAAGTATCTGTCATTGCCTTCCATCCCCACTAACTTCTTGTCCTTCCTAATATACATTGGTTATGCTCTTACTAGTGACAATTGCATACACTGATATGAAACAGTTCGCATCCACCCCTCGGTAATATACAAATTGACTATCGGGTTTCGACATCATCCCCTCTTATGCATTAGAGATTATGCATTCAAATGTTTCGAACGATACAATTTGACTGTTGGGGCCTCACGTCTTCTGGGGAGACCTTGTCAGTCTATTTTGGATCCTCGTGTTGACAGGTTCACGAAATCTCCAATTCTTAGTCACTATTTCGGGTTGCCACATTCGAACTCTGATGCTTCTTCTTCCGTGATATACATATTGCACCTCAAAAAAATTGTGATTAACAATTCCACCTCGGACTCCTTAGTCATTTTTCCCTTTTCTTCTTCCCATGTATTATCGCTTTGTTGTTATATACTTATTCACTTTTCTATGATCGCGGGTTCCAGCATTGGCGGGCTGACATATCTTCATCTCCATCTATATCCTCACATGACGAATTGGACCAACCATTGTTCATTTCCATACTTAGCCAATTTTATGGCCGTGGTTGTCGGGTTGGTGATTTCCAACTCTGTTGCTTCTTGTTCCGTGCTATACATCATGTACTCAAAACTTTTGTGATCTACAATTCCACCCCAGACTCCTCGAACTCGCAAGCTTCACTCTACTACGGCTCACAAATATTTCAAACTATTTGTCGTTGCCTTCCATCGCCACTAACTTCCTGCCCTTCCTAATATACATTAGTTATGCTCTTACTAGTGATATACAAATTGCCCTTTGGATTGTCCTACCATACCCTCTTCGGTGTTACGTGTATTGCACTCAAAAAATTTCGAGACATATAATTTGACCCTCGTGCCCTCACCTGCAAAGGTTGTACCTTCTAACCCTGTTTTGAAGCTGCTTTTTCTCATGCCAATGACCTCCGTACTTTCTTAGTATGCAATTAGAAACCTTTCATGGTAACATCTCATCATGCAGGAACCGTCAACATTGTCATTAATGAGCGAAACAATTGAGGAGATCTCCCATTATTACGCATTAAATCAAGATCTGTGGAGAGTTATTTTGTCCCTTCTGATTGTTCATCTCGAACACACGTCGTTGTGTTGGCCCGTTCAAGAAATCTAGAATGCTTAATCGCTCATTGTCGTATCTGCCATGTTCGCATTTCTATGTGTGCAATTACTAGTGTTTAATGTTAAGAACGCATCGTGCAACACCCATCCAAATTTTCATTAATGAATGAAAGTCTCGAGGAGATCTCCCATTCACACGCATTGCACCAAGATTTGCGTAGGGTTATATTATCCCTTCCAACTTTTCATTTCATTCATTGTCTAGAGGAAACAAACGTTCTTGTAGACTTATGGCAACAGGTTGATAGCATTTTTGTGGAGATACAGTAAATATCTTCGGACATGAGGATCGAAACTTCCAGTGGTCCAGGGCATACTTTTACTATTCATCCCATTCCGCCCAAAAGGAAGTGATTTGGAGCTCTGGAATCGCTCATGTAGGTTGTGTCCCTGAGGTTTTTTACTGTAAGGAGGTGGTCTCTTGGTGCACCAAAAAATATATTCCAAGCCAAAGAATTATTCCACTTCGCGACCATTCTCTTGTTTCTTTGTCACCTCAACTCTTCCGCAAGATGTTAAAATTGTTGGAGCCAACATTGACGTTCAGAGGACAAGACTGCAAGCAGATCCTAGAAAAACGTGACAACGGGTTGGACATCTTAGCCGAGTTCCTCAAAGACCCGACAACAATTCCTGAAGATATCACAAAGTTGCAGGTAAGTTCCTTTAGAAATCCATTCCAGGAAATTGCTTGGTTGTTTACAAGAATAACGGGACATGCATCCACGGCAAGCATTTCCCATATAACTATTTATATTTTGTACTTCACAGTCAAGTAACAATTCATTTTCGATTGGGGGAAGCTAATTTCGATTGAGATATGTTCCCAGTTGTCACGATTCAAAGAATCGAATAAATTTTAGATGTCACCGTACTTGATTTTCGCAATAGTGCATTGTTGTCCGTTTCCAAAACTTTCTCTTTCCAATAAAATAAACTGTGGATTCGATCCAGTAACATTTTGGTACCAGGCTTTGTGGAGGCACAAGGCCTCCAATTGTTTTTATGAAGTTTTTAATGGTTTTGTCTCAGTTTTCGAAGATTTATTGTTGGGGAGGATGCTCCGCGGATGTCTGGCCAGGCAAGCAGGTTTTTGAACAGGAAGGGCACACTTGAACAAAAGAAAAATCACAGTGTACTCATGGTCTTTGGCTCCAATGAAAATCATGCTTTCCTTCCATGCCACATCACGGACAAGATGTGTGTTGCAGAAATAACAAGGCAATATAACCACTGGTTTCATTTTTCCATGACAAGAAAAAGAAATAGTTCATACCTCTACCCTGGAAAGTCGGAGATTGCGTCTCCAGAAACATCAAAAAGATTGACGAATTTGCCGGCCATTTCAATAAATTGAACCTAACGTATGCTGAAAGGCTAAAAGGGTTCGACCCTCATGGGATTTTTCGAGAACACTTACTGGAAATTGGCTTTAACAACTCTTGTATCCATAGACACCTCACCAAAGACAGGGACAGTGACGACAACAATCATGCTTCTGTCCATTGCGACGCACACACATTGCAAAGCGCAACTGAATTGTACAGACAACAGGGAAAAGTATCCAGTGAGAAGAGTGCCCAGTCCCCCGCCAGCACTCCCAAGAGCACGACATCACGGAGCATTGCTTCAACAGCCCACTCCAGTAAGAAAGCAACCCAGAAATCTTTGAACGGAGGAGGAGATAAGAACCCTCCTCGCATGAAAATTGATAGTTCTCACAAAATTCCACTGACGAAGAAGAGAAAAAACAATGCAGGGCAGGCCGATGAACCCAAAATTGAAAGTGAACAGGTGCAATTTGAAATTGAAACTGAGCACATGCACAAAATTGGGTCGTCCGCAGTGGAAATAGCTGAGACCGAATTTTTTTACGAAGATGAATCCTTTGTATTCCATAGCGTTGTTTTTGACAGCCAATCTAAAAGTATGGTCATTGAAAAGAGAGATGTAACAAACAGGAAAGGCAAATATCGCACAGAGATTAACTTTAGGGAAATGCGTCTGTCCCAAATCTCCCTATTTCACAAAGTAACTGGTGGTGCTCTTCATGATTTGATTGGAGGAATTAAAGCGGAAAATGCTAGAGTGAAAGAACGCCTCAACGAATTTGAGTGGGCTTTCATTGCAACCCCGAAATTTGTCAGTCCTTTAGAAAAAATCATGCTTGCTACCACTGCAGCCAAGATGAAAGTATCCTCTACCCTCCTTGCATGCTCTAGAGCCCTTGTAGACAATAACATCAACAAAAGAATGCAGTTAGTTGTTGAAGCCTAGGAAACATTGCAAAATTTAGTTTCCTTCGAAAAAAAGGCAAATCATTTGCTCGAACATTTGGAGATGAGTTTAAAAAATGATCAGCGTTTATGTGAAGAGGTGTTGACCCATTTTTCCAATTATGTCGTCAACACATCGGAACTAAAAAGAAGACAAGAGAAACTCCCCTCCCCAAAGCGGACCAAAAAAGTAAAAGCATGCTGGAAAAAAAAAAGTTGACAACCTGGAGCTCATTGTCGAATCATGTAAACAAGCCATATCAGAAAAGGGAGTTTTATTCACAAGCCTAATCCAAATAGACTTAGCCGGAAGTACCAATGAGGTTCAAGACCCGAACTTAATTCTCAAATCCTTGTCAATAACCAAAGAAACCTTCCATGAACAACTTGATATTTTAAAGGGGTTGTCTTTCGAAAAGTTTTACGGCATAGTTGAACATCGTCTAGATGAGCTCGAGCGTTGGATACTGGACTATGCGGCACACAATGAAGAAATTGAACAGAGTCTGCATAGTATTTCAATGGATCTAAGGAAATTAGAAAACGACCTTTACGACATAGAAATCTGGGATGAAATCAACATGGCTCCCATGAGAAGCTACATCAAAGAATGGTTCCAACAGAGAATGGACAACCTCGTCTAGGAAGGGCAACAACCGGTCTACAGGACTCCACTGACCATCAACCACAGCAACAAAAACGCATCGGCTTCATAGTAAGTCTATATTAGAATCTTCTTTTCTTTATCAATCTAGTTTAAGTTTATATTGTTATCTTGTTTTCTTTATCAATCCAGTTATTACCTCTTTAAATAGAAAATTGTAACCAAAGACTCATAACTTCCAATTTCTTCTTTTCAGGTCTTCCTCTCTACCGTCGCGTACTTCTTCTTTCGACATTCCTAATTCTTGTACCTATTTCTTTTTATGGTTCGCGGGAGCCCCAATCCCAGTCTATATGACAAACGCATTTAAATTTCCAGAAATATGTAACAGACGTTATTAATTTTTGATAAATTTCTGCGAACCTATGTAACAGACATTATTATTATTCTATTGTATGCTAAACTTTGTGTGTCCAAGAACCTTTTAAATTTTTTTGCACCATGTTGTTACTATTCTATATGATGCTAAATTTATGGTGAGCATTTCTTGCAGGACGTTGTTACTATTCTATTGTATGCTAAATTTATGGTGTCCGGGAACCTATAATTTGATAAATTTCAATTTCTTTTGTATCCAGGGGCCCTTGTTTTAAAACAAACTAATATGTAACAAACTATTCTTTTTTTCATATATTCCAAATAAAACTAATATTTTGTCTCCTTATATATTTATGTGCTCCTGCATTTTTATCTTCAGCTATGATGAATCTGAAGACATTTTGTTTATTTTATTTCAATTCTCTTTTTTTCGGATGCATATTTTTTCCTACTTGGTCATTTTCAAAATTAAATATGAGATAAATCAGTCACTCAAATTTGAGATATCATATTNATATATCAAAAAATTGTGTTCACTACTTTTTTTCTACTCACATATATAGAGAGTATGTCATTTCTTGCATTTTTACCTTGAAATTCAAATAGTCCGCAAATCCGCTTGTCAATTTGTATATCATGGAACTTTGGGTGCTCTTTGTAGGCCACGGAACAATAGAGGCCCAATTTTCAGCCTGAGAACCCACGATCCAAAAACTGGCTAAGTATGGAATGAGGGCTTTGTGCATGCTCTATAAAATCTCATCCCCATACTTTATAAAAGTACATATTTCATATGTATAAAATTAAATATCCACTTTATAAAATTACATATTTGGTATGTATAATTTATGATGTCCAGTNGCTAAGTATGGAATGAGGGCTTTGTGCATGCTCTATAAAATCTCATCCCCATACTTTATAAAAGTACATATTTCATATGTATAAAATTAAATATCCACTTTATAAAATTACATATTTGGTATGTATAATTTATGATGTCCAGTAACCTATAATTTGATAAATTTCAATTTCTTGTGTCTAGGAGCCCTTGTTTTAAAGAAAACTAATTCAGGAATGCTAAAAAAAAATTTGTTTTTGTCCACGAACCTATGTAACAGACGTTACTACTATTTTTTTGTGTTTTTTGTCCACGAACGTATGTAAAACGTATGTAAAGAAAACTAATTCGGGAATGCTAAGTTTTTTGGACACGAGGCCCTTAAAATTCAAATAGTCCGCAAGTCTGATTGCCAATTTGTATATCGCGGAAATTTGGGTGCTATTTGTAGGGTACGGAACAACAGAAGCCCAATTTTCAACGCAAGAACCCACGATCCAAAAACTGGCTAAGTATAGAATGACGGCTCCGTGCATGCTCTATAAAATCTCATCCCCATACTTTATAAAAGTACATATTTCGTATGTATAAGAGTAAATATCTACTTTATAAAATTACATATTTTGTATGTACAATTTATGCTATCCAGGAACCTATAATTTGATAAATTTCAATTTATTTTCTGTCGAGGAGCCCTTGTTTTAAAGAAAACTAATTCGGGAATGCTAATTTTTTTGTGTTTTTGTCCATGAACCTATGTAACAGACGTTACTACTATTTTTTGTTGTTTTTGTCCACAAACATATGAAAAACATATGTAAAGAAAACTACTTCGGGAATGCTCTTCAACTTCCTACCCATGTGTTTGTACTAGGTCGCATTTATTCCCATTCCAACCTAGCAGGGACTACGCTGCCATGCAGCACTTGTTTAAGAACAGTATGTCGATGCAGGGAATTATGATGTGCTTATATATCTATGTGTGTATCATAACCCTCCAAATTTGTTTCGTATTATGTGAGGTGCTCGTAGATTTAGTTGGAGCACCGCAAGAGGTGTGTTTGTACATCCATCAACGCACTAGATAACACGGGAAATTTCAATGTGCATAATATATAACTATTCGGTGTGCTTATGTTGAGTTTAATCCTTTCATGGTGTTACAACTAGTAAGAGCACTAGTTGACGGTGTGAACCGATCGTCATGGATGCACCATTGAATTTTTTTCCAAAAAAAACAATCAAATTAAAACCAAATTTTAAATCTTAATCTATTGAAAATGTAAATAAAGGGATAACAAATAATTTACTTAGTTTCTTTTCCGTTGAGGAGGCATGGTTGTTGCATAGAGAAAAAATGAAAAAATTGGTAATATTTGGAAATTTTTGAAATGAACACAAGTACACTATGGAAGCGAAGGAATCAAGGACTCAAACAATCTAGTAGCATCGAGCAATGGGTCGGTCGCATGGGATAGTGAGCACTGGTGTTTATATGAGTGTGAAGCATTTTTTTTGTTTGCTAGTGTGTTTGTGACTTGCAGGACTAGCCTTTGGCTAAGAAACCACGACCTAGGGGCATCTAAGCCATCAAAATCACCTGAGGATTGCACCCGCCCTAGGCCACACCAACCCTTAGTTGGATGGATTTTTAGGTGTCTCCTCTCGACTATAGCAGGTTTCAAACTTGAGTCACCTTACAAATGAAACCCTTCGAAACCAATCATGCTAATAGGATTTTACTATATTGAATGAATGGTATAAATGAATTTTCGATTTGTTATTATTACTTTTTCGCCCTATCTCGATGCACCCCATGTCTTGATAGATTGACGCATTTGTAGGTACATGAGCACCACTATTTTTCAATGACCTACATTTTCATGCATGGTATCATTACACACCTATGCATTTATTAAATGTACTTCACACTGACGTGATTTATCTTTAAAATGGGTGCACATGGAAGTGTCACAGACTAGTGCATTTATGTCTATGGGATGCACCATATCTTAACCTGTC
>ML789789.1:257653-290459 GCA_009831015.1 Picea engelmannii
AAAAAGGATTTTTGTAAGCTACTACATGTATATATTCTAACACACGTTCCTAGAAACAAGCAAGCTTTAAAAAACATTAAATGTTATTGGATGAATCTAGATTGATTGCCACCTTCTTCCCACTATCCTTCATTAGCCACTAGAATTTTTATTTGCATTCATAATTTCCACGTCCTCTTACTACTATTGGGTTGTCTCTTCTTCCTTAACATCGGTAGACCCAATAGATAGCCTAGTAATTGAATGGGTTGTGGAGTTGATTCTTACCAAACCTGCGACCATTTGTTGAAGAGTTGCACACTCAACTTGTAACTCCCCAATTTGTCATTTCTAGCTATGAAGGGTTTCCCTCGTAAATGTAGATTCAATGTCTCTAGTCTCTTCCTGGGTTTGCACTTTATCAGTTAATGAAATTATTGAATTTCCTTTTCTAGTGATACATACCTCTTATCTTCTCAGTATTCTTTGTATTTCAGATGTTTCACATAAAGTGCATCTTCCTACATACCCATGCTCCATCTTGGTCTCCCACCATAACACTTCGGCAAGTCCTCTTTCACCACTCACCACACTCAGTCTAGAAATTTACTATCATTGTCTATCATTCCAACAAGGGTGAATTTAGAGGACTGGAAGTTGACCTTTATAACGGAATGAAACCACTAGTGTTTAGTAGTCACAGGTCCAACTCCTCAACCCTAAATTGCCAAGCCATGGAAGTTGATTAGAGAACCATGGACTCCAAGGAACAACCTCACATTCCTAAATTTTCGAGCCACTAAGAAGCACATCAGAAATCAAATGAAAGTTTGAGTCCACCTATTCCTCTCGAGCCAAAGATAAAGATGTAGAAAGTTGACCAAAATCCAAAGCCAGAATCCCATAGGGGAAGTCCAAAAGGGAAAAAATTCAAAGTAAAACCCCAATTTGAACTTGAATGCAGCAGAAAAGAGAGCCACAGTCTCGAAATAAACCACATTTTAGCGTGCATCGATGCATTATCCTAGCTGCAGGGAAATTCATGATCCAAAGTGGTTGATGAGTTCAAACTCGCATTAAAATTTGCATTTGTGAGGGGACTACACAGTAAATGCATCTTAGTCACCAACTATGGAATACGACCACCCCCACAAAACTATTGTGCCAAGAACTTGGCATGCAAGGGCTAATCATAAAGTTTGATGGAATAAAACTTAGGGGATAGCATAATACCTCCCATATTGGCTTAATGATTGAGTGTCCTGAGTGCATGATAGAACTCAACATTCTCAAGCTTGGCAACTTCTCGCTTAATTTGGATGCTTATTCTTGTTAGAGTACCATTGTTAGAGGGGTGAATTTAAGCATTAGTTTAATAATAATAGTTGATTCCCCAATGACAATTAACTTATTGATTACTTATTGCCAATGATCCTCGACCCTTAGAACAAAGCAAGTGCCTCTACTTGATTATGATAGCTTTACCTAGCCCCCGTTTAATTTTTTTTTTTTTCCCTTTGGATCAACAATGATCCCCCATGCCCACCACCTATAGATTTCTTTTAGAGGATCCATCAAAGAATAATAGATACTTATGTTGCAACTCTTACCATTTTACAAATTCATCTTTTCCCAAATGAACCTGCTACTTTAATCCAATGGGAGAAGAAGAGACAACTAACTTCAATGAAGTTCTAGTTTTACTTATCCCATCCATCCAATCATGTTCTTCCTTCTCCAAAAGTACTACATTGTGCCCTTTCATCCCATTGACTTGGATGGCTTCTAACAACAAACTGCAAGCTTTGTTTGCAACACTAATAATTGAGGTTTGAATTTGTTGAAAGACAACTTTATTTATTGCAAGCCAAAATTTCCAACAAATGAATTTTGGAATCGTCATCCATATTTTGCTAAAAAATGGCTTATTCTTAAAGGATCCTATGTATTTTTTGTGCCAAAATGTAAACATTTCCTTCTAGGAGTCTGGAAAAGAAACCTTGTTGAAGATTCATTAAATACATGCCTCCAAACCTACAATGAAAATGGACATTAAAAAAAACATGGTTACGAGTTTCACTATCTATGTTACACAATGGGCATCTAGATGGACCTTGAATTCCTTGCTTTTGCAAATTCTCTGTTGTTAAAAAAATTCCATGAACCACGATCCAACAAAAGATATTAAATTTTGGTAAGGAATCTCTTAGCTAGATAATTTGCTAAATATGTGCACTTGGTGGGCTTGGCAAATCTGTAAGGAGGTTGTTATATCTTGGTTTCACTAAATATTCCAAACCTATTATTCCCCAACCCCTCTCATCTATAATGTTTCAATCCACGGGAATGAAACCAACCAATTGCTTTAAAAGATGCTCTAAAGACGAGGAGAGATGTGCAAGAAGAGAAAGGCTTTTCCAACCCATCTGTCAAGATCTAGAGTCATCCTAGTTTGATATATCAAACAGAGCAATGAGCATGCTCTCCATAAACCAAGGTTTTAGAGTAGTTATTTTTTTGTTTGTCTCCAATGGTAGATTTCCTAGAATATTGTCTGACCAAATATTAATTAGTTTGTCATTTCCAAGAACCCACATTAATTTAAATTGTATTAATAGAGTCACCCCTTTACAAAGCCTCTAGATTGGAGATCCTCTTACCACTACCAATGGAACGTCCAAACATATTTTTCCACTCCTACGAAAATACTTCTTAGTCAGAATACTTTTCCACCATTTCCTATTTTCCAATGATGAGTTTCCAAAGAAACTTTGCCCCCATTGTTAGGCCATAAGGGTTGGATCTTTAATTTCAAGGCTTACTTTCTCTTTTGAAGCTTTAACTATATTGTAATTATTTAAAGGAAATTTATTAGTATTTGTTTTTCCTCCTTACCATAAGAATTTATGGATTTCTCTCGCCACTTGTTGCATTTCATTTGTAGGCACTAGCATTGTAGAACATTGGTAGAGTGGGAGAGCTGACAGGACCGATTTGATGAGAACAACTCTTCCTGTTAGGTTTAAACAATGTGACCCCCGTAGTCGCATCTTACTTTTCAAATTTTCTAACACTCCCTACCAAGAGACCGAGGTTGGATTGTTGAGGGAGATTGGCATCTCGAAGTAATTGAATGATGTCATGATGCCATACAAGGGAATCCTATGATTCATAAAAAGGCTTGAAGGTGGGGGGGTATAGATGTTTCAGCAATAAATCTAACTTTTCTCATTATTAACTTGTCCTCCATATGCATTAAGAAAACAATATAGAATCACATTGAATCTTCTTGCAATGACAAACATTGCACCTCCTAGAAATAGTGTATCATCTGCAAATTGGGAATGATTGATTTCTTTAACGCCTCTAGTAAAGTTGATTCCATTTATCCAAACAAATAATTGTTCATCCTCTAATTTCCTACTTAGATCTTTGGCCATAATTATATATAGCAGGGGGAGAGTGGCAACCTTGGTGTAGGCCCCTCCTGCTTTGAAAAAGTGGTCAATCTTCCATTTACTAGAGGGGAAATCCATGGAGAATTAATATAGGATTTAATCCAGTAGACAAAAGGACTCATCAAAGCCAAATTTGTGAATAACATCAAAAAGGAAAGAGTGACGAACTCTACCAATAGTATTACCCATGTCCATTTTAATCAACATTCCTTTTTCTTTATTGACCATGCTTGAGTGAATTGCCTCTTGAACCAAAATTTTATTATCCACAATTTGTTTGTTCTACATAAATCCTCCTTGATTTTTAAAAATATTTTTTGGACAATATTCTTGAGCATGTCGGCCATAAAAAAAAATTCAGGATTTTGTACATAGAGTTGCACAGTGAAATGGGTCAAAATCTTGGGAATGAGGCTAGATTTGTCTCTTTGGGGGTAAGTGCTAAAAAGGAGGAGTTGGTGCACCCCCCTACCTTCTTTTTCTTTCGAGAATGGATCAAAATTCACCTTAGATCATGCTTTGTGATATACTAGCATGTCTGAAAGAAATGTATGGAGAATCCATTATGCCCTATAGCTTTATCTGATTCTAGTCCCTTGGTTGCTTGTATTATTTTAGGATCTTATATTTCTTGTTATATATTTGCATTCTCTTCAATAGAGACCAAACGATGGATATGATCTAACAAATCTCAAACAAGGCTAGGGCTAGCTTCATCCTCATTGGTGTACAAGGATTCGAAATGCACTCAATCTACCTCTTTAACTGTTGCAAAATCACTCAATCTTGACCCATCTTCAAGGTTGATTTCTTTGACAGTTTTTTTTTCTTCTTCTTGCTTTGGTTTGACTATGAAAGAATGTCAAGTTTTTGTCTCTAGATTTCATCCCTAGACTCTTGGATTTGTATGTTTTAACCCTGTGAAGTAAATCAATGCATATTGGTTCTTGAGCAAAACAAAAATTAATAAATGGCTCATACAGATAACACACATAGATTTACGTTAGAAACCCTTAACCATGAGAAAACCAACCTTCCCTAACGTTGCACCTCTCAACTCTTCACTGTATTAATTTCACCATTCACAATACAATATATACATTATTTTAGGTATTCCACAACCACCAAAACTATAATCCCTTGATCCGGAATTAATTTAGAAAACCTCTAAAATAGCAAAAACCGCCCCCGAAAACAAATTGGTCAGTTGCCCCAGAATCAAAGGCTTCGCTTAGGTGGGGGGGTCAAACTTGACCCCCCTTGCGACCACACCCTCGAAAAAGTGCCCAGCGCACACGTACACCGAGAACATCGGGTGATGGGANGTAATTGAATGATGTCATGATGCCATACAAGGGAATCCTATGATTCATAAAAAGGCTTGAAGGTGGGGGGGTATAGATGTTTCAGCAATAAATCTAACTTTTCTCATTATTAACTTGTCCTCCATATGCATTAAGAAAACAATCTAGAATCACATTGAATCTTCTTGCAATGATAAACATTGCACCTCCTAGAAATAGTGTATCATCTGCAAATTGGGAATGATTGATTTCTTTAACTCCTCTAGTAAAGTTGATTCCATTTATCCAAACAAATAATTGTTCATCCTCTAATTTCCTACTTAGATCTTTGGCCATAATTATATATAGCAGGGGGGAGAGTGGCAACCTTGGTGTAGGCCCCTCCTGCTTTGAAAAAGTGGTCAGTCTTCCGTTTACCAGAGGGGAAATCCATGGAGAATTAATATAGGATTTAATCCAATAGACAAAAGGACTCATCAAAGCCAAATTTGTGAAGAACATCAAAAAGGAAAGAATGACAAACTCTGCCAAAAGTATTACCCATGTCCATTTTAATCACCATTCCTTTTTCTTTATTGACCATGCTTGAGTGAATTGCCTCTTGAACCAAAATTTTATTATCCACAATTTGTTTGTTCTACATAAATCCTCCTTGATTTTTAAAAATATTTTTTGGAGAATATTCTTGAGCATGTCGGCCATAAAAAAAAAAAAATAGGATTTTGTACATAGAGTTGCACTGTGAAATGGGTCAAAATCTTGCGAATGAGGCTAGATTTGTCTCTTTGGGGGTAAGTGCTAAAAAGGAGGAGTTGGTGCACCCCCATACCTTCTTTTCTTTCTAGAATGGATCAAAATTCACCTTAGATCGTGCTTTGTGATATACTAGCATGTCCGAAAGAAATGTATGGAGAATCCATTATACCCTATAGCTTTATCTTATTCTAGTCCCTTGGTTGCTTGTATTATTTTAGGCTCTTATATTTCTCGTTATAGATTTGCATTCTCTTCAATAGAGACCAAACGATGGATATGATCTAACAAATCTCGAACAAGGCTAGGGCTAGCTTCATCCTCATTGGTGTACAAGGATTCGAAATGCACTCAATCTACCTCTTTAACTGTTGCAAAATCACTCAATCTTGACCCATCTTCAAGGTTGATTTCTTTGACAGTTTTTTTTTTCTTCTTGCTTTGGTTTGACTATGAAAGAATGTCAAGTTTTTGTCTCTATATTTCATCCATAGACTCTTGGATTTGTATGTTTTAACCCTGTGAAGTAAATCAATGCATATTGATTCTTGAGAAAAACAAAAATTAATAAATGGCTCATACAGATAACACACAGAGATTTACGTTGGAAACCCTTAACCATGAGAAAACCAACCTTCCCTAGCATTGCACCTCTCAACTCTTCACTGTATTAATTTCACCATTCACAATACAATATATACATTATTTTAGGTATTCCGCAACCACCAAAATTGTAATCCCTTGATCTGGGATTAATTTAGAAAACCACTAAAATAGCAAAAACCGCCCCCAAAAACAAATTGGTCAGTTGCCCCGGAATCAAAGGCTTCGCTTAGGTGGGGGGGTCAAACTTGACCCCCCTTGCAACCCCACCCTCGAAAAAGTGCCCAACGCACACGTACACCAAGAACATCGGGTGGGATCGTCAAATCCGATGCACCCCCCCCACACACACACATGCAAAGAATATAACACATACCCAACAAGATTTGAGCCTCCATTATTCTTCCTCCTTCCTCAAGCTCAATGTAATTTCCTATACAAATCTCTTTCCTCTAGAAAATTTTGTTTTGTTATTCCCTTATCTCCATCTCACGTTGAAGAGATCCTAAATGATTATGAATAATTTCTCATTCCTGATCAAGAGAAACATAAGTATTTTTAGCCCGATCCTTAAGTGTTTGCTTGACTTCTTTGAAGTTCAAACTCCCAAACAAAAGATGGGGAGACTAAGACAAATTTGATTCCAAACATATGAGATAACATAAAAGATATCAAGGTTTGAAGCCATAAAGGTTTGGAGTGGAAATGAATGGGACCAAAATTTTGAGGCTGCCCCATGACTGCCCAAAGGAGAGAATGATAGGCTTATGATCATAAATGTTTATGGAACAATCTTGGAAGACATGGGTTGATCTCTCGTAAACAAGTCACTATGGACTAGAAAATGATCTAATTTAGATGCTATGTGTCCTAATCCAATTCTTATGTTATTCCAAGTGTACTTCCCTTTAGTAGTTTTAGCATCTATCACATCCCTTGCTATAAGATCTTCCATTCTTTCACGCATTGAGTCTCACACAATATTTCCCCCTATTTTTTCCTTATTTGAAAGAACTATATTGAAATCTTCGACCCCTATACTATTCTTAGTGACCTCAAACTCCCAACATCCTATTTTTTCCAAATAATGAATTAGCATATAAACATTATGATATGAAATGACAGGCATGTAGACCAATGAGTGAACCTAGTTAGGATCAAAAATTGGGAACGTTGAAATAAATCTATCACAATTTGGGAAGGGTCCCAGAAGGTGCATATTCCTCCCGATGATCCTTTGGCACTTATCACAACTCCATCCCATAGTTTCCACTATTTTCTACCAATATCTAAAACTTTAGACTCCTCAAGCTTTGCCTCTTGGATGAGGACCACAACTAGTTTTTTAGCCCTTATTAAATATCTAAGAGATTCTTATTTGTATTTACTACCCAAGCCTATATAGTTCCAAGAGATTGTTGTTGTTATGGTAGCCATGAGAGGTATTAACCTCTACATGTAACCTTTGACGAGGCTAGAATATTACGGGAAGCAAGATAAACCCTAAAAAGTTGGGTAATAACCCTAGAAGACAAGACAACTCAAAAGAATAATTTATATTAAATTATTAGCCTCCAGAAGAAGAAGTCGGACCAGTTAGGTCACTTGGAGGACTATAAATAGAGGGTACTTGAGCTCATTTGCACACACTCATTCTCACCACTGCATAAGGACTAGTGGTGTGCATGACTAGAGGAGAGTTGCAGCTACTGCAGTAGTGACTTGGTCTTTGGTTGTGGTTTGGACTTTCTGCTTGGTATGTTAGCTTTGGAGAGAGGTACGCTACCTTGGTTGGCTATTGTTTCTAGTGATTACTTCCATAATTATTATGTCTGTCAAGGTTAAGGCGCTCGGGGGTGGCCTTTGTGCCTATGGTTGGGTGACAATATAGTGATATTTTCTATGGTGAAACAAGCACACCTATTATTTTTAATAGGCTATGGGACCACATGGTCTTCGGAAAGTCTAACCACTAGAAGGTAGATTGGGAAGATTTTCTCATTTGTAGTTGCAGTCAAAGTTTTGTTGCAGCAACGAAACCCTAACCCTCTTGTTGAGGCACCTTAATTGAAGTGTTTGACCTAATTCCTAGATATCCTAGTGCGCCCTAGCCAAGTGCACCTCCTGGTACTCTCAACAGGCCAAGGCGTCAAGTTTGAGTTTTTGGTCAAAGCCAAAGGTTGACCAAGTCAAAGCAGTCATGACTTACTCTATGAAGTCAAAATCAAGTTAGAAGGAGATTCTAACTTTAGAGCATGGAAGACAAGGATTGATCTCATCTGTGCCAACAATAAAGTTCTAGATATCATGAAAGGCAATATCATGGAACCACGGTTTGAAGCAATAAAAGAGAAGGAACCTCAAAACGTTGCAGCACTAGAAAATTTCAAGGATAATGACATTAATGTTATGAGTATCATAGTAGACTCTGTAAAGGATCACTTGATACCCTACATTACTCATATTGACTCATCCAAGAAGATGTACAGTGCCCTAACAAACCTTTTCTCAGTAAGAAATATTGGACAAGTGATGAGTCTGAAGAATGAACTCTGCGACACAAAGATGACAAAGGATGATACCATAGATTCATACTTTGTGAGGATTTCTCAGTTGAGAGATCAACTACAAGCTATTGAGGAAGTCATCCCAGAAAAGGAAGTTGTGAACATAGAACTCAATGGTCTCTCTAGATCAAGGGATGCATTTGTTGCAAGCATGAATACAAGGAAGGAGTTTCCAACGTTAGAAGAACTTTGAACCTGTTGTGCACAAGAAGAGACAAGGTTAAATTCCAAGGGGAAACCTCAGAAGGAAGAATATGCTCAAGCCTTTGAAACAAAGTTTAAAAGACATGGAGGTAAAAAAAGATATGATTCGAGAAATAAGTTCAAGAGAAATATGTCAAAGGTACAATGCTTTGAATGCCATGATTATGGCCACTACAAAATGAATTGTCCTAAACTAACAAGGAAGAGAAAAGAGAGACATCACGCATCAGTTGCTAATGATGAAGAACCCTCAAAGAAGACAAAGCATGATGAGATGGATTTCTTCTTTTACTCGGCCCTTACCGGAACCGTTGAAGATGACATGTGGTCGATTGATAATGGAGCTTCAAGGTACATGACACGTGATCGTAAGAATTTATCAAGCATGAAGGAGAAGGAGACACCTCATAAAGTGGAGCTTGGAGACAAGAACTCTTATGCAGTCAAAGGAATTGGACAAGCTACTATCAAAATGGAATCATGTAACTCTATCCATCTTAGTAATTTTTTGTATGTTCCCGGTTTGAAAAAGAATCTAGTATCTATTTCATGTTTGGAAGAGAAAGGAGATAGAGTAGCTTTTGTGGATGGAAAAGTTCGTGTATGGTCTAAAGACTCCAAGATAGAAAATGTTAGAGTTATTGGAACCCGTGAAGGAAGGTTATATAAACTCCTAGGTCTTAATACTCAAGCCCTAGTACATGACGAAATCAATCCTATTGAGTTATGGCATAAAAGATATGCTCACCTTCGTTATCAAGCCTTGCCATCCCTAAAATAGATGGTTGTAGGCATACCATAATTACAGTCAATACATGAAGGTGTGTGCAGAGGATGTGCACTTGGGAAGAACATTAAGAAACATTTCCCAAGCAGTGAGAATAGATCCAAAGGGATCTTAGACCTAATATATTCAAATGTATGTGGACCTATTCTAGTGAAAAATCTAGGAGGATCTCTTTACTGTGTGATGTTCATAGATGACTTCTCAAGAAAGACACAGTTGTATCTGTTAAAGACTAAGGATAAAGTATTTAGCAAATTCCAATAATTCAAGGTTGAAGTAGAGAACCTATCATATAAGAAGATCAAGACAATAATATCTTATAATGGAGGAGAATACACCTCCAAGGAGCTCGTTTCCTTTTGTAAAGAAGTTGGGATTATGAGGGAGCTCATTGTCCCTCACAATCCTCAACTGAATGGTGTGGCTGAAATAAAGAACAGAACCATTGAAGAATTAGTCAATGCAATGATGAATGATCAGAACTTATCTATGTTCCTATGGAGAGAAGCAACTATGACAATTGTTTATGTTTAGAATAGAAGTCCACATAGAATATTGAAGAACATGACTCCTGAAGAAGCCTTCTCAGGAAAGAAGCCAAGCTTTGAACACTTGAGAATATTTGGATGTCATGTATAGATTCATATTCCCAAGGATAAGAGAAAGAAGTTGGAACCCTTAGTGTAGCATCCCCAGCCACATGCTGGGCTATGCCATGTGAAAATTCCCAAACTGTATACCAAATTTAAACATACAAATACTCTGCAAATACATGGATTCTTACAGAATAATAATAGAAATACACATGCAACATACACAGAAAAAACCCATATAAATAAATGCATAAATAATAATGCAACATGTAATTTAACACACAATTGACACTTATCTTTGATAATAAAAAAAAGACCACCAACTGCGTGCAAACCTTCCACGTTCCTCCCAACCTTAGACCACACTGCTCAGAACTCTCAGTAGTGGGTCACCCCCGAGCTGGGACTAAAATCCACCCAGGTAAAGGAATTCCTAACCAAGCTGATGTATCTCATACAATAGGAAAAAACTCCGACACAGGTGCCAACTCAAACTGACAGCCTATAGTCCCTCATTCCCTACATGTATGTCCCACCCAGGAAATGTGCCCCTTCTCTGCTCAATAGTCCCTTGGCTGCCCCATTTCCTTTTTCGGGCTTCAGCAACAGGCCAGACAGGGAGTCTCGAAGCCCTGTAGTTGCAATCTAGCACCTTCAGGAGATCAATTCCCAACAATTCTCTCGTCTGAAGGGAATTGCCCATGTTTCTGACAATTCGCCTCTTCAATATCCCATAGGCCTGACAACCCGCCTCTTCAATATCCCACAGGTCTAACAACCCATTTCTTTAGTCCAGTGCCTAAGCTCCCCAAGTACAGGTACGGTACTAGTTTGGGTACAGTACAAGTACAATCATAGTAATAGAAAATTATGGAGGTCGGCTGAAATATGTGAGTGAAAGAATGGAGGAATCATGGAAAATGAACTAAGTCCAAACTCTTTGTATGCATGTTCCTAATTTGACACTTGTCATGTTGAGAGCTACTTTAGCCCACTTGTCCCCATCCTTAGAACTTAAGATAAAANAAAGAACAGAACCATTGAAGAATTAGTCAATGCAATGATGAATGATCAGAACTTATCTATGTTCCTATGGAGAGAAGCAACTATGACAATTGTTTATGTTTAGAATAGAAGTCCACATAGAATATTGAAGAACATGACTCCTGAAGAAGCCTTCTCAGGAAAGAAGCCAAGCTTTGAACACTTGAGAATATTTGGATGTCATGTATAGATTCATATTCCCAAGGATAAGAGAAAGAAGTTGGAACCCTTAGTGTAGCATCCCCAGCCACATGCTGGGCTATGCCATGTGAAAATTCCCAAACTGTATACCAAATTTAAACATACAAATACTCTGCAAATACATGGATTCTTACAGAATAATAATAGAAATACACATGCAACATACACAGAAAAAACCCATATAAATAAATGCATAAATAATAATGCAACATGTAATTTAACACACAATTGACACTTATCTTTGATAATAAAAAAAAGACCACCAACTGCGTGCAAACCTTCCACGTTCCTCCCAACCTTAGACCACACTGCTCAGAACTCTCAGTAGTGGGTCACCCCCGAGCTGGGACTAAAATCCACCCAGGTAAAGGAATTCCTAACCAAGCTGATGTATCTCATACAATAGGAAAAAACTCCGACACAGGTGCCAACTCAAACTGACAGCCTATAGTCCCTCATTCCCTACATGTATGTCCCACCCAGGAAATGTGCCCCTTCTCTGCTCAATAGTCCCTTGGCTGCCCCATTTCCTTTTTCGGGCTTCAGCAACAGGCCAGACAGGGAGTCTCGAAGCCCTGTAGTTGCAATCTAGCACCTTCAGGAGATCAATTCCCAACAATTCTCTCGTCTGAAGGGAATTGCCCATGTTTCTGACAATTCGCCTCTTCAATATCCCATAGGCCTGACAACCCGCCTCTTCAATATCCCACAGGTCTAACAACCCATTTCTTTAGTCCAGTGCCTAAGCTCCCCAAGTACAGGTACGGTACTAGTTTGGGTACAGTACAAGTACAATCATAGTAATAGAAAATTATGGAGGTCGGCTGAAATATGTGAGTGAAAGAATGGAGGAATCATGGAAAATGAACTAAGTCCAAACTCTTTGTATGCATGTTCCTAATTTGACACTTGTCATGTTGAGAGCTACTTTAGCCCACTTGTCCCCATCCTTAGAACTTAAGATAAAATAATTATCCATATTTTATACTTTAAGGAATATTAATATAATATTCCTTTTTGGCTTAAGCTCCCTATCTTAGCCCCTTATCCTTAGCTTTTAGCCCCCTTTCCCTAACTAGTGGAGTTTACTCCCCCATACTATTTACATGGTTGGTCTGCACACAGTTATTTGTTTTTCATTAATATTGCATGTGAATACATTTAAATTTACATTATAGATGTATTGTCCTTTCTGCATCCCGACTCACAAGCCTAAGTACATTTGTATTTACATTTATAGTTGGGGTTTGACCTAGGGGTATTACATTCCCCTCCCCCTTATTTATGCACAGTCCGCAGTGCACTATATACACATATACAACCAAAATTTCAAAAATCCTCAAAAAGATGTGGGTATTCTGCCTACATAGCCTCCTCATGGTCCCAAGTTGCATATTTAGGACCGTACCAGGTCCATTGGACCTTTACGAGCTCTATGGCTCGATTCCGGAGTTGCTTGATCTTCTGGTCCAGTATGCACACTGGATGCACTTGAAAGGCGCCTTCTTGCTCCACCTGAATCACATTCCAATCAATGAGATGATTAGCATCAGGTATATACTATTTGAGCAATGATACATGTAATACATTATGAATATATATTGATCCAGGCAAGGAAAACATGTATGCTATAGGCCTAATCCTCTCTCAGATTTCAAATGGCCCACGTTAACGAGCTGCCAACTTTGAACAATTTCCCAACTTCGGGGAACTTTTGTGGGCCTTTACTTTCAAGAATACATGGTCACGCACTTTAAACTCCATGTGAGTTCTGCCCTTATCAGCATAGTTTTTATGTCTGTCTTGAGCAGCTTTTAAATTATGTTTTATTTTTAACATTTGCTCTTCCATTTCCCTGAGTAATTCTGGCCCAACCACTTCTCTATCTATTGAGTTGTCCTAGCTTACCGGTGTATTGCACCTTCTGCCATAAAGTTCTTCAAATGGGCTCATCTTTAGAGATGCTTTGTATCCATTGTTATAAACAAACTCTACTAAGTGTAGGTAATCTTCCCATTTTTATGGTTTATCCATCACATACATCCTCAACATATCCTCAATCACTTGATTCACCCTCTATGTTTGTCCATCTAAATTATGGATGATAAGTTGTGCTAAAATTCAAATTTGTTCCAAATCCCTTAAATATGAAGATTTTCTAGGTCATAGCAAGCTTCCAACTAGGTCTGTCTTTGACCTCAAGTTGGCTCTAATTTTCAACTGTCAAACAAGGGTTTGTTGTTGTTTTATAACAACAAATTGTTCAGGAACTTCTTTGTTGTTCTGTTACGGTTACATAGGCCATTTAGGTGCTCTAGCATGTAGTTTGTGTCACCAAGATGTTAGCACATGCATACCATAAATTATGTAACACACCTAGAGATATTTACAGCTGAAATCATGTTGTTCTAAACACTAGCATACATGAAAATGAACACAAGTATTATTTGTCAACGTGACCCTGGATAAAACCCCCTTGAGGAAAACTAGTTTGGAATATGAGTGTATAAATGTCAAGAATAGAAGGTGGAATACAACAAATACAATAAACAAATGAACCTGATACAATAGCAGCTTGACTCAAGCCGCAACACAATTCCAAGAAATAGAGATGTGCCCTAGCATGGTGCGCCCTCCTCACAAGTTTCCCAATCCAGTGAAATGAAGCGCCCTAGCTGATGGAAGCTCTGATGGAGAAACCCTTGCACCAAACTTTGAATCTGTGTTGTAGCTCTCCATTGAAATTTTCCTCAAAGCAAACTAACCACTGCAAGTCCTCCATGCTAGTTGTCCATCCTCCTCCTCAAGTGTGCCCTCCTCCTAGCAAGAACAATCTCCACAAATAAATGAGGCTCTAAGCTTCATGGCTACCTCCATGAATGGGAGCGCCCAATCTTTCCTCACCCAATGCCACCATCCTCTCCTCAATGCTCCCTCTCAAACTCTTTAAGTGAACATAAGAGTGAATGAGCCTCTCTTTGCCCTATGTGCCCCTCTTAAGGAAACATGAGAAAACCTAAAGTATATGTGGATGAGATCATCTCATCTCATCCCTAATCAATGGTTGAGATATCTCCAAAATAATCTCAGCTCAAAACCCACTTTACTTAAGTTTCCATAGTTTCACTTTGTGTCCCTCAATTCACCCACAAAGTCTTCTTCTTTCCCTTTGTCCAAAGAGCAAGGTCCTCATCACCCTTCAATGTTTGTTGTTGTCTAGAAGTCTCTGATGTAAGTCTAGTCTCCTCCTGAACGAAATCATCCCACATCCTCTCCCAAGTGGGCATGATCTCTCTAGAAACAATGCCACGAACAAATGGACCCCATGGTTTGGTGAAGTTGTTTAAGGTTGCCCTCACCATAGAATCTAGGTCCACTACCTCTCCAACGGCAACAAGCTCGTCTTTGATCTGGGTGTATCAGCCAAGGTATGAAGTAACCGACTCATTCTTGAGCATGTGAATGCTCCTGAGTCGATCATACAGAACCATCTTTTGGTTCTGGTTAGAGCTTTGGTAAAGCTTGCAAAGATATGCCCACATCTCAAATGCATAGTCTTTCCTAGTCAAGTGGGGAATGATGTGATCCCGCACTACATCACATATCGTCCTCTTTTCCTTGTTGTTCCTCTTCCCGAACTCTACTAACAAGACAGGAGCAGTAGCAGGAGGAATAGGAACAGCCACCTGAACTATATCTCACAGTTTGAGGTCCTCCAAGACAAAGACGATCTTGGCCTTCCAAGGAGACCAGTTGTTATCTCCAGCTAGCCTATCCTCCACATGCATCTGAGATGTTGACATCACTTCCCACTGCACTTAAACTGATGTTATAATGACAAAGGAACATTGCCTCACTCATGTCAACACATGTATGAAAAGAGGCAAACGAACAATGACCTCACTCCTAGCAATACAGGTGTGAAAAGAGGTCGTGAAAAATCAACCTCACTCCTAGCAAGTAGGTGTCAAAAGAGGCTGAAAAAATGTCCACCAATTGTCCTACAACTCTCCATGAAAATTCTGCCAACAAGCTGCCACTAAACTCTGTCAATGGTTGTCCACAAAATCTGCCCAGAAGATGTCTAGGACTTTCCACAAAATGTTGTCCAGAACTCAACAAAAATCAGCCACCAAGGTCTGATACCATGAAGATTTTTCAGGTCCTAACAAGCTGCCAAATAGGTTTGTCTTTGACCTCAAGATGGCTCTAAGTTTCAACCGTCAAACAAGGGTTTGTTGTTTTTTATAACAACAAACTGTTCTGGAACTTCTTTGTTGTTTTGTTACGGTTACATAGGCCATTTAGGTGCTCTAGCATGTAGTTTTGTCACCAAGATGTTAGCACATGCATACCATAAATTATGTAACACACCTAGAGATCTTTACAGCTGAAATAATGATGTTCTCAACACTAGCATACATGAAAATGAACACGGGTATTTTTGGTCGACATGACCTTGGATAAAACTCCCTCGGGGAAAACCAATTTGGAATATGAGTGTATAAATGTGGAGAATAGAAGGTGGAATACAACAAGTACAATAAACAAATGAACCTGATACAATAGCAACTTGACTCAAGCTGCAACATAAGTCCAAGAGATAGAGATGCGCCCTAGCATGGTGTGTCCTCCTCACAAGTTTCCCAATCCACTGAAATGAAGCGCCCTAGCTGCTGGAAGCTCTGATGGAGAAACCTTTGCACCAAAATATGAATCTGTGAAGTCCTCCCTGCTAGTTGTGTGCCCTCCTCCTAGCAAGAACAATCTCTACAAATAAATGAGGGTCTAGGCCTCCTGGCTACCTCCATGAATGGGGGCGCCCAAGCTTTCCTCACTCAATGCCACCATACTCTCCTCAATGCTCCCTCTCAAACTCTTCAAGTGAACATAAGAGTGAATGAGTCGCTCTTTTCCCTATGCGCCCCTCTTAAGGAAACATGAGAAAAACTAAAGTATGTGTGGATGAGATCATCTCATCTCATCTCATCCATAATCAATGGTTGAGATCTCTCCAAAAGAATCTCAACTCAAAACCCACTTTACTTAAGTTTCCATAGTTTCACTTTATGTCCCTCAATTCACCCACAAAGTGAATTAATAATCATTTTAGGCTAAAATGACCAAATTTCACTTTTGACTTAAATCTCCTAAGTCAAAGTGAAATTAGACATAAAGTACGTGGTACATGGTACAAAGTATTTCTCTCTTGTGTTTAGAGGCTCACAAACACAAGGGGACCACTTTCCAAGGTACCCAAATCTCAACAAAATAATCATTTCCAAAAATTTGATGTAAATTTTGGATCTTTGTCCAACACAATTGTCTTGGGTATACCATGTAGTCGAGAATTTCCTCTCATATAAATATCAACAATGTTGGTTGCCTTGTGAATGAGCTTTACTGGAATAAAATGGGTATCTTTGGTAAGCTTATCCACCACTACCATGATATAATCATCTTGCTTGCTTGTTCTGGGCAGTTTGGTGACAAAATCCATTGTTACAACTTCCAATTTCCACTCGGGAATGGGTAATGGTTGTAGCAAACCAGCTAGGTGTCTATGCTCATCCTTCACCTTTTGACACTCCAAACATTTGGCAATAAAATCAACTTCTTTCTTCATTCCTGGCCAATAATATTGGCTCTTGACAGCTGCAATAGTTTTTTGATAACCTAGGTGCCCTACATAAGGTACATTATGCATTTCTCTTAATATCAGATTTTTCAATTCCTGGTAATTTGGTACATAAATTATGCCCCTGTACATGAGAATTTCATCATTTTCTAGCTTATAGTCTTCAATTTTCTATTGCAAAATACCTTGTTGTAATTTTGCTATTATTTCCATGTATTGCAAATATGATTTTGCAGCCTCTAAGATTATGTCTTTCAAATCTGATTGGTACATGCTAATGGTTGTAGCATGCAACTCATGCACTCTTATGTTTAGTGCATCAACCACCTTGTTCTCTTTCCCTTTTATGCTTTATATCAAAGTCATATTCACTGAGAAATTCTAACCACTTGCTTTGCCTGGCATTTAGAGTTGGTTGTCCAAATAAATATTTCAAACCATTATGGTCTGTCCTCAACTCGAACCTTTTCCTCATGAGGTAGTGTCTCCACATCTTCAAGGCATGCACTATGGATGCCAACTCCAAATCATGAGTAGCATAGTGCCTTTCATGCTCATTCAACTTCCTTGATTCATAACATACAACATACCCATTTTAACTAAGGACTCCACCAAGCCCTTCTTTACATGCATCAGTGCAAACAATGAAGTCTTCATTTGGATCAACAATCCTTAGTATTGGAACACTTGTTAATAAATGCTTCAAGTGTTGGAAACTCTTTTCACAATCCAATGTCCACTAAAACTTCACCCCCTTCTTTTGCAAGGAAGTGATCGAGTGTGCATTTTTTTAGAAGCCTTTAATAAATCTCCTATAGTAGCCTACACGACACATGAATGATCTGACCTATGTCACATTATTTGGTGTTGACCATCCTCTAATGGCCTCAATATTTTCAGGATCCATTGTTATCCCTTCCTCTGAAATGATATGTTCCAGATAATGAATTTGCTTCTGATAAAATGAGCACTTGCTCAATTTGGCATACAATTGATGCTCCCTTAATACCTGTAATACCATCCTCAATTGTTGTTCATGTTCTTCCTTCGACTTAGAATATATAATAATTCCATCTAAAAATACAATGAAAAACTTATCCAAGTATTCTCTGAAAATACCATTCATTAAACACATGAAAACAATCGGTGCATTTGCCAACCCAAATGGCACCACTGTGAACTCATAATGGCCATACCTTGTTCTAAAAGAAGTCTTGGTAATGTATTCTTCTTTAATTCTTACCTGATGATAACCTGACCTAAGATCAATCTTGGATAATATTTTTGCATATTTCAATTGATCAAAGAGGTCATCGATCCTTGGCAAAGGATAATTATTCTTCACAGTTACCTTGTTCAACAGCCTGAAATCAATGCAAAGTCTCAATGTTCCATCCTTTTTCTTCACAAATAACAGTGGGGCACCCCAAGGTGACACACTTGGGCATATATACCCCTGCTTCAAAAGCTCTTCAAGTTGCATTTTCAATTCCTTCAATTCTGGTGTACTCATCCTGTAAGGGGTCTCGGATACTGGAGTTGCTCCAAGCATCAAATTGATCAAGAAATCAATGTCTCTTTTAGGGGGTAGTCCTCGTATTTCTTTAAATACATATTCAAACTCTTTTAGCACTACACAATCTTCAATATTTGACACCTTGTCTTTAGGTGTCTCTTCCATATGTGCTGCAAATATTTGACACCCTTTTCTGTAACTTTTCTTCAGCTGCAATGCTGAAATTTATCTGACGGTTACTGCCCTGGGAATTCCATGTATTGTCCTTAGGTTCCCTTCCTCATACAAGCAAATAAATGCCTTATTATAACAATCTAGGATAACATTGTGTTGGTCCAACCAATCCATACCAATTAGACAGCCATATGAACCTAAAGGTATGATGTTCAAATCTGCCTTGGTGCTCAATCCATTCATGTCCATTGGACATGCCTTAACCATCTCATTAATTTTTCTTTTAGCTCTGGTATCCAACTGCACCAACCAAGATTTTCCAAGCTTGCTTCTTGGAAAATGCAATCTTTCCACCATCTTAGGATCTATATAACTATGACTAGCTCCTGAATCAATTAAAATAACAATGGTTTGGTTGTGGAGCTTACCTTCCACTTCAATCATATGTGACTGAAATTCAACTTGCTTGTTGTCCAGGGTTGCATAGATCCTAGGTACATTTATGCCCATGTCCTCCACTGTCTTAGCTTGTTGTACATTGTGAACAATCCTCACTTTTTCACCTATGTGAGGACAATCTCTATACATATGATCTTCCCCACAACCCCAACATTTAATAGGTGGTTGCCTTGGTCTTTGCCCCCATGTCTCAATTATTTTGGGTTCTCTAGAAGCTGGATGTCCTTGAGGATTATTTCTAAAGAATGGTGGCGTAGTCCCCTTTTTCCTTTCTTCCATCTTGTTTTTCTTCTTGTCTTCCCAAGCTTTTTGGAAAGTTGGCCTTCCTTTATGTTGACCATAAAGGCATTTAGCTCGCCTTATGGTCTCCTCTAATGTTTTGGGATCATCATATTGTATATTGTCACTGATAGATGATGGCAGCCCACTCAAATACCTCTGAATATTAACTGGCTCTTCCTTGATGAAAGAAACATACTTTAGCAGTTCTTAAAACCTTCTTTCATATTCATCTATGGTCATACTCCCAAGCTTGAGTTCAAATAACTCCTTCATTTTTTTGTCATAGTATCTCTTAGTCAAGTATTTCTTTTGAAAATACTTCTTGAATTCCCTCCAAGTGATGTTTTTCTCATTAATGTGTTGCACTTGCACAAATTGGTCCCACCACATGGATGCATTTCCCTTCAGCTAATAGATGACAATTCTTCCTTTTGCATGTGAAGAGTAATTATCTAATTGAAAATACTTCATCATGCCTAGCAACCACGTCTTTGCATCTTAATCCTTCTTGTGCTCACCATCAAATGTAGGAGGCTTGATTTTGTTCATTTCTCCTTGTGGCTCATCCACCCCAGACCTCCTCTTATGTTTCCTGACATGAGATGGATTTGAACTACCGTGGGTTCTCCTAGTGGAATGCCTTGGGGAGTGATGGTGATGTCTGCCAACACTTCTTGTTCTTCTCCTCTCATCATGAGAACTATGACTTCCTGATTTGCTTAAGTCATCCTCCTTATCCATCTTCTTTTATATTTTGCCCAAGCTCTGCATTAAATTTATGTTGAAGTCCTCCTGCTGCTCCTTGGCTTTCATAAGCCTCTCATTATCAACATTATAACTTTGGACATCCTTTTGCAAACTTTTAATGGTCTCTACCAAGTTCATGCTTTCTTCATTTCCTTCTCCATGTCCATTTGAGTTTGTACCTTCATTACCCATATTGACATACATCCCTCTGATCTCATCTTCCTGGTTGTAAGCCCCATGTGTATCTTCCATGATTCTGAACTCTGTGTTGATCATGTTCTGATCTAATTGTTGTTAAATCTTTGCAAAATATGTAGCCACAAAAACTTGTTAGGATAATTGATTTACAAATTCATAAAATTATATACAATTCTGGTTCAATAATGCATTAGAATTATTTCTTCTAAGTTCCTAAAAAATTGGTTGCCCAGGTCAATTTTCTGGGTGAATATTTATATTCTATTGTCCAAGACCTTTCCAACGCCTGATTCCATGCTCAATTATGAGTCTTGAGAAGAAAGTTATGGTTATTTGAAAATTGTCCTTTCTATGAGGGCAATCCTTGTACATGTGATCTTGTTCGGGAGCTGAATTATCTCTCGGACTCGTGTTGGATCCTCTCATATTGTACACAAGCCCTTATTATTTCATTATGCAGATCTAACAAAACAAAACCTACGGGCACTTTGCTTTAAGCCCCTTTTTACCTTAGAATCAAATTTCGGGTGCTAGCCCCTTTGCTTCAGTGAAAACCTCATATAACTGCAGGCTAGGGCCAGGCGCTATTCGGAGCTCCGGGACTCTGGGGCTCCGGAACTTTGGGCTTCAGAGGTTCTTACAACAACACACTCCAAATATCTTGAACACCAAATTGGCGAACTCCCGGAGAGGCGCTATCTGAAGCTTCGTTACTCTGGTGTTCCGGAACTTTGGGCTTCGGAGGTTCTTACAACAAAACACTCCAAATCTCTCGAATGTTGAATTGGAGAACTCCCGGAGAGGCTCTATCTGGAGCTTTTCTACTCTGATGCTTTGGAACTTCGAGCTTCGAAGGTTTTAACCACAACACTTTCCAATTTTTCCAAACATCGAAGTGGCGAACTTCCGGAGAGGCGTTATTCGGAGCTTCGTTACTCTGGCGCTCCAGAACTTTGAGCTTCGAAGGTTTTACCAACAACACTTTCCAATTTCCCTGAATGTCGAAGTGGCGAACTCCCAGAGAGGCATTATACGGAGTTTTGTTACTTCGGCGCTCCGAAACTTCAGGCTTCGGAGGTTTTAACCACAACACTTTCCAATTTCCCCGAACGTCGAAGTGGCGAACTCCCAGAGAGGCGCTATCCAGAGCTTCGTTAGTCTGACACTCCAGAACTTCGGGCTTCAAAGGTTTTAACCACAACACTTTCCAATTCCCCCAAAGCCTACATGGAGAACTCCCGAAGAGGCATTATCCAGAACTTTGTTACTCCGACGCTCCAAAATTTAAGGCTTCAGACGTTTTAACCACAACACTTTCCAATTACCCTGAACATCGAAGTGGCGAACTCCCAGAGGGTTCAGGGATCAACGGTCCACGCGTCCTCCCAAGATATATGGCCAAGAGGAACTATGTGACTCTGCGCTTCGGGAGTTCTGACACTCCAATGCACATTGCCCCCTGAATTGTCAAACGTCAAACTGACGATGGGCAAAGATCTACGACTCTCACTCCTCCTGCAGCCTGCGGCTGAGATTAGCTCTGGGCTTCAGGCTTTGAGGCTTCTTGTTGCTAATCACCCCCAACTTCCTGAACTGTCAAATGTTGAAGTGGCGAAGGGCGGAGATCTACAGTCCACATGTCCCTGTCAACGAACAACCAGGATTGACTATGGGCTTCAGGACTTCGGGACTTTCCGCACCCAAACAACTTTTGCCCACAATCCTCTGGAGGGCCGAATACTTGATAATCTGCTGACACGTGTACCTGAAAACCAATGGTCAGGATTTAATCTGGGCTTTGGAGTTCTTTTCTCCAAATCATCACCAGACCCTCGAATAGTCGAATCACCGAAATTGTGAAGGGAAAAGATCAACAGTTGAGACTTCCCGATTGATCAATGGTGGGGATTAACTCTGGTACTTTGGAGGTTTGGGGCTTCGACCACTTTCCAATGATTACCTCTGAAATCTCCCAGATAGTCAAACATCGAAGGGCTACCAATCAACGACCCCCGCTTCACTCTAAGATCTACAACTGAGATCGGTTTCAGGACACTGGGATTCAGGAATTTCTCCTCCTAGAAACACAAGGACTAAAATCTCTCGTAGTGTCGAATCGTTGAACAGTGAGATCTACGGCTCAGATTCCATGATGGGATCTATGACTGATATCCACTTCCACTTTGGACAAGACTTACGGCCTGAGAACCTTGATCGATGACCCTCATTCTCTTGCGCTCAAATCCATTGGCTAGGATCTGATCTCCTTTGTTGCACGCTTCTCCTCTCGTCTAGGTTTGATCCAATGGTCCATATCTAATCTTGCAGCCCAAAATCAACGACTGTTGTAGTTTCTCTCCTCTGCGGGGTCGTTTCTTAGCCTCTGCTTGCTTTCTCGAACTGCTACACCTCCACTTGGCCAAATTTTTCAATTTTCCCATGAATTTAACATAAAAAATTGGGCCTTTTGCCCAATTCCATGTAATTGCTTTTGATAATTACCATGGACGCACCGTAAATTGAAATTTGGCCACTTTGAAATCAATTCTCTGTGAAATTTTTGCTTCAATTTCAACTTACTCGACCCATCCAGGCTTAGTGTTGAAAACTGGAGCTTTGATACCATATTGTAACATCCCCAACAATCGATTGTTGGGCTATGCCACATTAAAAATTTTGAACTATATACCAAATTTAAACACACAAATACTCTGCAAATACATAAATTCTTACAAAATAATAATATAAATACACATGCAACATACACAGGAAAAACCCATATAAATAAATGCATAAATAATAATGCAACATGTAATTTAACACACAATTGACACTTATCTTTGATAAAAAGACCACCAACTGCATGCAGACCTTCCACGTTCCTCCCAGCCTTGGACCACACTGCTCAGAACTCTCAGCAGTGGGTCACCCCTGAGCTGGGACTAAACGCCACCCGGGTAAAGGAATTCCTAACCAAGCTGATGTATCTCAGGCAACAGGAAAAAACTATGTCACAGGTGCCAACTCGAACTGATAGCCTACAGTCCCTCATTCCCCACATTCTCTTCCCACCCCAAGAAATGTGCCCCTTCTCTGCTCAACAGTCCCTCAGCTGCCCCATTTCCTTTCTGGGGCTTCAACAACAGGTCATACAAGAAGTCTCAGAGCCCTGTAGTTGCAGTCTAGCACCTTAGGGAGATCAATTCCCAGCAATTCTCTCGCCTGGAGGGAATTTCCCACGGGCATGACAACCCGCCTCTTCAATATACCACGGGCCTGACAACCCGCCTCTTCAATATACCATGGGCCTGACAACCCGTTTCTTCAGTCCAACACCTAAGCTCCCCAGGTATAGGTACAAGTACATGTACGGTACTAGTTTGAGTACAGTACATGTACAATCATAGTAACAAAAAATTATGGAGGTCAGCTGAAATCTGTGAGTAAAAGAATGGAGGAATCATGGAATCATGGAAAATGCACTAAGTCCAAACTCTTTGTATGCATGTTCCTAATTTGACATTTTTCATGTTGAGAGCTACTTTAGCCCACTTATCCCCATCCTTAGAACTTAGGATAAAATAATTATCCATATTTTATATTTTAAGCAATATTAATATAATATTCCTTTTTGGCTTAAGCTCCCTAGCTTAGCCCCTTATCCTTAACTTGTAGCCCCCTTTCCCTAACTAGTGGAGTTTAGTCCCCCATACTCTTTACATGGTTGGTCTGCACGCAGTGATGTGTTTTTCATTAATATTGCATGTGATTACATTTACGTTTACATTACAGATGTACTGTCCTTTTCGCATCCCGACTCACCATCCTAAGTACATTTGTATATACATTTACAATTGGGGTTCGGCCTAGGGGTATTACACTCAGGAAAGAGAGGAATATTCGTTTCTTATAGTGAACCATCAAAAGCATATAGAACCTATGTTCCAGGTCAACAGAAGATTGAAATAAGTAGAGACGTAACTTTTGATGAAAGGATTGCATTTAAGAAGTCTATAGAAGAACCTATAGAATCCAACGAAGAAGAGGAGCATGAAGATACCAAAGAAGAAAGTATAGGTTCTCCAAAACAATCTAATGAAGAACAAGAACCACCACATGAATCTGTGGAACCAACTATTATGAAATATCCATGATCCCGTTGATCAAGATATTTGATATTGATCTAATGTTATGTCTCACAGATCTGATACACTGGGGATTTCTGGTTTGTGTTTGAGATCTTTATGGTTATTGCATGTGCATGTTGGTTATTGCATGTGCATGTTGTGTATTTATGGTTTAAACAGTATATAAAGGATGCATGCGGAAGTGAAGAACATCAACTGCCCAATAACATGTATTATGCGACTCAAGCATGGGAATACAATAACATACTGGAAATAAAGAGTGTAATCGTCGGCTAGATCTCATGGATCATCACTGAAATACAAACAAATAGCATAAAAATACTTGTGATCAGAAGAGGAAGGCAGATTTGATGCATGCATGGATAGATAGACAAAAATGTGCGATTCCAGAGAAGTACGGTAACTGCTACCAGCTGGAAAACTCATCCGGAAGGATAGATCATCAGAATGCGCTGGAAACTACTCCAATATAAGCGCATGGCCTCTAGACTGAAATGGATGAGTGTCAGATGTCATATATGGTCTCTGAGGCACTAGATCTAGACCCTGGGGGGTTTGCACACCTCCTGGGACACTAGATGTGCCCCAAATGATTCCACCAACAGAATCTGCTGCTATAGGACTCAAAACAATTGTCTCGCCAAATACGGAACTGGGTCGAAAGGGTTTCCCCAGATCTGCTTTGATGCTCCGTCTGCAACCTCAAATGTCATGTTGGAAGATTTGCGCCCTAAATGGCTGGATGATGCGCCCAAAAAGATTCCACTGTCGAAATCTGATGGAGAATGGCTCAATATCAATGCCCTGGCTGGATCTCAACTCGGACCTCGTGCAGCTCCCCAAACCCTCAAACTGACTTGCACCCTCACTGGCTGAGTTGTGCACTCTGCAATGGATACTCCTGAATAGCATGGTGAAATACCTTGATCGTATCTCTGATGGGCTAGGGTGTGTCTCTCAACACCGAAACCGATCAATGGTGTTGGTTTCCTCCAAAAATCCACCAAACAGTAAGGTCGACTCTCTTCCTCCTCTGGGAACTCTCAACATCAAATCATAACAATGCATAATGAGGAATTAGGTCAACTTTTCCCTTTATACCATTCCCAACCTAATTCACCATTGACCTCACTTAGTCTAGGCGCTTTTCCTCCCAAGGTGAATAATTAATTAATTAAGTCCCCCTTTAGCACCTTTTCATTCTAATTCTTCATTGACTTAGGCTTAAGTGACTTTTCCTAAGTTTTTGGCTTAATTCATCATTTAGCCATAAATTCACCCTTATTTCTCCATCTTGTTCCCTGTTTGTGCCTGACTATAGTCTACGTGAACACATAGACTACTACTAAGTCACTCCCTATTGGCCTACTCTTGGGAACGGGACATCACAATCCTCCCTTCTTGAGATTGCTTGTCCTCAACCAACATCAATATATTCTCTCCCTCCCATGTGGCATCCTCCACTGGAAGACCCCTCCATCTAATCAAGCATTCCCTGATGACCTTGTTCCTCAACCTGTGTTCTCTTTGCTCTAGCACCTCCTTTGGCACTAACTCCAACTGGCCCTCCTCATCTAAAGGTGGCAGCTCCTCTGAAGTGTTGATATGTTGTCCCACTGCCTTTTTAAGGCAAGAAACGTGGAAGACGTTATGAATATTGATGCCACCTCGCCTACTCTCTTGATGACTCTGTACGGCCCATAAAATCTCAATTTCAACTTCTCTGCTCCACTCCTCTTCAAGGAGGACTGTCGATATGGTTGTAACCACAGAAAAACCAAGTCCCCAACCTCGAAACTGTGCTCCATCCTCTGCCTGTCTACATAGATCTTTTGTTGATTCGATGTTGCCTATAAGTTTTCCTTTATTGCCCATAGAATCCTTTGGCTCTCCTCCACCCAATCTTTGGCCACTGGGACCCTTCTATCCCCGAATACAGTATCCACAAAAGCGGGTGCATCGTATCCAAACAATGCTCTAAATGGTGACATCCTAATAGACATATGGTGTGTCGTGTTGTAACATTACTCACCCATCTGTAACCACCTCAACCATGTGCGTTGTTTTCCTCCCACATAGTTCCTCAGATACCCCTCCACCCATTTGTTGACGATCTCCATCTGGCCATTTGTCTGTGGGTGGTAGCTGGTACTCATGGCTAGCTCTGTGCCTGTCAACCGAAAAATCTCCTGCCAAAATGCGTTGATGAAGCGTCCATCTTTATCACTGATTATTTGCTTGGGTAGGCCATGCAATCTAAATACCTCTCTGAAAAAAAACTCTGCTACCTGTATGGCCTTGTAGTCAGTGGGTATGGCAGATAAATGTGCAAATTTGGTCAGCCTGTCGACCACTAAAAATATACAGTCTCTACCCTACACGTGGGGAAGGCCTGTGATGAAATCCATAGACATGCTCTCCCATTTCTGCTTTGGAATGGGTAGAGGTTGTAGTAACCATGTTGGGTGTGTCTACTCTGACTTGTTCTGCTGACAAGTCGTGCACTCCCAAATGTGCTTCAGTACATCATCCTTGAGACCCTTCCATGAGAATCTCTCCCTGATCTGCCTGTAAGTTTTGAAATACCGCTAGTGCCCTGTTGCAGGTGAATCATGACACACCTTCAAAATCTTCTCCTTTAAGGTAGATTCTGGAACCAAGTAGATACGGTCTTTGTAGAAAATGACGTCATCTAGTACCCGGTATCTATCATCAACCACCTGTCCATCCATTACCTCACAAGCAAACTTGTTTTTGGAATATTCCACCAACAAGTGTGCTTTCCAATCTGTGCCAATGTCCATCATTGAACACCCTGGTGGCCTCCTGGACAAGGCATCTTCCACGACATTCCTTTTTCCCTTGACATACTCAATGTCAAATTCAAAGGCTTGGATCTTCGAGACCCACTTTTTTTTCCTCTCACTCGGGTCTTTCTGATCCAGGAAATACTTGAGACTATTGTGATTACTCTTCACTACAAATCTATTGCCCACCAGATACTGCCTGTATTTGGTTAAGGCGTGCATAATTGCTAGAATTTCCTTGTCATAAATGGGGTAGAGTCGCTCCGACTCGCTGAGATTCCTACTCTCAAACACAATGGGATGGCCTCCCTGCATCAACACTACTCCAATTCCCACCCCTGATGCGTCGCACTCCAAGACAAACAACAGCGAGAAGTCTGGAAGGGCCAAAATAGGGCATGTGCTCATAACCTCCTTCATCTTCTCAAATGTCCATTGTGACTCCTTTGTCCACTGAAAGGCACCCTTCTTGGTCAAATTTGTGAGTGGTGCTCCTAACTGCGAAAACCCCATGAAAAACCTCCTGTAATAACTGCACAAACCAAAGAAGCTCCTCAACTTTGTCAAACTCCTGGGTGTTGGCCAATCCAAAATGGCCCTGATCTTTTCCTGATGTACCTGAACCCCCTCTGCACTGATGATGTGGCCCAAGTAAAGCAACTCTATCATCCCAAACTCGCACTTGGACTCTTTGGCGTACAGTGATTGTGCTTCCATGATGATCAATACCTCCTACAAGTGCCCCATATGCTCCTGCCATGTCTTGCTATAGACCAAAATGTCATCGAAGAAAACCAAAACTGATTTCCTCAACTGCCCCCTGAAAATGTGGTTCATGCAAGGCTCAAATATAGTTGGGGCATTGGTTAGCCTGAATAGCATAACCAAAAACTCAAAATGGCAAAAATGGCACCGAAATGTCGTCTTCTCTATGTCCTTCTCTCTAATGTTGATCTGATGATATCCAGAGCATAGATCAATCTTCGAGAAGAAAACTTCCCCATGCAGCTCATCCATCAACTCGTCAATGTGAGGGATAGGATACCATTTTTTGATGGTTTTCTTATTTAAAGCCCGGTAGTCGATGCACATCCTCATGGTACCATCCTTATTCAGGACTAAGACAACTGAAGAGGCGAATGGACTGCTACTAGGTTTGATGTGTCCCATTGCCAACGATTCCTTGAATGCTTTTTCTATCTCATCCTTGAATCTCTTAGGATGACGATAGGGGGGCTGATCATGGGTTTGGCCCCCTCCTCCAACTCAATGGTGTGCTCAAATCCCCTGTCCGATGGTCTCCTTGGTGGAATCAAACCAAAAACCCACCGATGTCATCCCAACAAGTTTCTAATCTCTGTCTGATACTGCTGTCAACCCTCAGAATCCTTCCGCGTAGTGATCAAGCACTCCACGGAAAATGTTACCTCCCCATGCCTGAATATCCTCTCCATCCTCTTGGTTGAGACTATCATGGGTGCCCCTGTCGACATGCCTTTTAGGACAACCCTCTTCCCGTCACTGTCTATGAATCCCATCTCTAAGGTTTGGTAGTTGGTGGTGATTTTACCCAAGGTGATCAACCATTGAACTCCCAAAACTACATCTATGTCTGATAGGTCAACCACATAAAATGTATCTCTCATGGTGTAGTTTCCCAACCTGATCTCCAAGTCCAGAACTCTGTCTAGACACCCCACGGTATGGCCATCTGCTACTGTGACATCAAATCCCTCAAACTCCTCTATCTGAAGGGCTCGTATCGATACAAATGAAGCATCGATGAAGTTGTGGGTGGCCCCACCATCTATCAGGGAAATTTCTCGCTGTCCCTGAATAGTACCTCTGATCTGGAGGGTGTCGTACCTGGGTACACCAGAAAGGGTCGCTATGACTCCACCCTTTGCTGGTTTCCATCTGCTAGCCTGCTCAGGAGGCCATGGAACAACCGGTGGGTGGGTCCCTGCCAGTGTCGGTGGTCTACGGGGAGGCTTCTCCTCCGCCTGTTCTGGCTCCTCCTCTGAGATGATGGATTCATTGTCCTGCTCCTCCTCCTCATTGTCCACGATGTCTGCAACCACCTCAGTATAGTGAATCCCTCCCTTGCCCATGCATCTGTGGCCTAGGACCCAACGATCTTTGTAGTTGAAGCAAAGCTTCTTCCTCATAAGCTCTCTCCTCGTCTCATCATCCAACTTCTCCTTACCCTTCCATTCCCTCTGTAATGGATTATGTTCTCGATCCTTCTGTGGTACAGAGGATTTGGAAAAGGGTCTAGTTTTTGGCACTGAATCTGCCAAATCTATAGTGCGTAGGATGGCATCCTGCAGGGTGTGAGGTCAGTATGCCTTCACCCATCCTCTCAAGGGTTCTGTGAGCCCTTTTGTGAATAACATGATCAGTCGGGGCTTGGATATACCTGTCACTACCACTGCTACCCACTGGAACTCTGAGATGAAAGCCTATGTTGTGCCAGTTTGTCTCAACTGGGCTAGATCTCTGAAATGGATCTCTGGATCCCTCTTGTCGAATCTATCCATGAGTCTCTCTATGAACTCTCAATAGGAGGTGATGCAACTGTGGCCCAATGTCACCAACCCATGATACCACCACTCGTGTGCTTCACCCTCTAAGTGTAAGGTGGCGAAACTGATGGCCTTTGTCTCATTCATCTGGTTGAGCTTGTAGTAGGTGTCAAGATTCTGTACCCAAGCTCTAGCGGTTCATTTGGGCGATCCGTCGAAAGAAGGTATGGTGAGTTTACCAACTTTCTGGATGAAATCAATGTTATGCCCCTGTTGTTGTTGTGGTTGCAACCCTCCTCTCTGTGGCTCTCTGGGGTGGTTCCTGAGTCTAAGCCCAAAATACTCAACTAAGGTCATGTCCTGATGGAAGTCACAGCCCAATGCTGCATACTCTCTCTGATACTCTGCAATGTCCTCTGCATGAGTGGCCGGTCTTTGTGCTATTGACATCTGTGCTGCTACCTGGGGTACCCTCTGGAAACTGGGAAACAATGGTTGGGGAATCCTACTCATAAGGGTGTATGTGTGAGTGGGTGACTGGGGTCTATTGCCTGCCCTTGAGTTCCCCCATGCTACATGCAGGGCATGTGTTCCCAGAATGTCCACCATAGCCAATCTATCAGTTACCTGAGCCAAGGAGTGAGACATGGTTCGTTGACTAGCTAACATATCACTGATAACCTGCATGAAGGTTGCATCTGGATCCATGGGGGCCTTACCACTTCCCTTTGGTCGCTCATATCTATCACCTAGCCTCCTCTCTACTTCGCACTCAGCCTCGCGCTCTACTCTTCTCTCTGCTTCTTTGTGTGCCTCTTCCTCTTCCTCTGAACTGGGAGGGAAAGGAGGAAAGTTAGGCCTAGCCCTTCTTTCCTTTCGCCTGTTGTAAGTGACATATTCGTCACCTACGTGCACACGACCATCTAAGTCTTCTGCTACACTCATAGTGATCTTTAGTCATAGGCTGGCAGGACTAAAGCTCTGATACCATTGAAATATCAATGATCCTGCTGATCAAGATATTTTCTACTGATCTAATGTTTTGTCTCACAGATATGATACACTGGGGGTTTTTGGATGCGTTTTAGTTGTGTGTTTGAGATATTTATGGTTATTGCATGTGCATATTGGTTATTGCATGTGCATGTTGTGTATTTATGGTTTAAACAATATATAAAGGATGCATGCGGAAGTAAAGAACATCAATTGCCCAATAACATGTATTATGTGAATCAAGCATGGGAATACAATAACATACTGGAAATAAAAAGTATAATCGTCAGCTAGATCTCATGGATCGTCACTGGAACACAAACAAATAGCATAAAAATACATGTGATCAGAAGATGAAGGCAGATCTGATGCATGCATGGATAGATCAGCAAAAATGTGTGATTCTGGAGAAGTACGGTAACCGCTACCAGCTGGAAAACTCGTCTGGAAGGATAGACCGTCGGGCTGTGCTGGAAACTGCTCCAATAGAAGTGCCCTAGCCTGAAGACTGAAATGGATGAGTTTCGGATGTCAGATATGGTCTCTGAGGCACTAGATCTAGACCCCTGGGGGGTTTGCGCACCTCCTGGGACACTAGATGTGCCCCAAATGATTCCACCAATAGAATCTGCTACTATAGGACTCAAAACGATCGTCTTGCCAAATGCAGAACTAGGTCGAAAGGGTTTCCCCATATCTACTATGATGCTCCGTCTGCAACCTCAAATGTCCTGCCGGAAGAGTTGTGCCCTAAATGGATGAATGATGCACCCAACAAGATTCCACCGTCGAAATCTAATGGAGAATGGCTCAATCTGAGCACCCTGGTTAGATCTCAATTGGGTCGGAAGGAAACTGCAATCTGAACTCGGACCTCGTGCAGCTCCCCAAACCTTCAAACTGAATTGTGCCCTCACTGGCTGAGTTGTGCACGCTACACTAGATACTCCTAAATAGCACAATGAAATACCTTGATGGTATCTCCAATGGGCTACGGTGTGTCTCTCAACACCAAAACCGATCAAAGGTGGTGGTTTACTCCAGAAATCAACAAAATAGTAAGGTTGACTCTCTTCCTCCTCTGGGAACTCTCAACATCAAATCATAACAATGCATAGTGAGGAATTAGGTCAAATTCCTCCCGTTATACCATTCCCAACCTAATTCACCATTGACCTCACTTAAGCTAGGCGATTTTCCTCCTAAGGTGAATAATTAATTAATTAAGTCCCCCTTTAGCACCTTTTCATTATAATTCTTCGTTGACTTAGTCTTAAGTGACTTTTCCTAAGTTTTTGGCTTAATTCATCGTTTAGCCATCAATTCACCCTTATTTCTCCATCTTGTTCCTTGTTGTGCCTGACTATAGTCTACAGGAACACATAGACTACTAATTCACTCCATGTTGGCCTACTCTTGGGAACGGGACATCACATATTATACCTAAGACAAGAAAAAGACCAGCATGGCTTGAAACTACTTTGCAGGAAGCAGAAAAGCATAAGGCTTCCACTGGTACTTCCAGACAAAGCAATAAACCCAAAAGGTTCACTAGTTATGCGACACTTATGACAAGTTTGGTTAATGTAGAACCTTCCACCTTTAAGGAAGCAATTAAGAAGAAAAAATGGAACAAGTCCATGATGGAAGAATATCAATCCATCATGAAGAATGATGTATGGTAAGTTGTACCAAGACCTAAAGAGAATTTTGTAGTCACTTCAAAGTGGGTGTATAAGATAAAGCATGTTGTAGATGGAACTATTGATAAGTACAAGGTGAGATTTGTGGCTAGAGAATTCTCTTAGCAAGAGGGAGAAGATTAT
>ML789789.1:294623-308902 GCA_009831015.1 Picea engelmannii
TAATTCACTCCATGTTGGCCTACTCTTGGGAACGGGACATCACATATTATACCTAAGACAAGAAAAAGACCAGCATGGCTTGAAACTACTTTGCAGGAAGCAGAAAAGCATAAGGCTTCCACTGGTACTTCCAGACAAAGCAAGAAACCCAAAAGGTTCACTAGTTATGTGACACTCATGACAAGTTTGGTTAATGCAGAACCTTCCACATTTAAGGAAGCAATTAAGAAGAAAAAATGGAACGAGGCCATGATGGAAGAATATCAATCCATCATGAAGAATGATGTATGTGAAGTTGTACTAAGACCTAAAGAGAAGTTTGTAGTCACTTCAAAGTGGGTGTATAAGATAAAGCATGTTGTAGATGGAACTATTGATAAGTACAAGGTGAGATTTGTGGCTAGAGAATTCTCTTAGCAGGAGGGAGAAGATTATGATGAGACGTTTGCTCTGGTTTCCAGATATACATCTATCAGAGCCATCATCTCTATAGCATCTTCCATGGGTTGGAGTTTACATCAGATGGATGTAAAGATCGATTTTCTCAATGGAGTGGTTGAGGAAGAAGTATATATAGAGAAAACTCAAGGTTTTGAGGTACACCCAAAAGAAACCCATGTATGCAGATTGAAGAAGGCCTTGTATGGACTCAAGCAAGCTGCAAGAGCTTGGTATGCATGTATTGATAACTACTTGACAAGACTTGGATTTTCCAAGAGTCGTGTTGATCCAAATCTCTACTACAAAGTTGTGAATAATGCACCTGTGATTCTATTGTTATATGTTGATGATTTGTTCCTAACAGGTGCAAAGCCTCTCATTATTTAGTGTAAGAAGGAACTAGACACTGAATTTGATAGGAAGGATCTTGGTCTCATGCACCAGAAGTGTGGTGAATTCTTCCTAGGACAAGGGAAGTGCATCGTAAAGATCCTTCAGAAGTTTAGGATGATGGATTGCAAATCCATGGAAACTCCCATGGTAACAGATTTGAGGAAGTTAAGAGACTCTGATTCTGATCCAATAGACTCGTCCCAGTGCCAACAGTTAATTGGCTCCTTGATTTATTTGGTAAATACTAGGCCAAACATATCCTTTGTTGTGAACATGTTGAGCCAGCTCCAGGTGGAACCTAGACAAGAGCATTGGGTGGCCACAAAGCATATCTTGAGATATCTTCGTGGGACGATAATGTATGGTTTGAGATATGCCTTAAACTGTGAAGTAAAGTTGCATGGATTTACTGATTCAAATTGGGCAGGGAGTGTAGAAGATAGAGAGAGTACTTTTGGACTGTGTTTCAGTTTGGATTCTACTATGATTTCATGGGCTAGCAGAAAATAGAAGTCTGTTGCACTCAGCATTGCGGAAGCAGAGTATATTGCAACTTGTGATGCTTGTACAAAAGTAGTGTGGCTCTGTGAGCTAGTTTCTAGACTATTTGATCAGGTGTTGGATTTGACCGTGATATATTGTGATAACCAGAGTTGTGTAAAGCTCTCAGAGAACCCAGTGTTGCATGAAAGGTCTAAACACATTGGGATCAAGTATTATTTTCTTTGTGATAAAGTCCAGAGGGGAAAAGTGGTTCTCCAGTATATATCCACTCATGAGCAAACTGCAGATATTTTGATGAAGCCTTTGTCCAAGATAAAGTTTGCATACTTGAGGGACAAACTAGGGCTCGTGTAGATTTATCCCTTGATTGAAAGGGAGGAGAATACTTCCTCGGTTGGGAGGGAGCACTGATATGTGGCATCATGGACTATCAGTTAGCTGGGGATCTGTATCATGCTAGTACAACTTAGAGATGATCATACATATTAGAGATGATGCTTGCATCATGCTAGTACAACTCATATATGATATAGATGGTTGGATTTGTTGATACAGTGGCCTGAGGAGCATCGTGCTAGTACAACTTAGAGGTGGACATACATATTAGAGATGATTATTGCATCATGCTAGTTATGTTTATGCCAGTACAACTTAGAGACGATGCTAGTGAGCCACATCATGCTAGATATGGCCATGCGAGTACAACTTAGATATGACATACAACTTAGATATGATGTACTGACATCATGCTATATATGTCATGCTAATACGGCTTACAGATGACCATACAACTTAGAGATGATGCAAGGGGCTCGTGTCATGCTAGATATGATCATGTGAGTACAACTTAGAGGTGGCATACAACTTGGATATGATGTATTGACATCATGCTAGTATGACTTAGAGATGATCATACAACTTAGAGATGACACAGTGAGGCACTGATCTACATCATGCGAGTATAACTTAGAGGTGGACATACAACTTAGAGATGATGCATTGGCATCATGCTAGTTATGTTCATGCTAGTACGTCTTAGAGATGATGTAGATGATACTCTGGATCACACCAGTACAACTTAGATATGATGTTTGCGCATCATGCTAGTAAAACTTAGAGGTGATGCATTTGATGACATTGTTGATGCAGGATGATATCAGATGATATGATTTGTATGTTGTGGAGACTGTATGTCTATGGACAATAGTTGTATGATATTGTGGTGGATGTGATCCACTAGTAGTGATTGCATGTCATCGGTTAGTAGTTGTGTGCTGCTAGGAGTGGTTGTATACCACTGGATATTAGTTGTATACTACTATGGATAGACATAATTGTCTTCTATTGGATGGCATTATGATTGCCATGGAGACTAACAATAGTGTTGGATAGTGATGTGTGATCATGAGATATCATGTGTCGCTATTGGTGTTGCTACCGGATGAATGGTATGTTTGTGCTCAAGACCATTGCTTGTAATACCTCCCTAGCTAGAAGGGAGTGTTGATGTTATGGTAGATGTGGGAGTTATTAACCTCTACATGTAACCTTTGATGAGACTAGAATATTTCGGGAAGCAAGAGAAACCCTAAATAGTTGGGTAATAAACCTAGAAGATAAGTTGGCTCAAGAGAATAATTTATATTAAATTATTAGCCTCCAAAAGAAGAAGTCGGCCCAGTTAGGTCACTTGGAGGAATATAAATAGAGGGCGCTTGAGCTCATTTTCACTCACTCATTCTCACAACTGCATAAGGACTAGTGGTGCACATGACTGGAGGAGAGTTGTAGTTGCTGCAGTAGTGACTTGGTCTTTGGTTATGGTTTGGACTTTCTACATGGTACGCTAGCTTTGGAGAGAGGTACGCTACCTTGGTTGGCTATTGGTTCTAGTGATTGCTTCCATAATTATTCTGTCTGTCGAGGTTAAGGTGTTCGGGGGTGGCCTTTGTGCTTATGGTTGGGTGACAATATAGTGATATTGTTTATGGTGAAACCAGCACACCTATTATTTTTAGCAGAGACAACATCTTGAGATCACCTCTTGGAGTATCTGGAGATATTGCTTTCCTTGTATTCTTATAAGATTGGTTTTTAACCCCTGCCCCAACTAAGCTTTCTATTGTTGTTTGGTTACCTATTATTTTTTCCTTATTAGTTGTTTCCTTTCTTTTTCCTTGGCAGGTTTCCTACCTACTTTCTTTAATGGTATTTCCTCTCCAACCTCTTCTTCCTTAGTTTGTTGATGTGTTTTTTTTCTGGTTAGAACTCCACTTGACAAGGAGAATGATTTTCCCATGGCATGATCGATTTCCTCTTGCCCATCTGACATTGTATCCTCTTCCGAGATTTGAAAGTTTTTTGTGGTGTTTTATGAGAAGAGGGAAGGTTGAAATAGTTGTGGGGTGAACACTGGGGTTGCCTCTAGATCCAACAAAGAAACTTGTGCTTCTAAATGGGTCCCTTATTCTTGTTGAGATGGAACCTCAAATCTATTAGATGAGGTAGGTTGGTTTATAATTGTTGTACCCAATTTTATTGCAATTGCACTTGAGTAGCCTTTGGGACTGGTGCATGCAACTTATGAGATTATGCATGAATTGTGCTTATTGTGATAGGTTTCTTGGAGGACAAGGGATATGTTTGAGGATCTACTCCTTGATTTGTGTGAATTATTTTTACAGTTTGCCATTATTCACCATTGTCGGGTGCTACTCAATTTTGGGCCTAATTCTCCTGCAATCTTTAGCAAAATGACCATATTCGTGATAAATTTTACACTTGAACAACAATTTTTCATAGTCTAGCTACTAAACATGCTTCCAGTTGTCTAGTGAAAGGAGAATGACTTTTGGGAGGCTCTTTTCCAAATCCACCTCCACACAGGTCTGAGCACATGCAAACATCCCAACCTTTGGCTTAGATTTGATAATGAATTTACCAATAATGTTTCAAACACTTCTAAGAACATCCTCCCCCAACAATGAAGAGGTAAATGGGGCAATCGGAGCCATACCAAAATAACAGAAGGAACATCCAACCCTGGGTTGAAATTTGGTGTCCAACGATTGAAATACATTCCTCGAGTACCAAAGAAGTATGTCCCATTGCAAAATATTAAGTCTCAACCTTATTTTAATTCAGGGAGAAAGGCATAGAAACCCTTACTGTAGAAATATTGTCGCAATTTTCCTTTGATTGGAACTATCTAGTTCTTTTGGACCCAGAGATCCATTAATCGAGGAGAAGGCCATATACCCGTTTATCAAGTTTTTTGACAAACTGGAATGGTTGAGTTATTTGGGACGATTTTCCAACAAGGAAAAGAGAGAGCAAATGACTATTGCATCAAATTCAAAGTTAGGAGGAGGGGGGTAATCTCCAGCTGACATCGAGGCCATGGCCAAGCAACCTAATCGAAGGGAGTCACAACAACTAGGGTTTCAGGGGGCAACTCAAGTTCGTGTTGTAAACCATAGAAACAACATTTGATACTCTTTAAACCATGTCTGGTTGTCCAATGAATTAACCCCCCCTTTAAACATTATTTTAAAAAACATTTTTACTTACCTTGGTGCATTTATATTCATAGGATGCACCAAACAAATTTTAAATAAAAACCCATTTTTTTTAAATATCGTAACCTATTGATGTTTTTTATAAAATATTTCGACCTACATCGATGCTTTTGGTATGATTATGCACTAGTGCATGTTATATTAAAGCACACCAATGTGTATAAATGGTATAAGTGCACCGAAATTTTTTAAAATAATAATAATAGGCTAAAACCTTTGGTTGCCTGCGTTTGTTATAAACCTCTGCAAAACAAGATAAGTGATAAGTGTTTTTGTAAAAACCTTTGCCAATTGGTGTTTTTCTTGTAGTGTGATACGTTGTCAACATTGTGGGCATTGTCCAAAGCCACACCATCGTCTTCTTCTTATTCTTCTTCTCTATGAAGGTCTCTATAAGAACACAATTAAAGAGAGATCAACACATTTGTAATTAACAATAAAGATTGAATTCTCACCTTTTTTCCAAGGAAAAAAAATGTATTTTTATTCATGGGATGAACAAAAAATACATTCTTTCAGTGTAGTGAGCACAATACATAATAGACCTATGGAGTATAAGTAATGGGATAAAAATAGTAATATAGTGAGTCAACAATGACTCTTGGACCTCCAGTCAACTAAAAAATATACAAAATTGGGTATGGAAACTGTCTCCAAAAATCTCAAAATACTGCCAGAATATAATTGTTCATAAAGTTCCCACTGTCCACCTTATTACAGTCATCCACAGTGATCACAAAAAATATATTTGTATGATATCTCAAATATATTAAGAAATGTTCAGATAACCTTCAAAAGATGGGAAGTTGATCATAATACCAAAGTATAATATGAACACATGTCGTCTTTGACTTCTTTAAGGAAGAGTGTACCCCTGGGTATTTTATCGGGCCTGTCTTGGATAGTGCATCAGCACACACATTCAATTCCTTGTAAACATGAGTGAACATAATATATGTAAAAGACACAGTGACATATTTGATTTGTCCTGCTAATGACTGTAGTGTGATGTCAGGGACCGCCTGCTCTTCTTTTGTCCAATTGATGACAAAGGAAGAATCCCCGAAAACGTGCAAGTGTGTGATGTGCTTCAAAAGTGTCGGTTTTAATAATTCTTGGAGTACTGACAGCTTAGCCTGATTATTTGTTCTATTTTTCAATTTTGCACAAAACTTTACATAATGTTGTTCATGTAAGTAAAGTACCCGACCAATGCCACACATTGAAATATCATCATGGCATGCCCCATTAAAAAAAAAACCTAGGCAATGACTTATCCACCATTAGATCATTGAATACCCTTCACTTTGGAACATTTCCCTGTGAAAGGAAATATTGTGCCATTGTGCAAATCTAAGAGGAAGTATGTACAGTCAAAGGGGATCGATCTTCAAATAAACTAGAGTTTTGTGCTAGTCAAATGCCCCATAAAGCAAGAAAAGGAACGACTAGAGGTTTTTTTAGTTCAATATTATCAAACCAGTGGGCCAAACCTTCCTCCACAATATTGTGGTTCCACACATTGTCTTTACCAAGCCACTTACTCATGTCTTTACAAACCTGTTGAGAGAATGGGCAGCTACAAAAAATATGAGAAACAATTTCCTCCACATTTCTACACAAATAGCAGATTCCATGTCTATGTTTGTTTTTTTTTTAAGAAAATCCCAGGTGGGAACTCGGTCCATCAATGCAAGCCACATAAAAATTTTGGATTTTCTTGGCACCTAAATCCTCCATATCTTGGCCCACCACCATCACGACTCTATATCTTATGAGATGACAACTACTTCATAACCCAACTTCATGGTGTATCAACCACCTTCCTTGTTTTGGTTCCAAATCAATTCATCGTTTTTCTCACTAAAACATATATGTCCCTTGGATAGCGTTGTAGTGTATCTCTTCCAGTGAAACGTATGCTCATCGATGAACCCTAGTTGGTGAGCAAACATCCATCCCTAATGCCACAAATCAGTCTCGTCTGTGTCTGCTATCTGATGTAAGGTATGGTATCCCCAATCTTTGGGTGTCTGAACCACCTCCTCTGGTAGAAAGATTGTGTGATCACATCCCATTATAACATCTCTTCCTAACCATACCTACAAACCATCACCTACTTTCCAAGCAAGATAACTAAATTCTCACACTCAAAGACAAAATCAATTATAATTTATCTCGATTAACACATGTTTCCACCATCTTTACGCAAATGTTATTTAAAGCATATTTTAGATCTCCGTAGATTAACTCATGCCCGTACTCCTCCCACTTTATTTCATCAGAGAGATCAATAATTAATATTGCTATAACTCACAAATCATAAATTACACATATGAATTTTCACTTGATTTGGAAAATAAAAATAAAAATTAAGAACTCCATTCAACAAGATAAAAAATACCTCTAGTTGTAGCAAATGATTGACTCCATTGGAGATTCGAGGGTTTTTCATCCGTAATGACTCATTCCTCGTGAATAACATCAAATATGTGATAGGTGATTATGTTCACCTTTGTATTTTTGTCATTAGTGCCCACAACTACTTGCTTTTTTCCCTTTTGCTTTTCCTCGTCCTTTAACCCTGCCATCATCAACATCACCTCAAAATTCAAATCCACTTGAATTCATATCTATGACAATGTATGTAATTACAACATAATTAAAGACTTGGTGAAAAATAATTAGGACATGAACATAATCACCAAAATAGAGTGTATGCAAATAATAGAATCCATAATACACACAGATACATCTAAGGAAAAAATCCAACATTATTTCATTCAAAACATAACTCTTTCATATGTAAAAAGTTAAACTTGCATATTATGCAAGTCTCAAAGAAACAAGGGAAGAGAGAAAAAAGGGGAGAGAAGAGAAGATGGGTGAGGAAAAGGGAGAAGAAAGTGGAAGAAGAAGAGGAATACGCAGGAAGAAGGTGAAAATGAGGAAGAGGAAGATGGGGGAAATAAGAGGAGGAGGAACAAGAACTAGATGAATAGGGTGAGATCAAAGAAGAAGAAGAGTGAAAAGAACGAGTTGAAAAACAAGAGGAGGATAAGAAGAGGAAGGAAAGAGTAGGAGGAGACAAATTGTAAGAGCAAGGATGATTATTGAGGGGAAAAGAGAAAAAGGAAGGAGGATTTTGAGAAGAAAGGAAGGCGTATTTGGGGGAGAATATGAAGGAGGAGGAGGAGGTGAAGAAGAAGATGAAGAGGCAAAGATCAAGAAGAATATGAGGAGGAAGGAGGCATGAAAGAAGAATAGTAAGAGGGGGTGAAGAAGAGGAGGAGGAGGCCATACTATCCATGCAAAAGAGCCCCAACACATGAATAGAACATGGCACAACGTGATATGTGTGTCTATGAAGCGATAAATCATGGAAAATGAAGGATTATTTTGGAGGGAATAAAAGAAGAAAGAGGATTTGTGGAGAAAGAGGAAGAGGAAGGAACAAAAGAAAAGGAAGAGGAAGGACAGATGGGAAAACAAGAGGAGGAGAAGCATGATACAAAGTGAAATAATAAGGGGGGGAGGAGGAGGCAAAGTGGAAGAGGAAGGATGATTTAGGGAAAAGGTGAAAGAGGAAGGAGGATTTGAGGAAAGCAAGGAATATGAAGGAGGATGAAGAGGAAGAAAGAAAATAAAAAGAGGAGGAAGAAATTAACCCAATCCCCTAGAATCCTACTTTTTTTTTTCATTTTTTGTTTAATTTATTCTCATTCTCTATTGGTAACACCTACCTAGGGAAAATCTACCCCCCAAATTCACAAACCTTGCCCCCAAAACCCATAGATATACAATTATTTTCCTAAAATCTCAATCCATACCTACAAATAACATTCCCCCAATGAATCTCAAACCCCAAAAACAAAAAAATTCAAACTAAGCTTAATAAACTATAATAAATGGAAGAAATGACTTGGAGAAAACTACAAATAGTGGGATGTTCTTACCTTTGACCCAACGGGGGACTCGAGAAATCTCTATTAGACCTATATGATGTCCACAATCTCCAAGAATCAAGTCTCCACAGGCTCCAAACAAGGAAAATTTGAAATGAAATGAAAAAACTGACTCAAAAGAACTTAAAACCAATATGCATGGATGAAATGACGCAAAACTTAATCATGCATCATTTTGTTTCTTACATATTTGCATCACATTTGCATCGTATTTTTGTTGACATTCACATTGTATTGGCATCAATTGCATAATTTAAGATGATGTGAATTCAACGCAAAAAAATATGCAAACATGATGTGCACCAGAGAAAATATCTATTAGGGAACCTTGACAAGGCTTTATGATGCTATGCTACAACACTATAGCCCTGTATTGCAATAGTGAGAGAATATCCTTAGAGAAATCCCCCAAAATCCTCCAAGATTGTCCTTTCTTAGCGATTTTTTGATCCCCCTTAACTTTAGGTTTATAAGGGCTCTCTCTTAGGGCCGACCATTGATCCAATGGTAGTTTTAGAGGATTGGAAGATTCAACGTTTTCAATTGGAGAGGGAAGAATGTTAGGATTACCCTTGACTTGAGAGTTTCGAATGATGAGCACATCCACCAACATCACATCCATCCTTAGCTTCTTTGATTTGGGTAGAGAGTTCTTCTAAGAAGCTTGCATGCATGCCTCCATAAAGCCTCTTCCTCATCAAGACACCCAACAAACTTTGAACACCACCCCTCTTTGAAGGTTTCACCTATCGACCGGTCTTGTGGATCTTTTTTATGCTCTTCTCCATCAACCATGGAATAAATACTCCCCTATGAAGCCTTTGATATTGACACGTTGTTTTTTTCCATGGAATTCGAATAAATAGAGGGTTTCCTCCTCCATTCGACTTTGGAGAATTTTAAGGAGTAATCTTCAACAACATGATCATAACCATGACGTACACAACAAAAGGGAACCCTGACATAATCTAAAATTTGAGATTATTCCCATCTACCAATCCTTATCTTTATAACATTAAGCAAACCCTCTTTCATATCCAGGTCTACTAAAATTCTTGTCATGGTTTTGGATTAAGTCCTTTTAAAACTAACATCAATATCTACGAAATATCCCAAACAATTCCTAATTTCTCTCAATATTTTTCCAAACCATAAATCTAAAGGCAAGCCTAATTGTTTTTATCCAAGCCAGTTGTTATGAGTTTAACTCCTTGCGGGGACCAAAACAAGTAGACCATTGTTCTAAGGTTAAAAAATCCAAACCCCGGAAGCACCTATTTTTTGCAATTATGTGGAGTTCTCCTCTAATATAAATGAGAAAGCTAGCCACCCGCAAATATGGAAATTTGGGGTAACCCTAAAACTATGTTCCACACAAATTCTAGCCACCGCCCTAGAGATTTTCCTGAGCATTTCTTGTTGACAAACTTCCACATAAGTGTTTTACTTTTCATTTCAAGTACTTTCTCTAGACATGCATATTCTCGCAACACCAGGTTTTCTCCTCTCTCTTAGAGCTTAACACATTTATTTTCTCCTTTTTGCACTAAGGCATAGTTGAGAGATCTTGACTATTAAATTGTTACTAAGCTACATAACCCTAGTAGTTCCCCTAAATCTAGGCTTTTACCCATAAAGTCATTGTGAGAACTAAGACCATCCTAATTTCCCTGTAATCTAGGGTTGTCAAATGCATTACCAATTTCTCTCAACCTATCCTTTGAGACTTGTAAATTGCCAAAATACAAGGAGCTATCTAAGTCTCCAACATGGGCTATCTTTTCAATAATGGGAGAGGTAAATTCTCCTAAATAAAATCACCTTCATATCCCTTCAACAATGTTCCTATGTCCTTTTCATATGATACCACTTTCACTATTGTATTGGTTAGGGAGTCAAGGATGTCATAATTGTTAGAGTGCATTGGTGCAACTTGACCTTCCACTTCATTATCGTCAATCTCAGTACTGTCTTTATGGTTAGGTCAAAAAAAACTTTAGGAGTCAATTTTCCCTTGTGCACTACTTCCGGGCATTCAAGAGCTCCTCTACCTTTCACGAAAATTATGTAGATGAGCAAGAAGTTCCTCCTCCATTATTCCTATCCCCATTCAAATGCTTAATCATTATTGTCTAAAATTATACATTCCACATTTTGACTTCTTTTCCATGAGCATGCAATGAGTTATTGTCAATAAAACCAAATGTTGACACATGTGTTAAACTAAGATTAGATGTAATTTAGATCTATAAACTATACTAGATATTGGTAATTACACTTTTATATTTTTCACATATGTTATGACACAACTAACCTAGGTTTTATTATTATGTTTTTAATCGTAATTTTGTTTCCATGAATGATGTTTGGTTACATTTATCTAACGTTTGATCTATATGTTTATGATTTGAAAAGGTTGATAATTATGTGTTACAATATGAAGTAATTTTCTTATTAAATTTCTTGATATATTATTTCATTACGAGCACCACTAATTAATTAATTAATTAATGATAAAATTGCAACTAGGAAGTTATTATAAAACAATATTACTAGATAAGCACATAATATCATGACAATGTATAACAAATTAATATTCTATAAGCACTATATTATGAAATTATAATTAATTAATGATAAAATTGCAACTAGGAAGTTATTATAAAACAATATTACTAGATAAGCACATAATATTATGATAATGTATAACAAATTAATATTTTATAAGCACTATATTATGAAATTATGGAAAATGATACCATAATTACAAAGTAATTACAACAAATTATAACATCACTATATTATGAAATTATGGAAAATGATACCATAATCACAAAGTAATCACAATAAATTATAACATCCTTACAAATTTGATAAGCATAATATTACTATAAATTATGACAAAAGACGATAACCATAAAGTTATGAAAAAATTGATAAGCATAAATGATATGGATTATGTAGACAATTGAATGAAGGCATAAATGTAAATGGAAACACACATACATATTGTGGAGAGCACAGTGATATAGTAAAGCCCAGCTTCTATTAATGAATAAAAATGGAAAAAAAAGATTGTATGATGCAAAGCATACAAACTAGCTAGAATGGTGGTAGCTTATCTCTAAAGAGAGATGTGTTGGCTACCTGCATCCACAATAGGCCAATCTNCTCTCTCTCTCTCTCTCTCTCTCTCTCTCTCTCTCTCTCTCCACGGAAAATCCCTACTTTTCTCCTCCATTAATCACAACTCCTACCATGAGGGCAAAATGTAATGTATGGTTTTTGCACTTGGTGTTGCCCATGCACATATCCTCTTGGATATCGATGTGGGGAGTTTTCATGGTGCACTAACCATACTTGACTTACCTTGTGACAACATCGGGGTTGTCCTATCCATCTTGGTGATACCTCATATGTGCTAGAGTTCCCTCTTTGAGTTCCCTTACTATGGTCTAAATGTACCAATATGATCTCCCATTTGACATTTAGTGATAACCATAAAATTATGAAAATTTTGATAAGCATAACTGATTTGGATTATGTAGAGAATTGAATGAAGGTAGAAATATAAATGTAAACACATAGAGATATTGTGGAGAGCATAGTGATATAGTAAAACCCAACTGTTATAAATGAATGAAAGTGGGAAAAAAGATTGTGAGATGTAAAGCAATACAAACTAGCGATAATGGTGGTAGCTTACTTCTAAAGAGAGTTGTGTCAGCTACGCACATTCACAAGAGGCCAAAATCTCTCTCTCTCACACACACACACTCTCTCTCACACACACACACATTGTGAGATGTAAAGCAATACAAACTAGTTAGAGTGTCGGTAGCTTATCTCTAAAGAGAGTTGTGTTAGCTGCACACATTCACAAGAGGACATTACAAGCGACCAAAATCTCTCTCTCTCTCTCTCTCTCTCTCTCTCTCTCTCTCTCTCCAAAATCCTCCTTATCTTTTGATCTTCATGAGAGAGAGAGAGAGAGAGAGAGAGAGAGAGAGAGAGAGAGAGAGAGAGAGATCTCACCCAAGTGTGTGATCTCCTTCCACCTTCCACACTCTTGTGATTGCTTTGATCTGCCAACTTCATCAACCTTGAGCTCCACCTATTGGTGGATGCTATAGTTGGTACTTCCCTCTTCATTGGTTTATACATTCATTTATTGTGATGGTTGGGTTGATTGTGTTGTTTTTGTCCTAGTCCCTAGTTGCACCTAGTTAACCATCATCTCCACCTTAAAGGGAGATTCAACACAAGGTTGTGGGTGAAGAGGCGACCTTATTAGGGCACTTGAGTTAAGGAATAAGCTAATCTTGTAGCAAATTAACCCTCTTTTTCCATGCCCAAATTTGATAAGAATATGGCAAAAATTCCAGGCATCAAGAGAGCTCTATCGTGATTTGAGATTCATGTTTGGTGGAACAATGCCCTTAAGGGTTTTGCCCAATTCTAAATTGACCCAAATCATAAAAAAAATCGATTAGAGTTATAGATAAACAAGAAATCTAACTTTATGTATCACTAGATTCGCGAAACTGGAGAGACGTTTGCTACAAGATTAGACGCCTCCCCTAGGTTATACATATATGCATCTTATTGTTATATTTTTAGTTTTGTGTATGCTTGTTCGTGCTTTAATTTTGCTGTATTTGGAGATAACACATCCTTGTTTGTTTCCACAAGGGGAGAAACATCCTCAAACGAACATAGAGTAGGATTCTAACTCCCCCCCCTTATTACCTATTGCATGTTTCTTTTCCTTTAAGCCTAAGTAACTTGTTGTAGAATATATTATTTTAGGTTTAGTTTAGTTCTTACATAGTTAAGGGTTTTCAACATCCTAGTAGGATGACAAATCTTCAGATTCCTTCTTGATTTCCTAAATCACTAAAGTGAAGTGGGTTAATCAATCCATTGTTCTTTTTGTTTGCATTGTGTTGAAGGGTTATCGAGGATGCATACTCTTTTATTTTAGTTGTGAACTTTCCTTTTAGTATATTAATTAACACATGTAAGAGGAAATGAGAAAATAAACCATCATCACCTCTTTTCATTTCATCTATTTGCTAAGTAAACTATACTACTATTAATAAACCTATCAAGCTCAATTAAATCCCAATTAACCAATTGTAGGTACATTAAACATTCAAACATATTCAATCAACTTAGTGGCTTATCATCATACTTCATTTCCTTATTTACCCCCCTTTCTTAGTTTTGTGAGTGTCTAAAAAATTAGGGAACGACTCCTAGTTTTTTCTAATCACCTTAGCTTAGGCCTTCCATTTTGTGGTAGTGTGGTATGTCGCTCTAACTATCACATTACACATGGGTCTCCTTCTTAATATCATAGAGACTTGTAGAGATGGGTGATATCCAACTCAATCTT